>VZRF01006874.1:30268-96734 GCA_013396875.1 Vireo altiloquus
TATTATTTCATTAATAAAGAGATTTGGTTCTGTCCCAAATTCCTTCTCATGCAGGTCTTTTGACTTGTTTTTCTTAATTTATTTTTATTTGTTACTAGTTATATTCTTTTGTCAATTTATATTTTGTAAATGCTTCCTCTGAAGTGTAATCTGATTAGATAGAACATGTAACTGTGAACTGTGGTCTTACATCTCACTCAAGATGAACACTTTATTTTTCCAGACAAAGGTATATAAAAATACTTACATGAAAAGGTATATAAAATATTTATTATTTTATATATTATATAATAATTTTGATATAAAATATCAATATTTATATGAACAATCAGGACAAATTTGTGTGCATGTATAAATGTGTATATTTGTCCAGATTAGTTGAAGTCATATCTAGTTGAGCACTCAGTACTGTGATGTATCTAGCAGCTGATCCCTTATAATAGCTTCATGTTACTACATCCTTTATTTATTTATTATTTAATAAGCTTGCTGCATCAGCTTCTGCCAAGGAGCACAGCTGCAGAATAGCTGTTTGTGTCCATGNTTTGGGCTGACTTTCCATGGTGATAGTAGTGCCACAAAGAAGGGTATAAATTCCCTTCTAGAGCAGTCATGATGAAGTTGTCCTTATGCTTCAGTAACAGCATAGCAATTGATGATACTTGCATGGCTTTAAGCTTTTACTATAAAACTTGAAAAGGGTTTTAGTTCATTATTTAAGGACAAAAATTAAGTCAGGACATGCCGCTTTTGGTTCTGGTACAGCATGTTTCCTATGTTGCTGTGTGTATTTCTTGTTCTATTTTTACTCGCTGATATTAATGACAGGTTTTGGATATGATGGTAACAGGCAGCTTCTTTCTCAGTCATCTGTGTGGCTGAGCATGTGAAGAGTTTTTTAGTGTTAATGTAATTGTATAAATAATCTATCAAGTTATTGCCATTCTTCCGCCTCCCTTCTCCTGCACCGTCCCCTCTGTTCTATCAATTCTGTATGAAAATTAGTTTTAGTGGAGTGTATGTTACATTTCTCTAAGCTGATGTTTTGATTTGGTTTGGGGGGGTTTTGTCTCTCCTTTTCTTTCCTGCCCCATGGTTAGACAAACCAAATATGGTGGTCATAAAACCAGTGCTGAGGTATTTCTGCTTTATCTTTCTTGGAAATGCTACATTAAGTTCTAGTTTTCATTGTATCTTCCTGTAAATGTTAATCCATCGTGTAACAAATTTGCTAAACTTGTTCTGTTCTTCTCATGACCTTATGATTTTGCAGGTGTGTATTTTGGCAAACTGTCAGATGTTCATGTCTTTTGTCATGGTGGGAATTCTAAACGTGCTATAGACATGTTTGATTCAAAAAAACATATGGAGGAAGCTGATGCTAAAATCCATATCAAATGAAGTTAGTTTAATTGAACTGTTGTACTTAAGAAGCATGGAGAGTACATGCTGTGAGGGGATGAGGAGCTTTAAGGATTGTCCTGGCACCAGCCTGCATGTGGCTAAGGCTTAGGGCTATAACTAAGGCAGTAGACTATTAAATAGTCTGAAAATGCTTACTGCACCTTGAGTTTGCTGCAAAGAAATACTAAGTCCTAGTTTGGTTTCTGCCAGAGGAAGTGTCTCCTCTCAGTGAACATTGGGGTTTGGGTACCTCAGGTTCTGGTCAGATGGTGGCAGTGGCAGCTTCTGGAGAACAGGAAATGCAAGAAGCTGATTTGCTGTTGTCTTGCAAAGAAGTTTAAGGGCCATCACAAATGTGTAATTTGGAAAATTGCGAACAAAATTTTCCGTAAATTCTTCTCTTAAAAGTTTGACATACCCCAATGAGTTGTTTAAGCACTTATTCTCCTTGAAAATTTTTAATATATTTTTTTCATCTAGTGTTGTAAAATTCTACAAGAAGTAGCTTTTTGTTTTTTACATGATCAACATTTTGATAGCCTTGGGTAACAGCCTTTATTTTATTGAGAGATCTTCTTTTGTAGTTGATGTTACATAAATTTTTGTTATTTTATTATTTCATTAATAAAGAGATTTGGTTCTGTCCCAAATTCCTTCTCATGCAGGTCTTTTGACTTGTTTTTCTTAATTTATTTTTATTTGTTACTAGTTATATTCTTTTGTCAATTTATATTTTGTAAATGCTTCCTCTGAAGTGTAATCTGATTAGATAGAACATGTAACTGTGAACTGTGGTCTTACATCTCACTCAAGATGAACACTTTATTTTTCCAGACAAAGGTATATAAAAATACTTACATGAAAAGGTATATAAAATATTTATTATTTTATATATTATATAATAATTTTGATATAAAATATCAATATTTATATGAACAATCAGGACAAATTTGTGTGCATGTATAAATGTGTATATTTGTCCAGATTAGTTGAAGNGTTGTTGGGTATTTCTTGTAAGGAACTTTTGTCTTAAATTGACAGATTGATAAATACGTAACAAAGGTTCTTTAATTCTTGTCTTATTGATAAAACTATAGTCCTATATTATAGAGGACTTTCTCTTCAGAAAATAAAATTTAATAATATTAATAGCAGTCACAAGGTAAAATTAATTATAATTAATGTATATACCTTGCATATAACTTAATGTTACTATTGCTAAATATAAAAATTTATTTCAGTGGAAATATGCCAAATTATTCATGTACAATGGAGAAGTAGAGGAAAAACTGCTTTATTTGACAAAACTTCAAATAGTAAATAAGATCCCCTTGTCTAAAGCTGTTGCTATTCAGAACACACTTAGGAAACAGATGGAACTGGCTATGTTGTGCTTAACAAATGTCTGCCTGCCAGCTCTGCCATGACTGTTAAATGCATGGCTTTAAGAGCTTTTCTGTAGCAAAATAGTGTTAAACCGAGGCAGAAGAAGTCAATTCGGGTATGCTCTGTGGAAAACTAGGTGTCCTGCTCTATTTGTACTTACTTACTCTGATCATCAGCTAGGAATATTAAAATAGGGTAATGCCAATGGCAAAAGGCTTGTATGAAGTACAGGAAAGGGATACATCACTTTGCCTTAAAAATATTCTATCTAAAACTATGTATGCTGCATCTTCTGTCAGTCAGGGTGCTGTTTGTAGCACCACTTCCTTGAATGTCTTCATTTTGCCAGAGATTATCTAATTTTTGAAATGTTCAAGTCTTTCTACTGATGATTCTTTTGGTTTTTTACATAAATGGGTGTTTATAGTGGTTTATTACCCACTAAAGAATAAGAATTGGCAAAATTTGAGGTATTAAGGGTATAGATAGCAAATATTCTAAGTGAATTATTGTAGTATTCCTGCATTGTAGTGTTATTCCAGGTGACTTCACCTGCTCTTAAGCTGAAATGACTGATTTTTATGATGGATTAGTATCTACTCCCACCCCTCAATGTTGTTTTGATTGTCAAGAGAACTTAATGTTTTTGTGTAAATGAAATTTATTTGAAGTTGTAGGCCCACATATATCCAAGCCAGTTCCAAATGCCTTGTTGAGATGAAGTCTTTCCTCTAAAACTCAAATGTACTTTTCCAAAACAGAAAATGTTCAATGCTACATGATCATAATTGTTTTCCTACCTTTTGCCCCCCTCCAACTGCTGATTCTTTCAATTTAATTACTGTAGTACTAGTTGGGTTGCTCTATCTAGTACCTCTTGAAATAGATTCTCTAGAGAATAAATACAGTTATTGCCTGGCTAGCTGTTGTACAGGTGTATTATGTAGTTAGAGGATGGTGTAAATCTCTGAAAGGTTCAGATATCCACACAGCTGAGCATCATAAAAGAAGTCTGTCTGCATTGGACAGCAACTGAGAGCTATTAATGTGTTTGAATCTTTAACTTTGTTCAGTTGTTTCTCAGCTGAATCAGGAGGTTGAGGCAGATACATGGGCACATCCAAAATAAATGTTATAATTAGAAAACTGAACTTTGAGCAGTGCTCTAACTTGTATATGCAACCATTCTCATTTACTAAGAAGTGCATAAATAATGTTGCTGTAACCTTGGATCTTATTTTAGGTTAAAGAACAATAAAATCTAAAAAAATTAACCCTTTCCCTTCTAGAAGCCATGCAATCAATAAATAAATATAAAATAAAATGAATATTTTGGGAGAAAGCAAGAAGTCAATGGTTCTTCATTATAAAATATGTTTATTTTGTATTTTGTGCGGCCACTTTTTGTTTTGGTTTTTTTTTTTACCCTTAAAGTATCTGCAGGAGGACCATAGGGCCTAAAATTAATCTTTATGTTGTACTTTGGTACCCAGCTAAATGTGCACTGATGGTCAAGAACTTGTCTCTCTTTATTTGCAATAACTTCACGAGAGTCATAAATTGGAAAAAATTCAGCCATAAAACCATTCAAGAAGGGATCCTCTTCCTACAGTGAGTGCAAGTTCCCTCCTGAGAGCCAAGTGTTCCTAATATGTCTGAAGAAATCCTGAGATCATAATTTATGGCTCCTGAGTTTTTTCTTCCTAAGGTACTTTTTGGAATGGCTTTCCCAAAAGTAGAATTCTTACAAGCTTTTCTAAACGATATTTTAAAAAAATAGTAGTTTTTCATTTCCTAAATGCTCCTTCTTCCCTAGACTTTTTTTCTTTCCAACCCTAGCTTTTGCCTGTTTTGCAATATCGAAGTGTGTACATAGCATTAACAATTCTATCTAGCTTTTTGGCTTTCATCTTTTTATTGGTGGTAGTTGTGGTATGACTCACAATGATGATTTGTAAGAAATCATGCAAGAAGGCCTTCTGTGTGTGAATGTTTGGAGCAAAAACCAGCTATTCATCAAAGTAAATGGTGTTTGTGCTCCTAAAGTGGAAGCAAGAGCATGAGATGTAATCATATGTTTCATCTTTGTTTATTGCCTTTGGACATCCCAGACAGAGTCTGTTTTAAGTTGCAAAATGTTCAGCTGAAAAAATTCCATTTCAAAGCCAAAACTATACTGCAGAATTTAACAGTTCTTCCTTTAGCTGAAACCTTATTGAAACACCATAATTCCCTGCTCTTGATTAAAAAGAAAAAAAATACCTTGTAAGGCTTTGTTTTATAACTTAGTATTAATATTTATTTAACTCACAGAATTAAATGTGGCTTAGATGCATACAGCCATGTTGTGTAGTTCTAATTAAAAAATGAAAGTTTATATGTCTAAAACTACATTTTTTAAATTGGTTGTTGTAAAAGCATTATATTAGACATTTAGTAGCTGGTGTTTACATATCTAGAGGTTCATAATGGGAACTGATTTTTAATTAGCCCCCTTGCTACTGCGTTCCTTTTTTAACTCATGCTAATTTGATTTTAATATTGTTGTTTGTCTTTTAAGGAAATTTAACAATAGCATTCCAGTGGAGCAAAAGCCTACGCAGGGTTATTTCAGTGTGTGCTGAATGAAGTGCAGCTCTAAGTTCATCCTTATACTGTGTTAGTCAGACTTCATTCAAATGCTACTAATGAAATGAGTGTGCAATTTTTGTGCTTCTTATTTTACCAGCCCCATGAATAATAGGACTCTTAAAGCCAGATTTAAAGTTTATATATGAAGCCTGATGGTCTTCTCTACCTTTACATAGAAATGCTTTTAAAACTACCTGTAGTTCTAGGAGGGAGGGTGAAGTTAGCATGTAGAATCCTTCAATATCAAGATGTGGTTTTGAGGCTTCAGTAGTGCATAATTTGGTGTCTATTGACAGTGCTTTACAAGAGCTTGCATAACTATGAGAATACAATGGAAAACTGCAGGGATAGAGAAGTGATTTAATTACAGTTCAGATGAGCCATCTCATCAGAATTGCAGCTAAATCTGAGACATGGATAGTACAAAGAATGAGTGCCTTGATCTACATCAGATTGGATTAGATAGCCAATTTTTGGAATTTTATAGTTTAGTCAGATCTTCCAGGTAATGTAATTTCATGGTACACCAATTATGACAGTTTATTTTTCTACCTTAATAAGCATTTAATAGATGTACAAAAACATGTACCTATGTAATAGTTACTCTTGACTTTTCATAATCATCTTTTTTCTGTGTTCCAGTTTTACAGGTACCAGTACAGTGGGAAAGAGAAGCATGAGTCCTATTGAGGAAGAAACTGGTTCTGATGATGTGGAAGAGGGGGAAGGCCAAGATCCAGAAAATCAGACAGATTCCTGTGCAGAGTCCCTTCCAGATGGTAAGAAGAGAGCCAAAAAGTTGAAAAAGATCAAGACAGAACAAGTTCCAGCAGGTAAGTGCAGTGTTCATGCACATGGTTTTCTGTTCTGTTTGAAACTGTCCTAGGCCTGAACAGAACTGAAATTGTTTTCTTGGAAGTCTTCACTTCGAGCAGTAACTTACTCCATTATATTCCAAGTTCTTCTTGAAATTGAAGACTGCATCATACAGAAAATGTAAAAAAACTCAACAAACAAACCCAAAACAACATCAAAAAGCAAAGAACTCTCTCCAAACCAAAAAACTCAAAACCAGCCAAACCCCGATCTGACACCAACCAAAGAAAGGAATCAGAATGGAGTTGCTTTATTACTTCTTGCTTCCTTAAAATAAAACTTCTTCAATATTTTTTTAGCTATTCTTAACATTTTTCAATGTGACTTTGTAGTTAAGGTTACTCAATGTGTTTTGCATATCATAAGCAAAATTGAAGGCATTCTATTTTGATGTATGCATTAATACATGCAATGTTCTGTGTGGTGTTTGTAACCTTTAATAAGGTTACAAACCTTATTATAATGACCTTTATTGTGCTTTATTTGGCTGAAGACTTTTCACCTAGGCTTGATGTGAAGGTGGGTGTTTTCAGATTTCAATGCCTATATATTTTTTTAGCCAAAATACTTGGAAGTGAATGTCTGACTAAATGCAGGCAGCTTACAATCAGATGATGATGTTTGACCTGTTAATTTTTGCTATGTTTTGTGAGTTATTACAGCTTGTACAAAAAAAGTAAATAACCTTAGATCACATGAATTTAAACATCAGTAGATTTTATTTTTATAGATCTATTTATTGTTGATTGTATTTCAACATTTGTTAGTAATTTCTTGCAGAAGTTGGACTACAATAAAAATTAAATCTTATCTTAATTTGGTTCAGATGAACATACCATATTAGTCATCTGGAGCACTGCCTGCATTGAAGTATATTCAAATATTCATAATTAAAGCTTCATTTCAAGATCTGTACTAGCAGCTTTTATCCAGAAAGTGGTATTGTATACCAAGCATCCTTTCTCCTGATTTGGTAAAATCTTAGCTGATTCAAAAGCTGTGCTTGGAAATTGTTTTCTTCTTGTTATTCAGTAGGGCAGTTAGGGCATGTAAGGATATGCAAAATGACAAGAGTGTCTGCTGTAATTCTCAGGATAAAATTCAGGCTCTGTATTTGGCATTATGGGAATATGCATTATTGGTATTGGTGTGATTCATCTTTATTCTCCAATTAATTTGGGATGGAAATATTCTTCCCTCTCTTAACAGTCTAAATAAAAATAACGACAAGTACACTTGGAAAAATAGTATTTAACTTTATCATCCCCATAATTGCAAAACCAAAATTACCTAATTACTAGTTAAAAATACAGTATTTACCATTTATGTAAGGAGCCTGAGATTAACCTTTATTTTTTCCCTTTTTTTTTTTTTTAAAGTGCCTATTCATAAACAGTCTCTTGGTTTCTCTTTGTAAATATTGACTTGCCAGTAATGTATCTAGAGCCTTCCTCTACAGGAAAATATGTCCTAATATCCTCTGAAAGAACAACAAAAAAAAAAAATCTTGATTTAATATATGTTCTATGATTCTGTCTTTTAGGAAACCTCACAACTAGTTCCACTGGAATTTTTGAGGTCCCTGAAACATGGTAGGAAACAACTGCCTTAACAAGTGGAATTGATTGAAAGCAGTTGAGAGAATACACCTCTTGGAAGCCATACTTTATTTAAATAAAGTGGTGTTAACAAAGCAGTATGTGTCCTGAAAATCAGTTTAATTATTTTAAACTGTTTCTTGAACAATCACTGTCAGTTTTACTCGTGTGTATGTCACCTAGTAGATGACTTGTCGTAGATCCTGTGAAATCCTTGCTGTTGTAACTGATGTTAGGTTTAAGAAGCAAGACCCAATGTCCTTTGGTCACCTCCTCTGGCATGCTGGCTATGAACTGTACCACAAGAACTGGCACTCTGTGATACTGTGCTAGGCTGTTTCCTCTGCTTGGGGAGTTACCACAGCTCTCCTAATATTTAGCTGTTTTTTCAGGCAGCATCAGTATGCTGTCAGCATTCTGGAAATAGGTAGAACTGCAGTTTCACACATTGCTTTCTACCAGTTACTTTATCTGGGAACATTTTTTGGAATTTCTGTTCTCTACCCCCACCCCCTGTGCAGGTGGTGTTCATCTAAATACCAGCATTACACATACCTTACCCTTTCAAAAAACTGTAACTTAAAAGTTTCTCAAACATTAATTTCCTGGTGGGAGGTAGTTTTTCTTTGTTTTCACATCTGTTGTTGTTTCCACTTTTAAATCCTGATTTTGTAAAAAATGTTTTTTGGTACCTGTGATAAACCTGCTAACTGCACCAGCCCTTTATTTGTTTAAAAAAGGATCTGCATTGGTAGATTTCAGAAAATGTTTGATATTTAAATTTTTGTATCATGGAAATAAAACCAAAGTATGTATTTCCATAACATGAAAATTAAAGACATTTTCTTAGGAACTGGCTTGTTTTGATTTATTAGCACCTGAAATGGTTTTAGTGAAATCTTTTTTTTTTCCTTCCTTCTTCCTAATATAACAATTTTTTGGTCATTCTGTGAGTATCAGACCTTTTTGTTCCATGGACTGTTTACAAGATATTTGTGAAATGTAACCAAGAAAAGCAAGCCTGTTGTCGTAAGATTTAAATCACTCTGTGTTTCCCTTGGAGGGGTGAAAACAAAAGAGAATTCTACAAATCAGCAAGTTCAAAACCATTTCTGGGGAAGAGTTGAAATATTAAGAAGGCTCCATCATATGGTATCCACACTAGAGTGTGAACCACTGTCACTTAAACGTGGACTAACCTGTTTGAAGCTATGTCAAAATTCATGACATAAATGATTGCGAACTTGCATTGCAAAGGGAAAAATAATTTCAAGATGTTAAATGTGAAATGTTGCATTTGTAACTTTAGAATACTCCCAGAAGTACTATAATTAAATTGTTTAATAGCAGGTCTATCATCACATTCTCACACTAAGATGTGGGAAAGAAGACTTGCTGTTAATGATGCAAGCGAAAATTAGTAATTGAACTCTTCTGCTGTCAAGGATCCAGAGACCTTTCTTTCCCAAGACTCATGACCTCAGGACTAAATACTTAAATGACTTTCATCTCGAGTATCCAAACCAGTTTGAAAATTTAGTTCTCAGAATATGTGCAACATCTAATAAAAGTTGTGTAGAGTATTCACCTCTTGTGGAGGTTATTCAGGTACATAACAGTGTTCTCTCCAAATGCTGGAGTGAGTTATTAACTGTATATCCTAAAGAACTAGCATAACATGATTTGGGACAGAGCTTAAGAGTCATGTTGACAAAAGGATACAAAAGCATTTAAAGGGATTGTCAGAAGTAAAGGTTAAGGGGCAAGGAATTAGCTGCTCAAGAGACACAGAGGCCCATGCTGGAGTCTGTACCCCGAGGCCATAAGGATCTTCTTTGCTCTTGAACAGTGATGTTTATGTACCTGCAGGGAAAATACAAGTCTTCATTACATCCCAATACAATCCCTTAAAACTTAACTTCTTCAGAATAGGCTACATACATACTTCTCTACAACAGTTTACATCTCTACCCACTATTTCTACGCACCTCCTCTCAGTTGACATTTTGAGAAGCAGGATGTTACTGATCTCTATCAGTAATTAATATTGCTTAAGAAAGCAGGGTTCTTGCAGTCTTAATTGTTAAGTGTGTTTGATTTTACCAGTTGACACCTGGGTAAGCTACTAAACTCTGCTGGAGGGGGCTGTACTATTTCTAACACTAAATTTGGGTGGACAAGTGTCAGAGGTCAGGGCCGGTGGTGTCCTAAGTAGGGAGTGGCTCCACTGATCCTGCACCAGCCCTTTGCTGTTGTGTGGGGTTTGGTCCACTTCCCTGCGCCTTAAGTGAAATCATTAATTCTAGGAGGGAAAGAATGTAGCTTAAATTAGATCCACATTTATTTCATAATGTATGTTTAAAATATGTGCATAGAATTTGTTGAGGGAAAGCAAAGCTGTCATCGCTAGTTGTGATGGCTCTGGGGGTTCCTGCTCGCTGTGGGGGTTTGTGCTGTTACTGACTTCAGAGGTCACTGGATCACAGAATATCCTGAGGATCGTCGAGTCCAGCTCCTGGCCCTGCACCCGACAGCCCCGAGCCTCCCCCGAGTGCGTGAGAGCGTTGTCCCGGCGCAGCTCGCACTCGCGTTCTTCGCTCCTCTCCCGCTCCCCTCAGGGCCGGCCGGGTGCTGGCGGCGCGGCCGCCGCCCCTCCCCTCCTCTCCCCGCCGGCCGTGTGGCGCCGGGGGCTGCAGCCGCCCTGAGGGGTTGTGCTTGTGCCTTCCGAAGGTCTGAAGGAGCCGGCATTGCCTTGCCCTCGGTAGCGCTGACGTGGAACATTTTCCTCAGCAGCCGTGCAGCGGCTTTGCTCTGGCGGTGGGTTCCCCGCGGCCTGCTTGGGGCAGGGTCAGGAGCGGCCAGTCCTCAGGGCTGGCTCCGACGGGACGGAGCTGGGGGGACGGCTGAGAAAAGGGTGTAGGAAGCAACAAGTATAGAGTCGGTGGAAGATAGCGTTGAAGAAAGTGAGGAATTGCCTTGAGAAAATACGGGAATTTTGTGAGAAGTGTTTAAAAAAAAAAGGCACTTGGGAGTGTAGGCCTGAACATGGGAGTATCTGTGGAAATGGTGTGGAGAAACATGAGGGAGGTCTGGCTCAGCAGCAAATGAGGTAGGTGAGCTGAAGCCCTGCTGCTGCAGAGGAACGAAAATGGTCTTATTTGGCTGGAACTTAGACTTGACAGTGGTAATTTATCTGTGGTGATGGAGTACTTCATTGCTCGCCTCAGAAAGCATGTTTAAAACTGTATTTGAAGTAATAATTTTCAAATTCATCTCAAGTATTTATGGGTGAGAAGTGTTAAAGTGTCACAATACACAGGATTGCAGCACAGGATATATGAAGTTGCTGGTAAACAAGAAATAGAGATAATTGTGTAGTGTAAACTAAGGGAAGAGTGTGAGTGTCCCTAAAGCATGGATTTGGTTGGGGACAGATAAGAGACTGAATGAATCCCATGTGAGATTAAGATTGCTGCAAGTGCAACAACCTGTTCTTGGTTTCAGATTTAAGCTTATGGTTTGGAGCAAAAAGTTAGAAGCTTCAGATGATTTAGATGGAGAACTAAATGGTATTATGGAACCAGTGGTAAAACCAAGAGAGAGACAGAAAGCTGGTGATTGTTGTAAAAAGTAGATGTTGTACTTCTTTCTTTCTTTAAACTTTTGAGTTCTGTCATGGTGCCCAGAAAATGTCTGGTACCCTGGATATGTTCGCTGTCTTTAAATCACCCTTTTGATAATGCAGACAAAAATGTCCTCTGCAACTCAGCATCAGAGCATAAAGAAGACTCCTGACAATCAAAAGTTCTTGGCTTCTGATGTGTTTAGACTACTGCCAGCTGAGCAGATGTGTACATTGAAGAAGTTTCCTCAAGTTACTCCACAGTACATTTACTAAATGAATAAACATTTGCTTGTTTGTATTGTACTGTTGTGGCTTTAAACTGACACTAAACTAACACTCCATGTGTGCTTTACAGAAATACTGCCACATGCTCACTGGATGATGAGCAGTAGATGGTGGGTTAGACTGAGGTTTATAGGGTCATTCATATTCATATTTAGGGTGTTCTATTTGCTTTAACAGGTAGGCAGGAAGCTCACTTAAAGAATATATTTTTTCCATTGGAATAATTATTGGCAGCCATGTGCTTCCATGAGTGCTATAGAAGATCACAAGTTGGTCCCAGCACAAGGCAAAGTTCTATGCAACCCATCTATTCAGAAATGCAATATAGAAAATATTCAGCCAAACTGGGAAAAGTTAGTTTTCCCTGTGCTTATATTACTTGCTTAAAAGAGCTGATAGATATATTTTTACATGAGCCAGTCTATAATCTGCAAGTTTTGCAAACAATGTTGTAGGTTATTACCACAGTGACCCTTTATTGGGGTTGGTAGTGGTGTGGAGCTGAACATGAAAGTCTGGAGGTTGTGGCTGTGCTGAGCCAGTTGAATCCTAATTGGTGATCTGTTTTCAACCCATCAAATAACTGAAAATACAATTGTATTAAAGCTGATTGCTTAAAAAAAAACCCTTTTGAAGTTACCAATTCCTTTTCTAACTCTCAAAAAGCTTTGTACTGTTACTGAGGTAAGAATGGCTATATAGTTTGATTCTGAATATGTATTACAACTTCGAATATTTCTTTCAAATGGGGTTTTAAACTTAGGATGTTTAAGGATGACTGAACATGTTTAGTTCATGTATATACTTGGGTGGAGTTTTTTTAATTTGTTGTTCTTTTTTTTTAATTAGATGACTTAATTGTAGGATGCTTCTTCAAAAATAAGTCTGATCCAAGCGTATGCATGTGTCTACCATTTAAAATTTTTGCATTAGGGGAAGTTGCTTGCCTCATTTGCAATAAATAACTGATACATATTTGCCAACAATACCACAATAGTTTAAAATTGACCCTCCATTCTGTTTAGAAAAAGTTTACGCTTCAGCCTTTCCTTTCAATTCTCTCATGTGCTCATTTTAATTTCAGTTATCCTATTTTTGATGTGCTGTTGAGAAGCTGCCAGTTACCATTAGAAACCTCTTAATACAATGGTATTGAACTGCTGAAAGTGGAAATAATAGTTCAGTTGTTTGGTCCTGTGCTGAGCATGTTGTTGTCAATGAATAACACAGTGTTGCAAAGAGATGATTTACCAGAGAATTTCACCTCAGTGTTACTGGACTCCCTCACCCGTAGGCTAATAACCCTTTCTGCTGCCTTGTGCCATACTCCCCTGGGGTTTTACAGTAATTGTTACTAAAACAGATTAAAGGATGGTGGTACTAAATGATGAGTCTGTGAAGAAGTTAATGGGAAGTGTTTATACTGGCAAATTTTAGGAAGTAAATGAGGTGTTGCTTGAAATGTTTCGTGTATTCCATTCTCATAGAACAGATCACTGTATTTTTTGTACTTCAGTTAGGTTTCTTGATTGAAGTAAATTCCTCTCTCTCATAGAGGGTGCAGCTCTAAGGTGTTCTAAAGTGTTTATAATATCTTAATAATAATTTATAATGGATATTTGCAATTATGCACAGAGGAATTTTTGACACTCACACTTTTGGTTTCAATAATGTCCAAGAGCAGGAATTTAACATCTAATTCATGTCTAACATGAAATCTGGGATGAGGATGTGTCTAAAGTAAAATGGAGATTCAGTGGCAGAATCAGTTGTTTAATATCTTTTAGCCTTTTAATGCCTTCTTTTTGCTTTTTGAAGAAAGAGCTAGAAGTAAACATAAAGTAAGTATGAAAATATTTTAGACTGATGGTTTTAACAAATACATCTTTTCCTTACAACTGCTCTGAAAGACATTTTGAAACACTGATGATGATAGTAGTAATAAATCAATTTGGTATGAATACTAGCTCATACTAAAATCTAAATTAATGTAGTTTATCCTGAAAAAAATTATAGCAGCAGCTATACAAACTCTGCAAAACTGTTGAATTTGTAAAAAGACTAAAGATTGGAATGATGCTCAATTTAATGTATTTCCAAACTAGTAGCACTCAAACGTTAGCAGGTGGAGCTGGTTTTTTGCCTTGGAAGTAATCTGTAAAAGACATGTCTAAAATTGCTACTCCAACATATAAAATAGGTCTAATAAGTGACAGTAAGAAGTAGCATTTTCTGAGGAAAGTGCACTATTTTTCATGGCAAAAAAAGGCTTCAGTGTTCCGAGAGGATTCCCAGTATAGTCTGGCAATTTTTGAAGACTTGCTGAATGTACAAACTCATATTTGAAACGACATTGTCTGGTTTCTTTTTGTTTATACGATACCTGATCTTAGGGTATGGATGTTACAAGTGCAAGCTAGAAGCTTTTGTGCATGTGTCCCAATATCTTTAAAAGCATAAAGACTTTCTTATTCTGGCTTGCCAAAACAGGCACTCAGGCCTGTGTATTTTGGTGAAACAGAAGATTTTCTGTCAGTAGATGCTTTTCAATCTAGTGTAGATGTTTTCTCAATTCATTTATGGAATTTGGAATGTTCTGTTTTGCTTCTACAGGAGTTCAGACAAGAATTGTGATATGTTCTGAATTCCAGTTTCTTAAATAAAGATACTTTCCTGTGTTCCTTCCCGAGCGTATTTCAACAGTTTAAGGTAATACACAACAAATTTGAAGGCAGCTATCACATTCTCATCTATTTCTATTTAAAAAAAATCTCACATTATATAAACCAAACAGTTTATTTTTTTCTGAGTGCATTTCTGAAAACAAACACACACATAAACACAGCATTTATATAAACACAGCATTTAGAAATGAAAAATGTTGAATGTTTGCATAACATACAGTTTTACTTGTGTGTATTTTACTTTTATATTTAGGAATAAATTATTGCGATAAAAACTCTGCTTTGAATTGAACATGAAGTACAATTTCAAATGTAGTCACACAGTTTAAGGTAGATTTGTGAACTGTAATCAGTATTTATAGCTCCATTACTCATTTTGGCAAATAGGTTTCACGTTGTTTCTCTCTGCAAGAACTGAAATTATCCCTGTGTTTGAAATTGCAGTCTCTTTCCCTCTCACAGGCTGTTGTATGACTCAGGCAGTCTGTGTAATCTCAGTGTGTTCACGGGTAGAGCACTGCGTCTCCACATGCAGAATATTTACCTGAAGTGGAACATAAAATGAATAATCTGGCGTGGTGACTGCTTAACATACTGCAAGGGCTGTGTTCAGCCATGCTGCCACCAGTGCAAAGGGATTCCTGCAAGCAGGAATGCTGGGGGCACTGACAAACAGCTCATCTCACAGCCTGAGAACTGTACATTGTTAACATGATAAAAGCTGGAAAAAACTGCAACAGTTTGCCTTGGAGGCTGAAGAGCTAACTCAAAACCAAAAAAATCCTACAATTGTTGAAAGAAAATGGGCAAAGGTTATCAGTAAAGATGTGAAGAAGTTAATTAGTTGTTGAACTCTTGCCTGTGTCTTCACATTTAACAGTTCTTAAACAGAAACGAGAAGTCTTGTGCAGGTAAGATTTCGTGCAGGGATGCCCTTTGACAAATATGACACTAGAGTGAGAAAAGAGAAAATTGTTTTCCTGTCTTGTTGAATGGCATGAAATTTTATCAACACTGCCTGGAAGTGTTGAGCACTCAGCTGGACCACAGGATGTAGATGTTTCACACTGGGGAAGATTTTATGTGTCTTGTCCTCATTAGGGACTAGTTCATAGTCACTGACATATTAGTGTTTAACATGACTGTAATAGTGTAAGAAGCTCTAAGGTTACTACTACTTATTTGCTCAGCTCTTCCATTAAATGCCAATACAGTGATATTTATATCACAAATCTCTACAAGAACTTACTTTTTTTTATGTTAGCAAACAATACACAAACATTTAGTCAAACAGACACTGGAAAAGTGAAAGAAATGGTTTGTATTGTACAAATTCCTTTACTTGATTCTTTTTACATCCTAAATAAGAGTCCTGACACCTCATTTAATAATTTAATTTTAGTTTGTAGAAGTGAGAAATATTTTCTTATCAAGCATTCCTAGTAGGTTTACTATTTGTATGTTTCTTTGAGACAGCTGGAAGATGCTAGATATACTTTAAGTTTTTCAGCTTTCTGCTTATTTTTTCAGTTTATAGATAATTACTGAGACTGTTAGATCTTTCTGAGAAAGGCATCATGCAGTCTTTGAAGAGAATATTCACTTTCTATTCCATCCTGGTTTTGGGAGGTCTTGGTTGTATTGCAAGGCACATTCTAAAAATAAAATACAAAAATGTGTTGTCTAGCTCTAGATGGGAGTATGTGATGACTGCAGATGTGTATATGATATGCACAGGAAGGATAGGGCCAAGCATTGGCATCTCAGTACTGTGGGAAACAGAACGGAGTAAGTGATCTTTTCTGGCCTATAAATCTGACTGGAGATATATTTGCTAACAGTCCAACTGTAGAAAACTTCTGGGAAAAAACAGCAGGAAGCTGACACTTGTCTAGTGTTCTGAGTAATGTAAGTGCCAGCTAACTCATGTTCAGGAAACTTGGGGGTTTGTCCTTTTTTCTTATGCTGAAATGTATTTGCATCTCAGATAGGTTTAGAGTTGAGTCTGACAAAAAGGTCAGATGATTTTCAAGTTTCCTCTAAGGAGACGTGAGTTGCTTGCCAAGTTCAGTGCAGTCTAACCTAGAAAAACAGAAAGTAAAAATCTTTACTGTAGTGAGATGTAAATACAAGTACGTGTAGTAGATCAGAAAAATTTGCAGTACTTGTGACTTTTATATATTTTCCATTGTTGCTCTTGCTTTGTGTATTCTGAACCTACCAGACATCAGTGTTTACTCTATAGATTAGGAGAGCCCTGCTAAGATCTATCCATATTCAAACTAAAAAAAACCCCATAACACTGAATTTTCAAAGCTTTTACTGTAAGCAGAGTTATTACTGTAGATAACAAACTGAGGGTGCTGCCATGTTCCAGACTTTTTATCGTGGAATAAATCAGTGTGAATGATTCTGAGAGAAAATCTGAACTGTGCCAGTGATCCCTCTGGTTGGGTGGATCCATTTTAGCATGCTCTGCCTGGGTTTTAGGTAACTGAAATTAGTACTGGAAACTGGAATGGAAAAAATGGGTAATATAAATAAGTTAAAGCATCCACAATCATAGATACAAAGTATCTGCTTAATAATAAAACCAAGGCAGGGACTTAACAGCGCTTATAAAATGTGAAATATCCAAACAGAAGAATAACTGGAGAATTGACATAGTTGAGTTGAAAATCATGAGTGCTTTACTCATATTTTGTTAGAAGAAGTTAATGGCTTGGTGATTAAATAATATTATGCCACATTCAAAATCACAGTCTCCCACTCCCCCTTCATTTCCTGAAGTTTGAGCCCCGTTTAAATCACAGTAGAACTGCTTGGCACTTAGTCATATTCAGATATGCCCATTCATGCACTTCTCTGGGATCCAGCTCACTCTCACGTGGCTGCAATTGTCTCACACCTTTCATGCTCTGGAAGATTTTTTTTCCTTTTAGCACTGAGTTGAGTGGGAGTTACAAGTGCAAGGCTTGGAGTTTGTGCAGCTGCATGAGTTCCCTTGTACAGTGCCCAGTTCTTATGCCATATGTACTACCGAATATTATATTCTACATATTCCTGAACTTGGAAGCTGAAAAGCCACTAGAAATCATAATTCTTTATAGAGTGATTTGTCTCTCTTCCACCCTGGGATGTTTATCACAAGTTTAACACTGAAATTCATGGTTGGTGGGAATCTGCAAACATTTTGATCTTTGTTTTTATAGGTACTTACTAGGGATTTTATGACAAATATGAGTAATGAATTTTTCTTCTCCTTTAGCTTATTTGTATTTTCAGTGCTTTGTTGAGGATTATACAGCAGCATACAATTTAGCCAGAACAGTTCACAAATGAGTTTTCAAACTTAGTGTAGAATAAAATACAATGTAAGGGATTTCTTACTTGCCTTCACAGTGTTTTTTATTCTTGCAATGCAATCTTATTCTCAAAAGACAGAAACCCTTAATTATTGGAACTGTATATAAGTAGCTATGGCTGGGAGACTCAACACTGAGTCAACCTGTAGAGGTTTAAAGTGTTTTGTAAATGTGAATTTAGTATTGTATTTAGCTGAAGTTTTTAGTTGAGGATGGTTCTTCAGGGAAGCTGTGAAGATTTACAGCATTGTAAGGGGAAACAGTTCCGTATTTCCTGTCTTTGCCAGCTCCAGATAGAGTAATTGCTCTGGCAATTTTACTGGCATTTCTTTCCATGTACTATAAAATCATATCACATTGAGCTCCACATTTTTCCAACAAAATCAAACCGGAAAAATGAATATTTCAATAGATCCCAGGGCTAGAATGGCTCTAGCACTTACTCTGATGGTTATTGTAGAGCTGTTTTAATGCTACAAAGTTACTAGAGGATGCTCTACTTAACTTATGTTTCATTAGTGTAGTATAAGTGTGTTCTATTGTCTGGTTTTGTTCTGTTATTCTTCCCTTTAATAGCCACCTAAAAGGAACAGCCACTGAATTGCTAAAAATGAGGATGAATGACACATTGTAAGGAAAGAGGCTCTATGCCAAATTCCACACATTTCCACTGCCAACATTTATCCACAATGTTGGCAAAGTGGAGAAACACTTCTGAGCTGCTCTGTTATTTATGAGACAGATTTTTTTTTTTTTCCTGGTAGGATGGTGCTGGATAATCTGATCTTTGTCACTGTCAGCTTAGCCACTGGTTTTTAGGGTGACATTAGGCAACACACTTTAACCCTTCTGTGTTTCTGGTTTCTCCCTCTGTAAAGTGGAAATGATAGTTACATATCTGATGTTACTCTGAGATTGAATTCAGTTAAGCTCCATAAGTATATTTTATTTTCATGTGAGGCATTATTGCAGATTAAAAGAATAATTGCTTAAATTAATTTAGTCTTACTTACTTGGGACTATGTGAATTTTTTCCATGAAAGCAGTGCATGGTGAATTAATTTGTTTTACATCTTTTATAAATTGTTTGACAAAATCAGGTATGACTATTTTCTTCAGTTTCATTTGACAATGAAATTCTGCCTCATTTGTTCTTTCTGAAATCATTCCAGGATCTGTCTGCACTGTGAAATACCATGGGTTTGTGTCTTGGTCCTTTCCCCTTCCCTCTGCCTCCATAGTATTTTAACTAAACTGTGTTATTCTGTATTTTAGTTCAATGCATAGGAACAGTGTTGTTTTATAGTCTTAGTTTCTGCAGTGATCTCTCTCCCTGCCCCCCCCTGCCTTCTTGTCCTGAAAAGACCTGCAATGCAGCTTTTCCTGGTATTGTAAACTCCCAGCACAGAGCATGGAGTTAGAAATGTGTGTTCATTTGAACAATGTGTACGAAGGCTTTGAGCATTTGGAACTTAATTACTGTGTAAGAGATTTCATATAGAAGTTCATTCTGAGCAGTTGCCTTAGGCAAAAATACAAAATCTTACTTTTTGAGATGTCATCACAACAGTAGGCACTGAAAGCATGCCTGAGGTCCCACAGATAAATATTCACTGTAGACCTAACCTGGGCAGTTTCACTGCTACACAGAAGCTGATTTTTAATGGAACTTGAATGCTACGCAGGAATAATGCAGCTGGGAGGAGGCAGGGGAAATGAACTAAAAGAGCAATTAGAGTAGCTCTTCTTCGAAATCACAGTCCAGGTTTTCTTGGTTAATATTTCTGTATTCGTGTAGGAATGGAGGTCTGTGGGACAACATAGCCTTTTCATCTTGATAGCTGTAGGAAAAGGCACAAAGTTTTAAAAATCCCTTGAATAAATACACAAAAATACTTTCCAGTGACATTTAGCATCTGCTACAGTTCTCTTCAAATATTTTCCTGGTGTAGTTTAAACATCATGTAAGCACAAAGAGGAGAAGGGTTTATCCTGTTGCATGTGGTCAGTGTTGTGAGACATACTAAGTTCATATCTAGTGCATTCTGTCTTCCCTAACAGACAGACCAGGACTCTAAGGTCCAGGCCATTATTTGTAATGCTCTGATTTGTTTTAATAATCTAATTATTATTTTTGCTTTTGCATTTTTGTGGAAGACAGAGCATACCAAAGAAGAAACAATGCTTCAGTTTATTTTTTATTTCAACTTCCATGTATGTTCTCTTTGTATCATTAGAGTTTTATTTTTTCAATGAAGACTTTAACATTAATTTCACATTCAAGATTTTTTTTTTTAAAAGCTTCAACAAAGTCTTTCTTTTGTTTTATTCCAGTACAGTGTTTTCTCTTGTGCTGCGTTTGGACTTATTAGAACTTCTAAGCAAAAACTAAAGGTTGCTTTTTTTAAAGGTCACATACATTCTGCCAACTACGCACATTGTTGGTGAGCCAGATACCTCCAGGAGAAGGGTTATGAAGGTAGCTTGAAAGTGTCTGGGATTTAAAAACCACGCAGAGTAGAAACTCATAAAATACATTATTTATGCAGAGAGAGTTCTTTGAGTGTAGAGAAAAAGTCTCTGGGGCTCAAAAGGAAAGGTAGCAAACTATAAAAAATATTTTTAATTTTCTTAGGTTATAATTCTTCATGTAATATATGCCTGCAAAGTGCAGTATCCAGCTCTCTAATGGAAGCACCTCAAGCTTGAACTTGAACTTACTTTGGTCCAAAATAATTTAGCCAAGAACCATACATAAGTCACTTATACTTTTTTTTAATTTACAGTGTAAAGTTAAAAATATTTTGCTGTGATACCAGTGTTGAATGTGTGCAGTAAGAGAGGGATTTTTGTGCAAATTAACTTTAGCATTTATAGCTTCCTGACCTTCAACTGACTTTTTTTCCGAGTTGCAGTCTTAGATTGCTTAGAAATAATGTAATTAATGCTTCTGATTAAAAGCTTGTGGAGTCCTAGCGTACACAATGCTCTCAATTTAAAAGGCAAACAATTGTTAGTTTTCACATTATTTCCCTTGCCCTGAACTCGTAGGTTGTGGACATGCATGTAACTTAACTCTCACAGGAACTTCTGAAGAAATCTTTCTTGTCCTGTGCTGGGCTGTTGGACCCTCATGTGGCAGTGGGACAGAAGGCATGGTTGGACTGTGCATGAGGAGTGACTTGACCACTTTATGAAGCTTTGGAGGTAAAGAAAAGAGGAAGAGAAAAGACTAATAGAATTGCAGTATTGAAACACCACCCAACAGGCTTGCTTCAGTTTGAGGTTCTTTCTCCTTATATATACAAAGAAGAGATTTGTTAATATAAATTGAAAATACAAATACCTTTATTTTTTGGTATTTTGTTGTTTTTGGTTGGTTTTTTTTTAAGAAACCTTTAGTTAGTTTCTTTAGTGTCGACCAATAAATAGGATCAGGGCTTTTTCCAAGATGAGGGAATATGAAGATTCTACAAATTACATTGTAGCAATTATCTTCTCTAAAGGAATGTTAGATGAGCTATTATCATTACAGTAAAAGCAATCAGAATAACCTTCAAACCGTGCTAACATTGAATTATTTGGATTTTATAAGTGATTGATTATATGCAACAGAGTTGGACTTTGTGATTGAGAACTCACTACAGTTATATGACAAGTCCCTTATGATAAAGGTAAATGTCAAAATGTGACTCTGCTTAAAACATCTGAGTGATGTTCAAGCTTTCCATTTGGTGGAAGATAGCAGGCAGGAAAAGTGTATTTAAGCCACTTATTTAAAATAATTTTGAAGTACAAAGCAGATTTTCCTTTACTGTTCACTGCTTAGGAGTTCAAGAAGCGTCCAGACTGCTCTCAGGCACAGGGTGGGATTGTTGGGCTGTCCTGTGCAGGGCTGGGATTGCACTCCATGGCCCTTGTGGGTCCCTTCTGACTCAGGGTATTCTGTGATTCCATGGAAATATGTAATAAATAAGTGGGAATTAAGAAAATACCCTCTTTATTTGCAGCAGAGCCAAATAATGTAACAAGCTACTTTTTAGTTCATGATGACCTAATTAGGACATTAAGGCGAGTTTCCAAAGATTCATTGGTTTGACCTTCCTGAAAACTTTTGCTTCTTTCCCAAAAGCATACTGTAATTTCTTTGACCTCAGTTTAAAAATTCTATAGTGCAGAATTCAAAGTCTTTAGGGACTTGGTATAGACTAAGTACAAACTGTGTGTTATTAACTGCTTTTTAATAAAAGGACCACATTTATAAACACGACACTCAAACCAAATGTATTCAGGGCTGAGCTTAATTTCACTTTTGCAAACCCATAGATGTTTGAAATGACTGGGTCAATAAATAGCAGTATGTAATGAGATTTTGGTATCTAAATCAACTTCAGACAAGTTAGAGTTCAAGCCTTGTGCAAACAGGTGCAATTGAAGTGGCTTGAATGGATTTGATTATTTCTTGGGAGGCTGAAAGAGACTGAGATAAAGCTTTTTGAAAGGCTGCACATAAGGGGGAGTCACCACTGTGTTTTCCCCAGAGAATTTTAAGATGAGAGTTTTTACCTCTTGGAGCAATTTTCTATTTGAAATGTTATAAATTTGCCATTGTTGAACTTGCCAATATTGTGTCACATTTGCAGCATGAAATCTCCTAACTTACCACGCATTAGCTTGAGCTATTTTGCACATATACAATTAGAAATTATTAAATAGGGTTTCAGTTAAACAATCTTCCCCTGATAAGCTCAAGTGGAATTTTATTTCAATAAACAACACCATTAGGAAACCATCTGTTTGAAAAAGTTTTAGGACTTGGAATCTAATATTTGTGTGTGCATTACCCTGTATTGTGTTGTTGACTCTTACATTCGTAATTACATGAAACCCACACACAGGATATAAAAATACTGGGATTTATATAGTAACTTTACTAAATGTTTGTTATTATTTGTTTCCTGGTATAAATTGTCAGAACACCAATCAGTCGATCTCCTAACTTGCATTTCCGTAAAGAAATTTAATGTTCACAGTCTCCATCGCTGCCCTAACCCATAATTATTTTTCATAAGTTAGGTGGAGAAATAATGTCATGCACATGGCAAACTGTAAAAAACTTCATGTTTTGTTACCTTTTCCTTAGCAGTTTCCCATTTGGTGCTTTACTTTGGATGGTATATAAAGCCAATAAGCAGGTGGAAATTGGGTCATAGGAATCTTTCTGGTGCCAAAAACCAACTTAATGGAAACTGTTAAACATAGCTGTATTTTGTAAAGGAGCTTTACTGTTCTCATTTGACTTTGGCATAATGTTCTGTATTATGTATGTTTGAAACAATTGTAAATTAATGCTGAATCCAGTTGGCTCTCATCAGCCCCTGTCAACAGCAAACGCATTTCATACAGATATATGTACACTAGAAATAGGAAGTCTTTTATTTGAAATGTTACAGCTTTACTTCTACATTTTTATTATATTTAAATTTCAATATTCTTAATCTAGACAAGAGCTGAGTAAATTCTGTCTACTGAAAGATGTTTATGTAAGCTTAATGTTTACTTTGAAAATTATTAAATAAAAACAGGTTTTTGAGTAGGACTGACAGTCAAATGGGTGATATTAATGCTGCACAGAAGTCTTAAATTTCCTGATATTTTCATACCCAACTGACTGTCCTTAAAGACAGATTTTTTGAAAGTCAGTACACAGCAACTACTGCTGTACTGTTGCTGTGTGCTTTTGGTATACAAAAGTGGTAATTCTGACTCTGACATCTGAAGTAAAGGGCTATTTTCTACATGAGTATGGAATTCCAAAAGATATCTGAAGCTTTTCTTTTCCTTTTCTTCTCCCTTGAGATTCAAGCCCCCAATTCAAATTTTTTCTCAAGCAAATACTCATAATGAGAAAATAAATCAAAATGCATTCTGTACTATTCAGAGTACTAGTAGCAGGTCTTAGGTATTTGAATTATATAATTATTTATTAGTAATTAAATGGATATGTGCTTTCAAAAAAGAGGGTTCATATAAAGATTTTGTAGAGCATATCCTATCCTAAATAAGTGTGTTCCTTTATATAGTTGAAATAAAAATCAGGTTTATATCGTCAAGAAAAAAAAATTGAAATACTGTAGAGGAAATATTTCTGGAAAAGTATTGTACTAAGCAACATTTGGCAAGATTTGCCATACAGTTGAAAGATTGGTTTGCTTTTAAAAGTTTGGCAAGATGAGCAAATTTTTTGAGGACATGCAGATCTTTTAATAAACTTGAAATGCCTTTTAAAAGAAAAGACAAATGTTTCATAATCTCTGTATCAGAATTTGTGGTAATGCAAATTCATAATATATGTTAATGCTTCCTTCATTAGCTTTGATGTCTAATTTTGCAAAACATTAAATTTTCTATGAGCCAAGTGACACAAATTTTGCCATACTTTAATTTCTTTCTGAGTAATAAAATCAAAGCTAGAATGCTCTGGAGTGACTTATACCAAACTCTGTCAGATTTATTGGTATGGTTTCAGGTTTTGTTTGTCAGAGTTTATTAGAGTTAGGAGTGAGTTAAATCTGTATCTGGAATTTTAACATGTGAGTCACAGTGAGATCTTCAATAACAAATCTTTTGACTGGGTGTCCCAGGTGGAGAAAAAAATTAGCCACTGAGATCTCACTGCAGAACAGTTCTATAGTTCTCTCTTGACCTTACTTTTTTATTAATGTTTTATTGTTTCCTGTATGGGGAGAAAAAACCCAACCAACATTCACACAGCTTCTTTTATGGTCATGATTCACCACTATGGCAATCGAGCAAACCTTGGAAGAACACTGTGTGGGGCTTTGCCAGTGCTTTGAAGTGCAGGCAGCCAGAGCTGTTTGGACATGGTTTGACTTGAATGTTGTGCTAATGTGTGATTTCCAAAGTTCCTGCTTGTGGTTCTCCACCCGGAAAAAAAAAAAAAAGACAATCACAATGCACCCTCATACTTTTTTCCTACAAACAAATAAGAAATACATAATAATGAAGAGGCATTGGAAGTATTAAAAATGCAAATTGCTATCTTATGAATAAATAATTCTTATGAGTAAAGAAGTCAGAGACAGAATTAGTTACGTATAATGTTAAGAAAAAGCTCTGAATGTTGTCCTGATCCTATTTTGGGTATATCTACAAATGGTCTGAAATTCCAGTTTAGTAGCTTGGGTGCAATTTTACAATATATTGAAGAATATAGATTTCATTGGGAACAAGTACTTGTCTCAGGTAGGAAATGTTCCTCTGGAATATGGCTAAAACCAGAGATAGAACAGACAAGTAACAGCTCAAATTTTGTAAAAATGTTGGTATTTAACGGAGAGCGTCTCTGTAGTGAAGATCCATTTGCAAGTATAACTGCATGGAAGGTTTCCTAAAATAATCATAATTATGTTAACTTTTATTGAAAGTGAAAATTTGACAACTGACTTGCAAATTTTAACTGATGCAATAGTGAGAAGAAACAGGCTTGTCACAGGCTTCAGAATGTCCAGTCAGCTGCAAATGGACAGGATTGCTTTGTTTCCATTCTTTCTCTTGAAGCCCATATACCTTTAAGCTTTGTTTGATCTAAGTGGAGAGCAGATTTCTCTCTGGTTCAGTTTTCAGTCAGATTATTTGTCTTCTATTCCTTGGTAAATGTGAGACTTGCTAAATGCTGGCTGCTTGAACGTGTGCCCCCTGCCAAGGATGAGCACTGACAGATGTGTCACTACATTCTCTGAAAGATTAAGCACAGCTTTTCCTTTTGCCCGCCTTTTACTCACTCAGGGTTTGTAGTTCACCTCTTAGAAAGATGTGATAGTTGAAGGAGACAAGCACAGGTGTAAAAATTTCATAAAATCAATGATTCTTTGTATTAGCTGGCATCTACCATACAGCTGAGAAAACACTGAATATACTGTGTATACTTCCATTCCTCAGTTTTAATGTTGTTTTGGGCATAGTCTGTGCACTCTGTGCTGTCCCCTTCTGTACATAGCTTTGCTAAATTATGTTGCATACATGTCTGTGTCACAGTTCTGAAGCCAGTTTCCTTCTCATTTGGCTGCCCCTCAGCTGGCAATGCACACCTCACTGTTCCTTCTCCATGCACAAGCTTTCTGTCTTTCTATGATCCACAGCACTTCCCAAATGCTTTAGCTTTTGAGGTCTGGTTGTAGCTGTTGATCTTCCTTTCAATTCTGGGGAAAATCTAGACCTTAAGAGCCTGGCTTGCAGGAAGAGTTTGGGTGAATTTGTTGCTGTCTGGCTCAGACACTCCATTGTCCTTTTATGTTCCCTCTTAACTGGAAGCTGCTAGGGTGGGACATTTCCACAGCCCCATGTCTGAGACGTGGATGACTCAGCCCTGACAGCATATGGCTGATTTCACATCCTCTTAATACCTCTTAGATATTTAATGATACAGCAGTTTCATAACCACAGCCACAATTCCTTCTTTGGGATAGATGTCCCACGTCGGCACAGATGCTTTTCCAAAGGTAGTTTCCTAACAGTTCTGAGTGTTTTACCTACAAGCTGCACTGGCATTCTCTGTTTCATACAATACTTATTCACCTGACTGCTTCTTATGTGAAGAAGATGTAAGAGGTATTAGTGTGGAATAAAATATGAAAAGTGAGAATTATCATATCACATAACTTCTAAGTAGAAGGGTGATCTACAAAGCCAGCAGCTGCTTTACATAAATCTTAAGATATAACCAGTACTTCTCTGAGCAAGAGAATCTCACACTGATTATGAATCAGAAACATGAGAAAAACCAATAGACACACAGAAGGCTAGAAGCTTGGAAGCATAATTTTGGCCTTGAAAGTTGTGGCTTCCAAAGCTACATCCTTTTCTTTCCTGCTGTTGTTTCAAAGAGAATAATAGCATTATATGTTCTTTTCAACTTGCACACAGTAAACTTCCAGAAGGGAACGGTCATCTTGATCCTGGCTTCATACTCCTACCTTGCTGTTATACCAGTTCAGGGAAGTGAACTGGCAGAAAATAATTCCCTTTTTTGTAAGGATAACATATTGCTTGCTTCACTCCTTGAGCTTACTGAAAAAGATAAGCAGGGTCCTTTTGACCAGCAGCTTGTCAGGAGATGCTGGTTTGGGGGGAGGGAATAAGGATGTGTGACCAGAGACAAGAGAAGCCCCTAATGTTAGTGCCTAAGGACTTCCACTGCATTAGCTCCATCATCCCCACTTGCTCTCTCATGTTGAGCATTTTCAAATTAATTTGCTTTACTTAGATTTTCCCAGACTATTGTACATATGAACTTAAGAGCTAAAGCTCATAGTGTTAAAAACTCTTCAGAAGTTGAAAGAGCACTGAGGAGGAAGAATTAAGAGGCAGTTTTAAGTGTTCTAGTTTTCTATCAATTGTACATTTTATTATATCTGCTTGTATCTCGTAATGTTAAATATATTTCTTGCATATGAAGAATATAATTGAAAGAAATTTTGAGCTTCAGATTCTGCAGGATTAGTGCTTTGGCACTCAATCCAAATGTCTACAAGCTCTAAATGAGTACTCCTAGAAGTTATGCTGCTGTACCAAATATCCACATGTGATAGTCTGGGATGTAATTTGGGTAACTAGGAATACCATAGCAATCCTTAAAACAAACAAACACACAAAGTCCAAAGAAATAACAACTTAGAAAATCAACGTGGTAGACTTCAAATTTTTTAAAAAAGTAAACTAGGGATGAGTGTTCTGTATTGTTCTTATTGAAAAACAAAGTTCTGGCAACTTTATTCTTTGAAATACTGGCATGACCCAAAGGCTTGGAATTGAGATTTGATATTGGCAGGAAAGTGACCTGCCTGTTTAGCATGTGCTTGTTGTTATTTCTGTGAAAAATCTACATATTTAACCAAGCCTTAACCCTTTTGGACATAACTTGTAGTATGATCTCTGCTTGCTAGATTTAAGCAGTGAAATCTTTGATAATTGTATTCCCAGTTGTTTCCATAACCTTTCTCCACACAAAGCACGTGCGTATGAGCTCCACTGAGCTGTTGGATATTCTCTGTCCCCTCCCAGGTCTCAGTGTGACTGGGCTGCAGATGTTCTGCCATCATGAACTGAGAAGTCTTTAACTGCTGTAGAAGGTAATTCAGCTGAAGCCAACAGGCTCAGGAAAGCAGATCCATTTACTGGGGCTTGAGGATGATAAAAACTTAATAAAAGGAGTGACATCCTTAGACTATCACAACTGACTCTGAAGTGTTTGACCACACCTGGAGAACCCAGCTAGGTGAATTTCTTGGTTCCAGAGTTCACATCATCAAAGCTGTCAGCTCTGCAGCTTATCTGTCCCATTCCAGGGCTGCAGAAGCAAAGGAATGTTGGCTTTGTGGTCATTGCAGGTCACGGGTCTGTGTGTTAAAATTTAAAAAATAACAGCTTCATTTCACTTGCTCAGCAGTGATCTGTAGATTTCCCCCCCAGTTTTTATCCTGAGGAATTAGCATAAAATGTTATGAACCCAAATTTTGGATGTGGCTAGCAGGAAAAAAGTACAGTGTGTGAAAGGTTGGCCTTATTTGATATTGCCAGCAGTTAATGGTTACAAAGTGTTTGCAGTTACTCAACCTTTTCACCTGCTGCTAAGAGAGTTAAGAGACATGACAGTTAAATCTGATTATAATGGTTTAAAGGATGTGTTCTGTCCAAGGCATTCTGGAAAACTACTGAATTGCAAAAGTTCTGAACTTGCTTTGTCTTTGTAAGTTTGAGATTTTTCTTTACAGAATCAACTTTATGTGTGAACCCCCTTATATGAGTTACTGGTAGCTGTAGAAATGAATTCTTTTCAGTGATTTAGAATGAATTCTGTTCTCTGTAATTCCTGTCACTCCTTCTAGTAGTCACTGAAAAAGTGTAATGATTTTGATTGTACAGAAATCCTGAACAATTTAGGATTTCTCTTAACAATCCAGATGTTTGAAAAAAACATTTTTTAAAATAAATAATTTACTGGGATGGGAACATCAGTTTAAAGTTGACCTTTCTCAGGCCTGTATCATCTTTAATTATTAAGGTTTTTGGTGACTAATTTTTTATGATTAGTCTGTTTAAATATCGAGTTCCTGACTGCACTATGACTAAGCAGTCTGGATACTTGCATCTAAAACTGAGAGCAGAATGAATTCATCATTTATACAAAACTATGCAGTGAAATAAATCTCAAACAACAAAATTCCAAGCATCTCACAAGCACACATAAGTGCACTTATAAAGGTACATGTGGAACTTGCAAAGGGGAATCAAGAAGTCATCTCTCACCTTGTGCTGTCATCAGTGTCTGTCAAAAATTAGTGCAAACGACTGTTAAAAATACTGAGTACAAAATCTTAGTTTAACTTATAGTTTGCACACAAATAGATATGTATGTCAAGTGCCACAAAGGAGAGAATAAGGCCCCAAAAATCACTTCCTTTTAGCTCCAGGTACATTTTACTTTATGCTTTCATTTTTATGGACATAAATATAATATTTAGAATTAAATAATCTATATGTAAACAAATCTTTTATGTTATTTTTTTCTCCTCAGCCTATTGAATCTTTGCAAAGCTTGTGCAAGGATTCTATCATGCTCCTCAATATTAGGTTTATCTGCTAAGAGCACTCTCCAGTTGTGCTAAAATGTTTCTCAGTTCCCTGGGAAAATACCTGGGAAAATTTCTAGTAACTCAAAATATTTTGGATAACTGACTTTGTGATAAATCAGTGCCATAATTAAACTCCAGTGAGTTTGCTGCATCCTTTGCATCTTGCCTATTAGATCTACCCTCTTTTTAAAGCATCTTTTCTGTGACAGTGCATTTCCTGAAAACAGCAAGATGATTTATAATTTAAAAATGTAAAATTACTAATACATAATGTTGCTTAAACAGAAATTATATGTCCTTATATTATATGTCCTTTATATCAGTTGATCTGTATGGACAGTCTATTAGAAAATTATGACTAAAGAGACAGAAAAAAAAGGGGTTTTTTTCTTTTTCTTTTCTTTTTAAACTTTCCAGTTAGTGAGCAATTATTCCATGGTCCCCCTACTCCACAGTATAAGTATTCAAACAGATTGATATATATTCCAATGAGAAAATAAGCAGGTTTTTTGTATGTTAATGGTAGTTTATGGTAGTGAGGACAGTTGTATTTTAAATATGCAGAAAATATAAAGCAGAGTGTCTTCATTTAGTGAAAAAAGAAATACATAGATGATCCCATGCATTGCTGCCAAAAGCCTGACTTATAAATGAATAAAAATAGTGTAAGTGTTGAATTCCATTCCTTGTTTTCCCTTGCAGAATGGGATGTTTTCTTTTTAGGATGAGTGGCAATGAAAGTGCATGAATTAAAAAACCAAAAAGACCCAACAAACAAAAACAAACCCAAAAAGAACCCCAAAAAAGAATTGCAGTTATTTTACAGACCAACTTCTGACTCATGGAGACCACAGTCTGAGAAGCTCTGATTGGAAAGGTTAGATTTTAACCAGCTGAATTTCATTGAAAACTTGGAGAATGAGAGAAATGGCAGTTACAACATAATTTATCTTGATAACCAGAGACTCACTTACCACATTCCCATAGTGCAAATATTTGTGTGGCTGGGTTTTCTGGTGCTTTTTTTGCCTACTCTGAGTCCTTGACAGCTTTTCTGTGTGGCTTTCTAATGTGGATTTCTGCTGGGCTTTTCCAGGAGAAGTATTCATGAAGAACATGAGAGAACCACTAAGATTTTATTTCTCATGTTTTATTACCAGTTCCTCATTACTTTTACCTGCTGTATTATAAATGCACACACTGAGATAACACAGATAAAGGCACAGCACATAACAGAGGTGTTTAAAGAGTTTCTGAAAGCAGAGGTTCTAACCAAGGGGCATTATTTTGTACATGTGATTTGGGACTATGGAAAAAGAATGAGAATTCTTGTTTAAAACTTCTGAAATTACTCAGAATTTTGTGGAGTGTTTAATTCAGATTTTTTTTTTTTTATTTCCAATTGTTCACATCTAAAAGCTAATTCAAGGACTTTGCAAATGTATGTAATTTTGTCAGTGATTGATTGTATAGAAGAATATATATTTGATGTCAAAATAGATTAAAATTCATAATGGTTATATTTTAGTTTTAGAAGCCTTTCAGAAAGTGAGAAACATCAAAAAATTGGGTGAATATGTGTGGTTTTGAATTTATTTTTACGATATGAAAATGAATCTTTGAACAGCTGTGGTATGTCAGGGACTTGAGTGGATAAAGAGGAAATAAGCCAACAGCAACTGAATATTTGAGGGGGATTTTAAATATTATATAACTAACACGTGCCATCTTCGAAGCAATGTTGAGGGTACATCAGAGATAGAGGGGACAGGTTTGTAGCCATTGCTGTTGTTCCCAGGGCAGTTCTTTCCCACTCTGCTGTAGTCCCTGGCAAGTGTCCCTGAGTGCCTCCGTGAGTGTCATCTCCTCCTGAGGAGCAGCCATGCCACGAGGGTGCAGTGGGAGGACACCTCTGCTGGCAACGACCACAAACATTCCTGGTTTGTTCTCACTGTGGCCACCACGAAGTGCCCTGATGTGTGCACTCAGCACTTCAATCTGGTAAACTCTCCAGAGACAAGATACCCTTAGAAATTCTCACTAGTAGAGAAAAAATGCTGTGCTAGGAGCACAGGGCTTTTCCTCAAGCTTCTCAGGAAATACTTTGTAGTTATTTTAGCACTGAGAGGCCAACAATCACATTATACAAATTTGTTTTACCGAGAAGCTAGGCAGGAAAGGGAGTCAGTGTCACAAATTATCTTCTTATCAGGTTTGCCATCCCACTCAGCTGTTCCAAACTCTGCATTGACAAATTCCATTTTAGCAATCTGGAATTTGTCCCTTTACTTCTGAAACCATATGAAAGGGAAATGTCTGTATATTTCCAGTTACCACAGAAATCTTTGTTTTACAGAAATCTTTAGAATTATTTTATAATTTCCATTGAATCCTTTTAAGATTGTTTTGGGGGGAGGTAGGTGGAGAGAATATTTTTAAAATTCCTACTAATATAATTGTATCAAATGTAATACTTTCATAATAATAATAGTAATTAAATATTAGAAAGGAGTAGAGAGGTATTGACAATAACAGATTGAAAAACTGTAAGACTAAAATGATATAAGAGGCCTACTAATTATTTACAGTTGGCTTGATGTTTTCAGGGATTCTCAATACAGAAATTGTAGCAGCAGTTGATATTTCCAGGGCACATGTAGTACTTACCTTCTTATATATTCCTTACAATACAATTCCCAGATATTATGATGAACTAAAAGAGAAAAAAAAAGAAGAGAAAAATGTGCTCCTGTTTGGGATTTTTTGTTGTTGGTTTTGAGGGTTTTTTCCTAATGACAAGGTGGAACTTTCCTTTTAAAAAAATGAAAAGTATAATAATAAAATAATAATAAAATAGCAGACTCGTTGAGGCAAACACATTGAAGTCATTCAGAAAAATAACTGCATGACATCACGGGAGAAAGATAGAACCAAAAAAGGATAAGTTTTGTAGGCCAAATAGCTTCTATTCATTCCCAAAGAATTTGTCCTACTCGCACAAGAATTGGGAGAAAGAAAGGAAGAAATAAAACCTTCACCCTTGGAAGCTCACAAAACACAAATATGTTGTCCCAGATAGAAAAGGTCAAAAAAGTAAAAAACCCCATGAAATAAAGCCATGACTCTAATCAGGAATGCTTGCTGAGAAATACTGACTTGCTGCTTAAAAAAACAGTTCAGGTTACTCCCAGTAATCCAAAGAACTCCTGGACCCATTGTGAATCAGTATATGCTTTTATTATCTTATATTTTCAGCAAACGAGCATTTGCATATTAAAGGATGATTTTTGACACATTTTTCTATCTTGATCTCTCAGAGCAGCAGGAAGAGATTTACACCTTAATGAATTTAGCAAGGTGATTCCCAGGCACTTGCTTGGCACTAGGCAATGTCAGAAACGTGAGCTGCTCCACAAGCTCATCTGTGCCCTGTAGCTTATCCTGTTCTTGGGCAAGTAACTGTGTTGTCTAAACCAACCCTCACAGTTCAGGAGGAAATGAAGCATTTGGGTTCAGAAGGCTGCCGGGACTAAAGTACTCTATAATCCCAGGTTCTGTGCCCCTTCACATATCCAGGCTACTTTGAAATAAATGCTGTGCTCAACACCATGAGGTAAATCTTGCTCTTCTGCCCCAGGCCTGTTTATCTGCCCTGTTTCTTTACGTGTACTGTTGTTATTTTGTGGCTTTCTGTATTTCAAGGCCATCTGTCTCTGGACAGGTACCTGCTCCCTGCCTCTTTGTTGCCTCTACATTGTCCAATGATGATCAGTTGCCATCACTGCTCCTTCCCTCCTGTTGTTTGCAATTTTCACATCATGTAGTTCAATCCATTATCTTAAAAGAAATCTTACTTGTCCTTGAATGTGTGCAATATGCTTAAAAATGAGTATATTATCAAATTAACATATAAAAGTCCTTGAAACTGATGTTTCTGTGGATGTTGTTAAGCTCATGCACTATGTTAGTCACAGCATTCTCCTTTTCTTAAGCAGAATGAAGGGGCTGCTCTTCTCGAGAAGAAAATGAAACAGCAAAAAAAAGTGTCAGAAGTTTATGAAAGCAGGAAGGTGATATCAATAGGGAAGATTGTGTTGTCTGAAAGCTGAAAAGGAACTTGTTTAAATGGATATATCTGGACAAGATTAGGAGAGTTGGATACCTTTAGTGCACATATATAAGCAACAACAATTATTTTCTTGAATTGTACTGGGGCTACCTCCAGAAGGTGGTCCCTCTTAAAGTAGTGTTATTGTCATGCTGGAATGCAGTTTCCAGAAATAACATGTAAGGCTTTAGAGATATATTGGTGCTTAAAAGCAGATTTGCTGGCTTCCTGGCATATAGACTTTGATAAGCTTTAATGACGAAATAATGACAGAGAGTATTTGAGACACTCTTAGCTTTGTGATTGAAAGCCGAACAATGGTAGTCCTAAAGTGCTGAAACACTAGGAAGGAAGTGCTGTTCTTAGAGGAACTTACACAGATCAGGAAAATTGCTCTTTAACATCATGCAGAGTTTGAAGGCAGCAGACCAAATCAGACTAAAAATGTGGCTGTAATGATGAGCAGTGCCATTTGAATGTTTTACAGTACTAATATGTGATTTCTAAACTTCTGGGCACAAGCTTTGCACTGTGAAAACATGGTATTACTGTTACCAGTCATTTTGGTTGCATTTATTTATACACATGTGTGGATTTAAAATCACAGTTGTACTGTGGCATGTATGTATCTCAGGTACTTCATATGTATTTTCCTAATGACAAAGTTTTAATGTTAAGGTTAAGGAGCATTTCTAACTTGTGAGTCTAAACTTCTCAGCAATTTCTTTGGCAAGACAAGATGCATCCTTTATGTGACTTTTGGAGGGAGGTGAAGTGACATTACCCTATGCACATTCAGATGAAAGCTGCATTTAGCTGCAAACTTGAAGAGTAAATGTTATATAAAATAATTTTTTTGCTACCATTATGCTTACAAGCAATGTTGTTGCTGTGATAGTCTCCAATGCTGCATGATGTGCTACACAATACAAACTGGCCTGCTGCCTGTAGGCTTACATTTGGTTTGCAGCTGTCTGTAGTTCTGCAGGATTGGTTTTAGGGAATCACCAATTAAAAAAAACAAAACAAAACAAAACACCCAACATTAATTTCAGATCTATGAGTTGTGTGTATTCAAACATCCGTTTCTGATGGACCAGCTCCCAGGTAATTACTGTGAGCTGATTGTTCTGATCCTTGTCAACTCAGAGATGAGTTTTCATCTCTTCTATAACAGTGTTCTCACTCCACCTTTTTAAACATTGGCTGTTTAGCCTCAGTTAGTTACTCTGGAGTTCCTGAAGAGTCAGTTCCCAGGGAATGGCCACCAGTTTTTCCCCATAAACAAGCAGTCACTTCCAGAAGGCAGCTTTTCTGCTTTCTATTTTCCCCAGACTGTACAAACAGTGCAGGTTTAGATGAACAATTTTATTGGCATACCTACAAAAAAATCAGTTCCCCTGAATCATGACAGTAACAGTCCTGCTTCTTCTGCCTTGTTTTCTTACAATGATAGAAAGCACTGAGAAAGTCTTCCAATTAGTATTTTATACCCTCAGAGTCCTTTTTAGAGAGCCTGTGTGAAATATGCATAAGTGGTAGCAACCAAAAAAGGAAAGATCTTTTCCACTGTCCAGAAAGAATTCCACATCCTTGTTAAATTCACTCTAAAAATGTAACTGAACGAGCCTGCAGATTTACTTAGTAAAATGTCATCTAAATCCATTGAGCAAAGAAGTGTTTACTGTAATAGTCCAGAAATCTTTATAAATGTAATTGTTAATCCCTTACAATTCAGGCCCAACAGAAATGTGTGCCAGTGTTACTTTCTCATAATTGAAGCATATTCATCTTTCTTAACAGATGAAATGCATTTGTCATATTTATCAGGAGATCTAGGGAGAAAAACACAGCCTTCTATCTGAACCTTTAGTAAGAATGAGGGAGTTGTAGGTGGGCCATAAAAAAAAAGGAGTCATGACAATTTTTTTTTTCATGTAGGAAACACCACCCACAAAGGTAGTCAAGGTCTATATTAAGGAATAGCTTTCAAAAACTTATGGTTCAGATTATTTCAATTGCCAGCACTTCAGAGCCTGATTCCCAAAATGAGAAAATGATACACTGAGAATAAATGGAAGAACATTCAGTGTTTCGTTTTTTGGCATTATTAATACATTTTAGATGGCATGTACTAGTAAAACTCGGAGCACAGCATTGGAATTTGGATTAAATTATATGTTTTATTTCTTCCAACAGAGATAAATTAAAACAAATCCTGTGTGAGCTGGTTTGAGTTCAGCATTTCGCAATCAGTGCAGTTAAGTAAGCAATTGAACTAACCTATATACTTTTTGTCAAATCTTTTCTTATGAACTAATGCATTTGAGTACGTAAAAAGCACTTCTTGCTGTTATATTCCAAATGGTCTATGTGGTGATACATAAATCAAACATCCATAGAGAAAAACCACTTTTAGTTTTTATAGTCTGTAGATTGATGTTAAAGGGAAAACCAGAACTCCCTGCAAATTAATTTTAACCCATAAGACCAGTAAAACAATGGGAAGTATGCAATCTGCCTCAAAAAAGATCCTTTAATGTCTTCACTGCTCGAAAAGAACTTGGTGTGGCCTTCAGTCTCAAAGACAACTTCACCTGTTGCAAAAGTTGACTGAATTATCAAAACATGTCATGGAATAAGAAGTTCAAGTAATTTCTCTTTCACTAAGTGTAAAAATAAAAAATTGTAAAATAAACTAAGAAAAATAATTTGCTGTCATCCAGAAGATAAGCAAGAAGTGAGTAACAGGATGGATTTGTGAAAAACAAACCAAGTTAAGCAAGTTTGATTTCCCTTTACAACAGGGTAGCAGCTCTTGTGAATGAGGAATAGGCAGTTGTATATTTTAATTTTAATAAGACTTTCGAAAAATGTCTCAAATAACATTCTCATAAACTATCTAGGGAAATGGAATCTAGGTCATACATTGGCAACATTAAGGCCTGTATGCCAGATTGAATTTCCCTCTCCACATTATGTGATTAAGAACCTTGTGCAAGTTGTGAGATGTCACATCTCACTCAAGGTGCTTTGTGCTGGTAATGGTTTCACTGTGAAATTGGGAGGCTGCTCACATGTGTCCCTGTGAGTGTGCAGTGAGCCCTGCTGGAAGGACAGGCACGAGGACAGAGACACAAATGGAGGATGAGAGCACTGTAACAAGCAGTAGCTCAAAGAAGCTGAGCTCTGCCTGCTAGCCAGCTTTATTAGCTCTCCTGGTGGCAACTGGAAAGGCTACTGAAAATCCAATATTTACAGAATGTAATCTCTTTTGAGCAGGTAACTGTGCATCTCTCTCCTGCCCTTTCTTGCAGCGAGTCAAAGTAGATACAAAAGTTTTTTGTGTTACTCTTGCTGTAGATTTAGTGGTGGTTGAAAAGTACTCTAGTATTATCAGCTGTGGAAACCTTTTGCTTCTTGGTCCATAGCAAGTGGAACTGCTCAGCAGTGAAAATGTGAAGTATTGGAATTCCAGTATTTGGAACCAGTGCTGACAGCTTGAGAAATAACAGGTGATAATGAATCAGCACCAACAGCTAACTGTTCATTCTGTGCTAAACTGTCCAAAGCTTGGCTTGGAAGTACAAGAATAAATTAGCTGATGTCAGGAATAGCAGCAGTGATCAGTAATGGACCACCTGGGCATATTCATGTCCACTGCAGTCAGTGGACAGTGCTGATATCAGCAAGAGAGAGCAGGACTGATGCAAGCCAGGAAAGTACGAGTGACCTGGCTCTGCTTCTGAGTTTTGTTTTGGAGGTAGATTAGTAGCAGAGTTTTCTGTCTGGTGAATGACTCTGATCTGTTCCTCATCAACTAAACAAGCCAACACAGAATTAAAACAAAGCAACTCTCCTGCAAATGAAGCAGAGTGTGGGTGCCAGCTGTGCTCAGCTCTTGCTGCAGAGTGAACCTGTCAGCCTGCACGTTCAGACAGTTGCTATCACTATACATGGGAAGAGGATCAAAGATACTGAGAACAGCTCAGATAAAGTCTTCTGGAGCCCAAATCCAAACACTTCTTTTATGTGAGAACAGCAAAAAAGTGTTTATGAAAAGTTGAAAAATACTTCCGTAACAGTAAGGAGGAAATATTCTTCTGTTAGCACATCTTCCTTCAGTCATTCACAGACTGTATTTTGTCCTGCATAACTTCAGGTACCGCTTTGTAAATTTCGAGTGTAGTCATCTTAAGGTCTCATGTCATCATCAGAAAGTTACTTTCGGAGCAAGTGACTTTTCAGTGCTCAGCCTTCCCAAAGTTTCAGTTGCCTATGGAAGTAGCTCTCTTTCTGACTTGGAGTCACTCCATGGCTGGAGCAAGTTACAGATGTTTTTGACAGGTGTAAAATACCTCTGCCACAAAGGGCTTCTGAGCTTAACTCCACACAAATGCAGCAGCTGTATTTCCCCTCAAGTCCCTCCTGTCCCAGAGGTATAGCAAGGAACAGGTAAGGGGATCATAGCTAAAATGCATCATGGGCTGAATGTTCACAGCTCTGAACATTAGGGAACCTGTGCACAAGAATGAAAATCTGTGTTCGATTAGGTCTGCAGCAGAGAGACCCTTAGTCCATGGGATCATACCTTTGGGGTATGATTTGAAGTAGGGTGCTTAACAGGGTGTGTTTTGCTTCCTTGACCTGAAGAGATAATTGATCATGAGCAACAAACAGACTACCTCAAAATTTATACCAGCTAGCACATGGCAGAGATGTTGACTTGTCATCTTTGGGCACTGTCTGTAATACAATTTTCTTATTTTAAAATCTTTTTTTTCAGTTTGGCTATCAAGCATACACACACTCTCCTCAACCAGCTTTTTGAGGTCTTCCTTCCTAATGATCATTTTTCAGTCACTGTTGAGATAATTAACAAATGAATAGGAAAACTGGAAATTGTGAGCTTAATAATCATTATTATCATTATACTCTGGACTATGTTTATTTTTTTCCCTGGCTTCCTTGTAGAAATAGTCTAAGTGGTGGCATATAAGACATAATTTTAGTAAATTGCAGCAAAGCAATTAGAGAATGAACTTAGTGTAGAAGCAGACATTTTTAGTGCTATTTTCTGGACTTCTTTATACCAAATAAAATATTTGTTTTCATAATTATAGGTAATAAGAAAAATATGGAAGAAACTAATGACCAAACAAAAACATGTTTCATGTTTGATCATTTGGATACAAAGACAAAGTACATTTCCTCTCATATGACAGAAATTGCATTAAAACTGCTGTTGATTCCAGTAGCTCTTAGTTCCATGAGCATTGTATCTTTAAAAATAAAGATCAGTCAATTGGATTAAAGTCTATGACAAGATGGTTTAAACTGCAGAGCTCAGGTTGAGCATGGCAAATCATCCAGTGATGCAAAGGACCTCGTAAAGGAACTTGTACTGCATTGATTTGTAGCTGTGAATCTAAGGAAGAGTAGAACAGAGCTCATAGAAGTGACAGGGATGTTTTTGTTTTGAGGGGTTTGGTAGGAATGTACCAAGGATGCATACAGAAAGAATAAGGGAGCAGTGGTATCTTCCACTGGGATTCCAGATACCTGCTGTGGAATATTAGGAACTGGTTTTGAAGCAAGGGCTTCAAAAGGTGATCCAGACATTTCTTGATCCAATAAAGATGTGATGCTGTCCAATCTGCTCTAGGTGTACCTGCTTCAGCAGGGGGCTGGGCTACACGATCTCCAGAGATCTCCTCCAACCCCAGCTGTTCAGTGCTTCTGTCTGAGAGGGTCACTGTCCTGCCTAGCACAGCCAGCCACACAGCAAAGAATCACTCAGCTAAGAAAAGCCAACATTTCATTAACCCATCAGGTGTAAAAGCATGAGGAAAGCAGAAAAGCTGTGCAAAGTACAATAAAGCTTTACTAGAAGACCCCAGAGGACTATAGTAGAGGTGAAGAGAATATAGTCAGCCTTTGTGAAATCATGGTTAACCAACACTGGGCTGAACAAGATAAAATGTGGGAACAGGAGTATACTGGTATGATCTGGCTGATTGACATACTTGTATACAAATACCCTGACTAACATGGGTAATCCTAATAACTTAAATATCAAACGTCCTAGCAAGAATTTGCTGCAAGACTCTACAATTAGTAATTCATGTTTTAAAATGTTGATAAAACAGCAGAAGTCAGCAAGACTGCTGTTTTTACAGGACATTAAAGGATAGCTATTAACTTTTTGCCCTGCACGAGTATTTTGAACGATGCAAATTACAGTTCTGTGCTTTCCTCCAAAGGTCTGTAGGCAAGAAGATTTCTCTTTCCAAATGTTATTTTTTTCTTTAAAGAATGTGTGTTCATGATTAAACCAAGCTTGCTCTTCTACCTAATTTTTTAGAGAAGAACCATCTTTCTATTGGTGTATTATAGGAATGAAGGTCCCTCCCCCTTCACAGAAGATGGCACAATTCAGAAGAAGTTGTTTCAGAACATTCTCAGTTTAATTACAGGATCAGTGAACACAGCAACATTTTCTTGGCAACAGGTAGAAAAGCTGGCAGTTACTCAGTTTCTCTGGAGCAGTTTCTTGGCATTTCATCCCTGCATTAGAAACTTGGATTTCATGTCTTACTTTTTTTTCTGTTCTCCTGCTTCATTTCCTCTTTATCAGTTTTCTCCTAGCGGTACATAAAAACAACATGCTGCATTCTTTGTTATGAAGAAAAAATTAACTCATTTGCTTTTACAATTCATAAACAGTAATGGAATGTGGTAAGAATCCTATGCATATACATTTGCATTATCTGATAATAAATAAGGTAGATAAATGAAGATAATGAAGAAGAGATAAGTGTTGAATGTTAAACTGATACAATTGCCATTGCTGAACTTACATATAAAAATATATTATATACATAAGAAAAAAATCAGTTAGGTTTGTAATGTAAATCTACTGCTACATCAGGCAAGAAAAAGCCCTGAGGGTAGAAAGACAGAGAACAGCCATGAGCAGTACTTGTGACTTATGGTAGTGTTTAATCGCTGTAGCCTTACTGCCTCACTGCCCCATGAAGTTCATATCTATTGATCACTGCATATATTAAGTTGAATTTAATACTTGGAAGTAGATATCATTTATTACAAGCAGTATTTTTCAGAGAAAATTTATTGTTCTCCTTCCCTTGTCCCTTTGAGAGACTAAACAAAATAAATAAGAGATGTAACTGCTGACTGAAAAGAAAGATGGTGTAAGCCCTGTGTATCTGTACTGTTCTGTACTTTAATATAGTCATCCACAGAGAATATGAAGAATTAATCAACAGTCTGCACTGGATCAATGATGGAGCTGTCTGGGCAAAGATGAGCCATAAAGAATGGCACACTTAGTAGTAAGTGATAGAAGTTTTAGGAAGTAATTTGTATACCTGTCAAAACCATCTCACTTCTTTCTATATACTTAGCTTTATTTTTATCATTGTTGCTTTTAATGCAATCTCAAAATAGTTTTATTAATAATTTTCTCTTCATAAATAAAAAGTATTTATGCTCAGATACATCATTATTTTTGTGTTTGTACAGCATATGGAAGATATAAACAGATTCTTCGTGGAGCATGCTATGCCTGTACTCTGGACTTACAATTTTAGTTCGTTTTTGTAACTCTGCACAAGCTCATTTCATTCAAAGGAAAAAACCAGCATTGGAAATGTTTCTTTCCTGTTGTCCCTTCTGCTTCCCTAATGCCATTGTACAACAGTAATTGAATGTGGCTCCCGTTGCTGATCCGCATCCATTGGCACGTCTCGAAACACTTCCTGCTTCTACAGCTTCTAGGACTGGAAGGAGTACCAAGATAAGGTAATTTTTTCACTTTTTTTGGTCTTAGGAAGTAATTTTGCCCCAGTGCCAAAGTAAAATATTTAAATTCCTGTTTTGAGGTCTGCAAATCAGAAAGTAGGGCAGTACTTTATTAGGTTAAGATGTTATGCTGTGTTTTGTTGAATGCAGAGCTTTAGAGTTGGGGTTTTTTAATATGAATTGTGAAACAGTTTCTGCACATTTGTACACTTTCATAAAAACAAAACAAAGTATTTTCAGAAGTAGTGAGGAACAGGACAAAAAAAGTTAACAATCAAACAGTACAGCTTCTGGAGAACTTTAAACTTGCCTCTAAACATTCAGCACAGTTGTAGCCTACTACTTTAGTTTAAATTTTCACATGATTCTATGAAGTGCTTACAAGACTTCGCAGTGTTTTTCACCAAATCTGGAAAAAATACATTAAAGTTTTTTCCAAAAGTGTTGATTATCTGTGTATAGCTCTCACGTAAATGGCTTGAGCTTATCCCTAATAAATAATGTTTTTTAAGACAGGGTTGGCATAGATCTCTAGCCACAGATGCTAGATTTTCTGGATTTCTGGATTTTCTGGATTTCTGTATACTGTAGTCGGATTTGCTCTTTTCTAGAACTAGAGAATGGTTCTTTTTCTGCAGAGACACCTTCATTCTAGAGCAAAACTCCGTTTATCTGACTACATACATAGAAAATATTAAATTCAGTGCTCAGTATCCTGTGTCTTCAAATAGTTTATTGAATCAGGCTGGTATTACTTAGAGTAATTTCCTGAACCTGGGTGCTAAATTATGCAAGTCCTTGGAAGCAAGGCTTGTGTTCAGCTGCTCGCTTGTTCAAGTATGTCACTAAATTCTGCCTCAAGAAAGGGCTGTACTGAACCTTTATGGTATTTTTTGTGCATTTTAAAAATTTGCAAATATCTATATACAGTATCTGAATTTGATTTCAAGGGATTTCTCTGACAAGCACAAGCTGGAATGTTATTCCACTGGTTTTAGTTCTTTTTCAGAACTCATTTGAGCGCTTAAAGAAGAATTTTCTATGTAATGCTACTTTTAGTAGTACTCTTCTCAAATTTTACTACTCTTCTCAAATAGTCTTTCTTTGGAAAGAATATTAAAGACGGATTTGCTCTTTTCATCTTGTTTCTTCCTTTCCTCTTGACTGCATTCTTACACTCCAGTTTATATAATGATAAATATGAGAGTAACGCCTCTTAAGTGATTTTGACTCACTTTGGATGATTAATATGAGTAACCACTAATGACTTTGACTCACTTCTGATGACTTTCTTCTTTTATTTTCAGGCTTAATCACTGCTGTTGTAAAAATATTTGCTGTCTTCACAGAAGTTCCCAAAGGACTTTTGACGATGACTTGGGTGTGTCCTGTTATTCTTACATATATAATTGATCCACATATACATGTTGTTAATTAACTGCCAGTTAAGTACAAATCTCTTTTTTTTTTCCCAAATATAAAATACACTCTTTTTATCATGCTGTACCACACTTAAAATAGTGTTTGAGGAATTTACCCCATCTTTATTTAGATATGCTCATCCTGGTAAAAGATAAAAAAAATATTTTTGGTAGCTAAACTTAATAGACTTTTAATTGTTGTACTTTTACTAGATTTAGTATCTAATTTTGGTGCAAGAATATAATTTTTTTCCTGAGGTACCCAGGATCGTCACATTTCCAGACTGAAAGTACTTAGAAGTCCAGGCTTATTTCAGCAATTTTCTGTACTCTGAATCTAGAGTGAATATTCTGTTTCCACTTTCAAATGTTAAGAAATAGTTTCTTTTCTCTTTTAAAAGTCTTTCTCTTATTTATTCCTAACAGAATACTTGCTTAATCACTGGTATTTACTATGACTGCTCAATAGTGTGTGCGCTTCTGCAACTTTTGCAGAAATTATAAGTCATTTATTTGCAGAGTAGAGGTTATTAGTGTGGTTATCTTACCATTTTCTGATAATAAATGTGAGAAAAAAGCTTTTTCTGAACTAAAATTTTGGCTATTTATAGCTTACTTTTGACCCATTCTAGTGTAGAAAGGAAGGAAATTTGTTTCAAATGTTTCACATAGCTAATTTTCAGTTTGATTTATATTTTCCATAATTCTTTTCATATGCTGTTTTCTTTTAACTGAATCGTACTATTGCCATTTAGAGTATCAACCCACATAAGAGTGGGGAATAGAGGACAGAAAGGAAAAGTAAGAATAAACAACTTATAGTCTTAATAATTCTTAATTAGCTGCTGCTTTAGATCCTTTAAACATGGTGATAATTAATGTGGAAAGCTCTGGAAGCCTTGGTAAGCTAGCTTGATCATCTGAAGAATGCCGGTACTTATTAGGGAAAGTTCATGATTCATACGCAAGGATTAAGCCAAGAGAATCTTGTGACCTAAGCAGCCTGGCTCTCCAGTGGTAAAAATGGGATTTTCTTATCTATGAAAAATAATAATTGTGACAGACAGCAGGGATGGAAGCAGACAGGACACGTTTGGTTTAGGAGTGAGCAACACGTGGGGTGCAGGGACATTGCTGTGTTGGCACTTTGCTGGTACCATCATATAAATATAAACTGCAGCACACAAAGTGTTCCACAGGGATGAATCAGAACATTCCTGAGAAATGGTAGTGAGGAGATTTGTAGCAAGATATGTGAGGGGGTTTTATGTGTGAGCTGTCCGTAAGAAGTTTTTAGTCATTTGCCTGATTGTTCTTCCCTGGGTCCTAAGCCCTTCAACCCAAACACATGAACATGTGTCACAGTGTGGTAGGTGGACAGTACTGGATGTAAGATTTGGAGGGATGACATGAAATCTAATCCTATTTCTAGAAGTAAATATTGACTTGACAGAGTCAGTCAGCTTCAATACTTCAATTTCCACAACTGAGTTAATAATTTAACTTTTGATCTGTGTGTTTAGAGCCTTGAAAAGGCCTTTGAAATACGAAGAAGAAAGGATGCACAGCATAAGTGAGCATTGCAAACCAGCTCCCTGAAACAGTCACATAAACATACTATCCTTTTGCAGACCTCATTGATATAAACAATCTCGGTTATATTTAAATGCCTTGCCACCTCTATTCTTCTCTGCTTTTTTTAGTGCTCTATCTCACTATATTTGACAAATTGGAGGGGAAAATGAAAGTACAAAAGCTGTAACCATCATCACTTTTTAACTGGAATCTGCATTCACAAGCATGAGAGAAGTAAAACACATATTGCTTTCATTTCCTTTTAAGAATGGATGAATATCAGCAGACAAAAATGCAATTGTATATAAATGATGATCCTCTTGGCTTCATTAAAATCCATGCTGGCAAATTCCTTAGCCTTCCCAATGCTGAGATTTCCGGCAGGCATTGAGGGGTTCAGTGGTAGCTTTTGTGAGAACTGCAGAGGTGGGGTCACAGCAAACTCCTTTTTGTGCAGTCTTTTATGGTCCAAAGCAGTTATAAGGAATGATGTTGTAAGGGACATATGCAGGCAGGCCACTCACTTTAATACTGCATCAAGGGATTGGTTTGAGTTCTGGGCAGGAAATATGTTTAAAGCTTCTTGCAAAGAGATGATTTGTAGGAAAAATTTCCCATCGTTACACTCCTGTGCTTAGTTGCAACATTTCACATTTGTGTATTCACACCTTCCTTTGCCATCCTGTTGAGTTGTGGTTGAAATAAAAAAGTCATACAATGAAAAAGGATAATCCATAGAGGTACATACAGGAATTCCAGTACTACTATAAATTATATCTTTGCTACTATTAGTTAGAGATGTCTCATTTACTAGCATTTATTCCTATAATCATTGTACATGTAAGAAGGTGTCTGCCCCAGACAAAAGTGGGCCCTAGGTCATTTGTGAGGATTATATAGTCTTTCAAAAATCTGTACAGTCTGTATTGGGAAAAGTATTTCATTTCATTGCAAAGTTATACTCGTTGCAAATATCTAAATGTACATAATATACATAATCCTGACACTTGCACAGACATGAATTACCTCAGTTTTCAACATAGCTTTAAATAACAGGATAGAATATTTTACCCATAAGAAAAGAAGAAGCAAAACAAGGATTATGACAAAATTTAGATATTTTAATTTTCTCATAAGCATTGTAAAACAATAGCAAAATATACTTCTATTTATCTTCTGTTGAGTAAAAAGAATAAAAATTCCTCAGTTCTACATGGCATGGTGTCCAGGCAGTCTGGCTCCTCTGTGGAGTTCCTCACAGAATTATGTTCAAGGAAGATTACAGAGCTTCTTGCAAAAGCTCAGTTTGCACAGGGAAGAATAACACATTTCTATATCACAAATAAAAACCTACTTCTGCAATGTTATACAGGTTTCGTATTTAGATTTTGGAGCCAAAGCCACCTCAATACTTTTTGTCTTCTTTATGAGTATTGCCACTATCCATAAATCAAAATTATAAAGGATTTCTTCATAATAGGAAATGGGCTGAATAATTCACTTTTACAAATACCTGGAAAATAGAGCTTATTGTAAAAACATTTTGCTGAGTTTTAACTTGCAGTATTTATTTTGACAACCTTTAGAAATTTCATTTAAGTAACTGAAACTCAGTCTTTATCAACATTTTAGGAATGTGGTGTATGGACTCTGTAAATTCCACCAGTGCCCTTAAATTCCTCAGAGTGGGGTTCCCCACAGAGTGCTCTGCAGCAAGCTTCTATCAGAGAACAGCTATTTGCTAAATCTTTCTAAATATAAGCAACTTGGGCGTTTTTGTTAGCAGTAGTTAATTTGAACAATCTCATTGTAACGTGTCTTAATTAGGAGATAACCTCATTTTCCCAACTATAAGCCATTTTTAGATATCAAACCAATCCAGGTTTACAAAGCTCTGACATAAGGCTGAAATGCATTTTTTCAAATGGAGCAGATTTCATTAGTAAATCAAACCTTCCCACAAACAGAACAGATAGCAGAAACACTAATAAAAACACATCCATAAGTCTTTCATTAAAAGCTGACATAGATGCAACATAATGATAACTAAAGTCATGTGATTATTTAAATAGACTTTTCAGAGTATAAATATTTTTCACAGTGAAATTATGGTAAAGTCTCTTAGAAAATTGTTGTAAAGCTGATTTTCTTGTAAAAGTGATAGAGATTTCTGCAGTATTCATATACTCCTACACATGATAAATGGTGTCAGTGGTGTCTTTTTTTATTAGCATGTCTTTCCTACAGTATTTATGATGTTAGAGGATTAATAGTATTTGCTGCAGTCAAACTGAGTGCACAGAGCACCGTGAAGGCATCTCCTATGTAACTAAACTATTGCATTTTAGGACAGACTCGTAGGCTAAGAACAGAGTTTGCCTTTTCCAGTAAAGTCTTAAAAGATTTTCTATTGCAATTTTTCCATGCTGTTAAAGATGTGAGGAATTCAGATGGAATTGTGTTATGTGTACTTCTTTGTTTTGGTGAATAAGAGGTTATCACAATTAATTCAAGTTAGTGAAGATTTTGCCAGAAAACTTCAATTCAAGAGTTAAAAGACCTTACAGTACACTTAACCAAGTTGTTTTCTGTCACTAAGCACTAGTGATTCATGTAGGTCATTCTTTAAGGTGGCTGCACTGAATATGTGCTTTTTACATTATTCACTATAGTCAAGCCTTTGCTTTAAGGATAAACCTTATGCTACAGGTAAAAATCCATTCTATGATAAGGAGTAAGAGTTACATTAAAAAAGGGTGTTAAGGAGAGTGTAAATATTGAGTGAAAATGTATATTTGTATAATTGAAACATGGAATCAATTATTTCTTGTCCAAAGTGTGAAATAACACCTACAAGCAATACATCTGAATGTAAATTTTAAGCATAAAATGTAATTTTCCTAGATGATTTCTGGATTTTGCTCATTTTCTAGTGTTTGCAGCTCAAAGCAAGTACCTGAGATGTGTCTCTGGGATAACATCTCAACAGCTCTTTATTTGGTCCAACTACTGGAATAACGTCAAAATCATTTCCCAGTTATCAGGCAAAATGCTTTTTTATAACAAAGTCAAGGAGTCTCCTTCTTGCCTGAGGTCAGAGCCCGGCCCAGGCAGTGTTTGGTGTGCAGGGATGTACAGATACACAGCCCTGGGACACTGTGCCCTCACACATACAAATTCTCATTACAGTGGCAACTCCCACTGCAGCAAAGGAGCCTGCTTAAACGTGGAATTAAGCGTAGGATTTATGGTTAATTTGTTGTGCCCTCTCCTGCTAAACCAACAGGAGTATTCCAGAGGAATGAGTACAAAGAAATTGCCAGTAGTAATATCTAGAAGGTCATCGTCCTTATTTATTCAGTGTGTTAATGCAGCTATCAGAGTGTGTGTTCCAGAGAGAAGCTCCTCTGGGACAGGCACCAGCCGTTTTCATCAACCACCATTTACAGTCTCCAGTGTTTAATCACTTTGCATTTACTAGGAGAGGGAACCTTCCTTGTTCAGCACCATTTACAAATTGGGATTTTTGTTTTATGAATACAGCAAAAACTTTTCACTTTGGTAAATATTTAGGTGTGAAAACGTTAGCATGGATAATTCCTTCACTTTTGTACTGGTTTCACATACTTCAGACTTACTAATTCTCCAGATTCCACATGAATCACAGCCAAAATTTCTCAAGTTTCATGTTATTACCTGTCACCAGTACTATTTGCCTGTTGAAATGAAACCAAAATCAGCTCAGGCACACTGAATGTGTTAAAGGGAATTTGATCCAGGTTTCCAGTTGATTTAAAAGCAAAACAGCCTATTCAAATCAAGACTCTTTTCATAGATTGAGATTTTGTTTTTAATTCACACCAATCTATGTGATCTCATAATTTATAAAAGTAATTTTTAGGGTGAAAGATAGAAACAGGAACTCAGAATAAAATGCTCTGTCAAAAGACCGTTTTGCTGTATTTCATTAGAAGCAAAATTGTCTTTTACAAATCTATTTATTTGAAGGTATGCTAAACTTATGGTTGTGCAGATCAGTTTCTGATTTCAAAGCCTTGTAGAGATGTCAGGTAATAGAGACACCTGTTTCTGCTGTTCTTGATTTTCAGTAGGGATTCTCTAATTAAAGAAATTCAATAGTTTCATTATAACTTATACCACAGGGATTTTTACAACACTATGTTTAGTATACACTCTTATACTGTAGAAAGTTTTATCAACATGATAATAATGACATAAAAATCTTACTGCTGGTAATTTTCCAGAGGCAATTACTAACTGTTTTGTCATTTAGACTTTATCTTTGATCATGTTACTTCTTGTGAGTCAAATTGCTTTACTTTTTATGTGATATTAACCTTGCCAAGTACAATTTAGAATGTGTTTATAGGTGGAAATTATTTCTGCTTGATAAATGCATAATGTTTTCTATATTCATGCTCAATTTTCCGTTGTCATCTAGAGTATCTGTAGGTTGTGGGAATAGATTTGTGCAGTTTATAAAGTGGTGTCATAAACAGAGTAGGCAGCCAAAATGAGACAATATTAGAATATTCCTTTTTTTCATGATTTCTTCTGATCTTGTATGTAAGAAAAATAATGTGCTGACTTCATTTTTTAATCCTCTAAGGAACATAGTGACTTTAAGGATAATTAATCCCTCCTTACTTTGGGTGTCTGAAGTCTGGGGACCATGATGAACAAGAAGACTGTTTGTCAGTGAGTAATGGGTACTGTCAGAAGTGTTCATCCTCTCACATGAAAAGCATTTAAGGTAGGTAGGACTCAAAGAGGAATTTGCTGAGTTTTGAAAGATTCTGCTCTGAATCTGGTTCTACATATAAAACCAGACACCATCTTTAGGGGGGTTAAGCTGTTAAGTAACCCTACAATCATTAAAATGTGGGTTTTATAGAAAAGGGGTATTTCCCTTGCACCTACTAAAGCAACCCACAAGTGTGTATCTATATAGAGGTGTATATATCTAAATAGGTACAGGTTGGGTCTTGCTCCTTAAATGATCATTTGTTGCCATGAGGCAGAACCAGGTACAATACACTGCCTGCATTCTGAAGTGTTGGTTCATTATTTTAATCACTTACATTTAGACCTTGGCTAAAAGCAATCAATGTGGCTGTAAATCTAAAAATTAAGTATAAATAGATATTTCATTTATAGGAGTACAGATAAGGTATTTCCCATTTTATCAAAAAAATTTAATAAAAATTTATTACATTTTAAAAATTTGTTACTTCACTAAGAACTAAACTAGTCATGATCTGTAGGAATACTTTCTAATACTCTACTCAGTTTATACTCCTCTGTAAAGAACTTACCATTCAGCTCTGTAGTATTTTTTTTTCCATAGGAGGACTATATTCTTTCAATACCACTCATCTTTACATTCCCTTTGCTGCTTTACTAGGATTAACAAAGCGTTCCAAGTATTTTAACAGGAAAGTAATACATTCACAAAAATTCTCATTAAAGTCCTTATCTTCAAGTTACAAAAGACTGCACTTTTTAATGATTAAAAACCACATACTGAAGCAGCACATACTTAGAGAATGTTTCTGACAGTACTTTGGTTGGATAGATTTGGGAAGATCCCTCTCTTCACTACCACATTCTTGTGTCTTGAACCTCTTTAACTGCAGTAATAAAGACTGAATTATTACTCAGGGACATAATATGTGTTTATCAATTCCTAACTAACACATCTGTTATTAAAACAATTCCAGTATGGAAATGTACAGTTTTTAAATGTAGAGGATCAAATTATATTTGGGTTTGTACGAGGTAACGCTACAAATACAACTAAATAGCACCTTTGCATCAAAGGTTTTTTGCCTTGCAAGATTTATGTTTGTTTCATGGAAATCTGTGAGGATTCTTAATTCATACTACATTATTTTTAAAATTCAGAATAAACTCTATGTAATTCTAACCAGTACTGGAATACCTGATGTAAGAGCAGAGGAGGTGCATTATCTGAGCAGAGATAACACCAGAGCTTGTTGGGATGAATTCCTGTGCAGTACTCCTGGTGCACCACGTCAGAGCCATTCCTGCAGAATGGTTTCCCTATCTACAAATAAACAGAATTTCCCACAACACATTCTGAAATGAGGAGTTTCAGAATCAGTGCCTGCTCCCAATATGCATCCTCCAAAATAAAAATACTGCTGGGCTGTTGTTTTAAAGGAAGGGGTCCTTGAAATGCCTTTCTAGATTACTTTTGCAATGATGTAGGAGACCCAACCTAACCTAATAGAACCTGATTTAAAAAGTTTTAAAAATCTGCTTTAGACAGGAAAATGAGTCTAAAATGATAGATCAGTGATCTTTTATGATATATGAGCTTTATTTTACCCTAAACATTAAATCTGTCAGACCAAATTTAAGACACTGTTACCAAAAAATACTCTCTTCCATTTAATCTTGGATTTATTAGCTCCCTACAGCACAAACTAAGCAAAATATTCTTAAACCTCAGAAGACAAATGCTATCTGTCTGTGTTCTGTGCTTGCCATATGTGATCTATTCATCTTAGGAAATACCCTCAGCTAAGTTGTTGGTGTGAATTTGAAAGGCAGTTGATTCTTTAAGCAGTGTGATGCTCCTGTAGGTAGCCAGTCAGCTCATCTGGGACATTCCTCCCTGTTCCTGCATTCTCACAGGTTACTCTTTATGATAAGGGCCTGCATAAATTCCCTTGATCCACAGCTAAAAAGCCAGTGAATGATGATCCATTAGTATCCTGCTTTCTTCATGCCACAGTCAAGGTGCAGTAGTTTCATAAGATGTGCTACCTGCTGATTATCACAATATAGACTATGACAAAGCAGATATCTGCTGATTATCACAATACAAAGGCCTGCTGCTGTGAAATACCACACACTGTGGAGGAATTTCATTGCACTGCAAGAAGCTTTTAACTTCACAAAAGACTTAAATTGAGATGTACACCTTATAGACCATCTTCCCTGACTGCTCACATTCTGCATCTTTTAGAGCTGCTCTTAGCACCAGTTTCTTAATAGTGGAACTGTCTCCTGTACCAAGGGACTGCTAATTTTAGTGTCCTGTTTTACGAAGGCTGTATCCCACACCTGAATTTACATGTACATGTCACTGTCTGGTCTCTTGTCTAAGTTTTAATATTCTGGATTGGATAATCAGAAGCCAGAATAAGCAACTAAATAGGTGAATTTAATAAATAACTGCTTGAAAAGTAATTTATTAAATTATTGAACTTATTTAATTATTTGAAAATATCTAGCATGCCAATAGCAATACTTCTGTGCTATTAGCCTTAGAGTAGTTCAATTAAAAAAATAATAACCCCTAGTTGACTAATATTAATATGGTGAATAAATATGCTACCAAGAAAACTGTTTATATTTTCAAGGAAGCCAAGCATCTGCACACAAACAATTTCTGTCTTGTAGCAGAATGTGATTCAGTGTCTGAGAATACAGAGGAAAAAAATGCCCCTGCTCTTTCTCCTTCAAAACAGACAGGAGTGTGTTTACTTTCACCAAATATCTGCATGTGTGACACTCTCTAGTGAGCATTCAGTTGCTGTAAGAGTAAAACTTTTTTCTTTTCCATAAACATCCTGCACATGCACCTCCCGTGAGTGTGCCCTCAGTAAAGGAGGAAGTCCCTAAAGACTCTGTGTATTCAGTTGTGAGCTGCCAGTGGGAAGCCAAGGCAAAGGACACAGTTCTTATACAATGGGCAAAGGTACCCACGTTCCACAGTGCCAAGCAACCATCAAATCCAGAAGTTCCTAGTCCTTACCCTTGCCCTACTTCAGGCATCTGGGAATCATTGAAGTCTTGCAAATAACTGAAAGTATTACCTGACTGCTCACTGATCACATCTTGCTGAAGTGGACATTTGATCTTATCCTAATTTTCTTGTCCCTTTTACCCCATATTGTGAGACAGGATATTAAAATAAGTTCTTCTTATGCCTTTGACAAAGTGTAACAACATTTGCCAGACAAAATGTCAGAATTTTCTCCTAAATGTGTTATTATTATTTCTCTGGAGCCATAAAAACTGGCATACCACAAATGTCAGTGGTGCCTTAAAGTCTGTCTTAGTGGGGAAAAGGGATTATAGAATAGTATGATTACTTTTGTAAGGAAAAAAAACCCAAAAATTTTCTAAAATACTTGTTCAATACAATAAATGATACAAAAAAGTAATTACAATGTAGGATGTAACTCTCTTCCTGCAATCTAGGAAGATCTTTTTCATTATGTTTTTTATCATCTGTGATTAATATACCCACATTCAGGTTTTGCCAGTAAACTCTGATCCTTCATCACTGCCTTATCTCTTTGTTTTTCTTTGTTTGTATTATACTGCATAGCCTTACAAAAAGGAAACTAAAAGTGACATTTGGGATGTATGGCAGGATTTTTAATATTTACTTCTGCACATCTTGGTTCAAATACAGATTTGGTGACAATATCAAGAGTCAAACACTATCAGTTTGCTGTAAGGCATGTAGGCCTAGGTCAGAAGAGTAATCAGGCAAAAATTTCATTAGGCAAGTGTTAAATCAAGGGTTACTTAAATACACCATATTTCGTTTTCAATAACTACAACAGACAAAAATGTGGAAACAAAGTCTCAATGTCTACAGTAAATGTGACAAGACACCAAGCAGAAGTGACTAAGTCACTAAACCAAATTCTGCCTATTGTGCCATGACTTTTAACAGAGTTCCTCATGAGTGTAGAATTTTATCACCTGAAAATACAAACCCACAGAGCAGTGGTGTAAGTTGTACAAAGGAGGCAGCCACATTGAGGAATTTACTACAAACAGAAAGAAAAATTGTCTATAGCAATGAAAGCTCCAGTCACTAAGAATAGAAACCCTTTTTTCAGCAGAACAGTTTTTGGCATTGACCAGTTATTCTTCATTTTTCAGCAGCACATCAAAACTTTCTACCACATTTATCTCTTGCTCAAATGAACTAATAAACTCCTGATACAACTCTTAATACCCCTTATCAACTTGTCACGCATGGCAGTGTTTGTTAACTTGCAACAAGAAAATGTTTATCTTTTTGCTACAGTCAAAGCAAGCAGCAGAACTGAAAGTTGATGTAAGAAGCAGCTGGCAAGTGGCCTGCAGTCTAGAAACTTTGCTTTACTCTATTTTTTGTTCCCATGCCTTTTCTCAGCCCAAATTTTTCTGTATTCCTGATGCTAAAGATTGGCAATAATGACTTACAGCCTAAAAAATATTCCAAAATAAGGTACGGCACCTTGAATTTATTATTTGCTTTTTCCAACCCTTTGTCACCTGAGTGTTAAAGACTTACATCAGGACTGGGAGATGCAGAATCATCATACAGAACAGAAACAAAGTCCCTGTCTCCCAAATATGTTTAAAACTCCATGTTTCTGCTGTAGCACTGCTATAGTCTGATGCGTTAGCATAAAATACTGAATTTTTAAAATTTTTCTTGGTAGAACAGGAAAATACATTTTTCTGTTATTTGTAAAAAGGTGAAAATATTTTTTAAATGTCAATACCACCCAATATTGTGCTTCATTAGAAATGTTACATTTTTTTGTGCGACGAGATAAGCTTGCTGTTAGAGGAATTGTAATATACTCTGGGGATTTGCTGTTCAAGGGTACTGGCTCCGCTTGTGTTAATTCCTAGTGAAATCAGTTAAAACTGTGTTGCTAAAGCTTGACTGTTTTGTTTGCCAACCAGAGTTGTAGGCAGCTTTTCAGTTCCATTATCACCAGTGATGAAGGGAATTCTCTGAGGGAGTTGGATGAGATGAAACTCAAGATGCAGCAGTTCACCATCCCTTGCAATCTGGTGGGTGACATCTGAGAAAAAGCCAGTGAAACCATCAAACAGCACTAATAAAAGCGCAGTGTGCCGTGCTCGCTGCGCAGCCGCAGCTGCAGCACAAAGGACAGAGGCACAGGGCGGCCCTGCAGCAGGGCCCGCTGTCCCCAAGTCCCGCCGGGGGCTGCAGGCTCGGCCCCGGCCCCGCCGCCGTCTCTCGGGCGCGACTGTGCTGTGACAGCCTGGCCAAGGTGGCCTTTGGGACACCGCCTCCACACCCGGCACGGGTGTAAGGCCCTGCCTCACACAAAATCCAGACACTCGAGTTGCCTAACTGGTGTCATTTTTGCACTCACACGACCCCCTCCGGGTTGTTTGCAAGGGCTGTTATCAGGAGATTGCAGCTGTGGCTCCGTCTTTACTTCCTGGCAGGAGGAGTTACCTCTGGGTTTGGGTGGGTTTTTTCACTTCTTGGAACTTTCTGTTTATTAACTGGATAATCTGGAAAGGAGGAGATAGGAAAGGAGCTGGTACAGAAAGATACTGTGTTTAAGGCCAGAGCTGACTAGTCCAGATCAAAACTCATTCTGGAATGAGGTGACAGCTGTATTGCTCCCTCTGACAGGTGAAGTGCTGCACATTCACCACCTGACCTCACTTGGGTTCTGGTCAGGATATTTGGCACCTCCCTCTCACTGGCCAGAGGGCAAATCAGGGCCTAGACCTCGAATCCAGAACCTCCTGCTTCAACATTCATCTCCTGATGCTCAGACTGGCACCAGAACTCTTAGAGTTTTCATTTCAGATATGTTTTAGGAAGAAGTTAGTTTCCTTTTTTGCTTTAGATACAGCCAGAATCTTAAAAGAATAAAATTGTGACATTCTGGTATAAGTTAGAATAACTATAAGATGACTTTACACGAATTATCAAGGTACTAAAATCTAGATTATTTGAGTATGAGCCCAGATTATATCACAAAGTCTATGTTTGATTCAGACTACAGCCTGGGGATCTTGTGGGCTGCCTCAGTTCTTCATATTGCTAACTGCAGTCATGGGATAATTTTGTTATGGATTAGTTCAGCACTCCAAAAATGACTAGCACAGATTCCCTGGCTTCATATAGGAATATCTTATTGCTTCCTCTGAATCAAAATTAACCTGCTGCAATCTTGTTTGGTATTTACTCTGTTCTCACAGCTGAGATGTCCGAAAGCCTCAGACAGCAGTCAGAGCAAGGCTGTAGATTCTGCTTTTAAAGGAATATACAAAATACAGTTTGTCTGTGAAAAAGGGAGGAAAATTTTTAAGTAGGTTTTCCTGAAAAAAAAAGCAACTCAAGCCCTAGTAGTCAACAAAAAAATTATTTTAGTTAAGAATTCCAGTTTCTCAGTTGATTATTTATTGGGTAATATCACCTGTTAAGTCTAACTCCTGAATAAATTAATCATCTCCAAATATTTCAGCTTCTATTTTAATTCCTTAAGTATAAGATAGGTCATATCTTGATGAAAGTCTGACTATAAAACATGTGGTTTCTTCTAATGATTTTTATTCACTTTCATTGATTCCTTGTATTGCTGCAGTGAATGCCCACAGTTTTCTTCCAGCTATAGCTGCAATTATGTCAGCCATGGACTTCATAACTCACATTTGCACTTGTGGATAATACAACAATAAAGATCCACTTTAGAATCTTGGCACTAATGATTTAAAAATGGGAATAAAACTGTTTGTATACATTCAAAATTTAACAAAAAATCAAACCATTTACACATCTTTAATCAGCTGTAAATGGCAACAAATTAACAAAGTCTGAAGCAGTTTATTATAATTGAGAAATGTAGTAGTGACCATTTATTGGTGGAGTTTGTTACTGTATGCACTTCTGCTCCCTTAAGTGCGTGCTCAGTGAACAGATCCACTGCAGGCTGTGATGAATCCTTCCTTCAGCTTTGCTCCTGGCCCCTTTCTGGTGCTTTATTCTATAGAATTATTTACAGCATCTGGTTTCTCTCTTGCAGTTGCTACTCCTTTTGCTATAGCTCTTCCCTTTCCCACCTCTTTCTCTAGGCCAGTATGGAATTATCTGAGCTTTCCTGAGCAGCCTCCTTGTGCCACAGCCCAGTGCTGCTGTCTGTGCTCGAAGCCTGGCTCTGGAGTCACCTCCTTACAGGTGACAGCACAGGGACCCCTCAGAATGGGCTGGAGCAGAACTGACCCTCTCTTAATTCAGAAAGAAACTGGATCTAACACACTGGAAGTGAAATATCATAGCAAATAAATAAATAAACACTATTAAAATTGATCAGCCAAGTTCTGTATTCTGAATAACATTTTAAATAATGTAAATACAGTTGGAGCAGTGTTCAAAACTTGAGATAAAAATGGGCTTATTCAATACATAAGTGGGCTGAGTGTCTCTTATTCAGCCTATTTAATAGCTGCGTCTTCTGTTTTTGTTTATCTATTATGACACTGTTGGTAATCACACGAATTTTATATATCAGGAAAAACTAAAATGCTGTTAATGCTCTTCCATTTTGTAAAAGAATCAAAGTATTCTCATATTGCTCATTTCTTGGCACATAAAAAATAGTTAATATCTTTTCCACTGTAGAAATTCTACTTGAAAAACTACCTACTTGCTACTGTTCTAACTTTTAGAGCAATTTGTTGGTTCATGTTAATGTCTCTTGGCCCTATAATTAAAAGAAATCAAAATTGCTAAGAAGAGGCTAATAGAAATCCGTGCTTTGCTCATATTTAAGAAAGTAACCAGAGAAAAAAATTATCTTTTAAAAATGTTTCATACTGAAACCTACTCACAGCCTATTCCCAAAGTGCTCTTAGCTTCAGTGGACAGTTTTACAGATGAGTTTTGCAGTCGTTCCTCGGGGGTTGTATCAGATCCAAAGATTTTTGTGACATATTATTTCATACCAAAATGATTTAAATGCTTAAAATAAAAGATTTGAAGGAATTATTTGATTTCAGAAATTTAAGTACACATCTCAAACCATGTGCTTGACTCTCATTTTCTAATGCTTACTCTTCAATGATAAAAATGTGTAAAAAAAAAGACAGTTGTATGTCAGGTGATTCCTATTAAATGTAAAAGGGACTGGAATATCATGTTACTTGTTTTGATTCTGTTCCTTGAATTTAATCTCAGGGTTGCTAGGTGTAAGCATATATTTTTCTTGAAAGTAGTGTCATATAGTAAATATATTTTTACATATTTACAGAGCACACATTCAGAAGGAATCTAACTTTTCCTACAACCTGTATATTTATAAGTAGGTATATATGCTAGAATCAGCTGTTCAGTCAACAAGTTATTCATGCAAGAAATTATATGAATGATTGCTTATGCTAGGAAAAAAATAATTCTGATATCCTTGAAAGAATAAATATAAGATGGTAATATAGGACAAATAGAAAATTAGATCAGTTTTAATGCTCAAATCTATTACAGTGTTCTTTACATAGCATTGTGACTAGCATAGTCTCCAAAAGACTTTTACGAAAATCTCCACTCTGTTCATATTAAGTCTCCTGTATAAAGGTGATATCATTTGTAGTTCAAGGAGTGCTCCCTTCACTGGTCCTTAATACTGCAGAACTCCAGAGAGTATTTTTAAACATTTTCAATTAGATGCAGAGTCTTTACCTAGGAGTGTCACTTGGAAATAAAAAGAATGCTGAACAAACTCCTTGGCATGTTTAGAATAAAAACATGCAAAAACCCTTTATGAATAATATTAATAGCTCAATTAGTTTCATACCATGTAAGTAACTGTAATTATAAGGCAGCTGGATAAGCCTCAAGCCAGCCTGTGTTATACCTTCCATTTATGCCAGAAGTTACTAGGGATCATCTTGTGATCAGTAGTCCAAATGGGAACACTGAAATATTGATACGAAAAATTCAAATTAATGTAATGACTGTGTTTTCTACTCTCTGTCTACACATTAATTTGAAATGCTGTTGCATGTTGCAGTGTTTTGTGTTGAAGGACAAATGTCAGCATGTTTTGACCTGTGAATACAATATTGTTCAATGCTGCTCATTCTGTCCTTCCAGAAAGGAATTTTCTTGTTACTGTAGTATTTATCTGGGCAGCAAAAGTTCTGAGCCTGTCATATCAGCAAGCCTGCTTTGTGACCTGTAGGACGTGACTTGACCTGTAATGCATGAAAAATGAGACACACTCTATAGCAGAATGAAGAAGAGCATCTCCCTGGAGATTAAACTTTTATATTAAAGTGGTTTGGTGAATTCACCCAGTTTGTTTCTTTCCTAGGTCACCAAATATTTTGAAGGCTATTTAAAGATATTAGTAGACGCTGTCAGAGGGACCATGCACCACCATCTCTAATTCCTTTTAAGCGAGTCAGTGGAGTTGAGTACACTTAACACAAAGCAGTGACAGTACTCTATGTGTCCCACACTCAGCTACTGAAATAAATGTTACCAGCTCTGCACATGGCAAACTGATGATGTATTGCTCTGCAAGACCAACACAACAACAAACCATGTTTACATGTGCGTTTTCTGCCTTCTCCTTCCAGAACTGGAAGACTGTGGGCCCCAGGGGAACCTGCCACCTAGCAGGCATAAACTGTGCCTGGGGGATCCACGGCCATCTCCTCCATCATGGGAGGAGCCAGAGAGTGTGACTGCATTCCCACTGGACTGTGCCATCCCACCTTCCTCAGAAGCCTCAGCAAGAGGTACGGCCACACAAAGACCTTTTGAGTTGAGTAAGCATAGAATAGCTGACAACCCACAATGTCTTCTTTAGCTTTAATCATAATTTTATTTTGAGACCGTATAAAAACATGATTTGAATATTTTGGTGCATTTAATTTAAATAAATGTACTGGAGAGATCTATGTATTTGATAAATGGCCTGATACGTATTTCCAAAAGCAGTAAATATTCTAAGTGAGGCTCTCTACGGCAGTCATTCAAGTTAGCTTGCAAAACATCTGTCATATTTTCAGAGACATAAATGCTAAATTCTTATGTAAAAGACCAAGTTAATTGTACCAAAAAGGTGAAACTCTCACTCTTAAACCAAAACAGATCCCTCTTCATAATCCCATGCAGTTATCAGCATGTCCCTTGGATTTATGACTTATGACATTTATTTACCAACAGGTGGTTGCGTATCTTGCCATTTATATTTTAAGCAACAGTAAACACAACTAAAAATAATATAAGACAAACAAAATAAAATTCAGTGGTGTTTTTAAAGTGTTTTTAGAGAGAAGCTGTATTTATAAGCTAGGTCTTCAAGTAGTTCTCACCACGCCCAGCAACACAGAAGAATACTGCAAGAGCAATAAGGATTTTTAGGGGCATTATGATAGTGTAATGGAAACACATCTGCCCCCAAAAGTCCCTCATTTTCCCTGCGGTTAAGAGCCATGCAGGAAGTGGTGAATGCTGTAGAACATCAAGAATGAAACTATAAAGGAAAGATTTTTAAATTAGAACAACTTTCCAACAATACTTCAGGATTTCATCATTTTCTGTTAGTCCACTGGATAGGAAAACTGTAGTTTTTCAAGGATCCTCTAATTCATTTGCTCTGGATGTATAAAATGCTTCTGTCCATGCAATAAAGTGAATTCTGAGGCGGCTACCTCAGAAATACTATTAGTATTGGGAAGCAAAACACATTTTGCATGAAGCCCAGACAATACAGGACAATTTTTCTTCTTTTAGCTCTCAAAAAAAAACCCCAAACCCAAACAACCCAAAAACCACAAAAAACCAAGCCAAAAACCCAGGATAATCATCATGAACTGTTGACTTGCATTTCTCATTTTTAAGGATACTTCAGTGATAGAGTGAACATTAATTTATAGAAGAAAATTACACATAATAGAATTATAGAACATTTTTCATTTATAAAGGATTTTAAAATGTTTTCCAATGAACTGTCTGGGCAGTTTTCCATACATACAGAATGACCAGTCAGAGTAAAAATACAAAGAGGAATTCCAGTTTAGTAGGCTGAATTATCCATATTTATAAATATCCTTAATAAAACAGGTAGCACATTTGAACTTGAAGTTATGTCCATTCAATTGACATGCCCAATGAAAAGTCACTGTTTTAAAATAATCCACACTGAATAGCACCTAACAGGCATATTCCTCACAGATTCTTGTGGCACAAAGCATAAAATATAATAATATTGTTGAAAAAAAGCAATGCTCAATTTCTCATAATATTATGTTCTGTGTAATACATTTGCCCTTTGTTTGTGTTAAAATATAAAAAATTAACTCAATTATTTTCTCAGGTTCCAGATAGTTTAACATGATCTCACTTCCATTTTTAATGCATGTAGGTCCAGGAGTTCAGTGGAGATACTTCTGACTTACACCAGCACCCAGGCACCTACTGACAGAGGTGTGTGTGCTCTGTGTGATTTGAAGTAGGCATTTGATTACAAAAGAAAGCTTTAATACAAACAGCTGCAGCATCAAAGCAGAAATCATGATTTTGCTGACCATGTAGAAATTTTTAACAGCAGCAGTGTATAACAACAAGAAATGCCCCTTCAGTGCAATTACTGCCTTCACTTACTTTTCCTGACACATGTGGGCCAGTCCTGAAACATCCTGAAATGGTTTTTCTCACCTTGTCCTACAACCCTTTATATGTGTCTTGTAGATGACAGAACACATTTTCTATTTTTTGGGGGGGTGTGGATGTGTTTTGTTTTAATTCTTGTCCTGACCTACAAACAAATGAAAAGCTTTACTTAAAAATTAGTGTCTAGATGCTATTTTATATTGGTTCATTTAGAAAGGCCATGATTGCAGTAAAAGGATTTGGACTGTCTGACTGAAGTTGAAGGAAAAAAAATGCAAAAATGCATCAATATTACTTTATACTGTTGAACTGTGGTCTCCCCCATTAACAGCTAAATTAAAATTAATAGTATTAACTGAAAAGATCCAAATAGTTTTGTTTAAAAGTTTTTCAAATATAGCAACAATGTAACTATTCAGTATATTATGAAATCAGATAGGACTCATTTTTAAGACTTCTTTTGAACTCAGCTAGGATAGGAAAAGGAAAAAAACCCTGCAGCCTGTTTGTAGAGAATTACGATTCCAATACAAAAAACCCACCACTGATAATTAAAAAGCCTTATATCCAACAGGGAGTCAGAGATCAGGGGTAACCTTCTGAAACCAGCTGCTAATGTGTAGTTCTGTCAGCTACCTCACAAAGCCAGTTACCTCAGCAATGCATGGGGCTTTGTTTCTGTTGGTATTACCTTTATTTACTCTGTAGGTGTTGGAAGAAAGGTCCTGAAAAAAATTCACAAGCTGACTAAGGCCTATCCATTCACACTTGGATACAGAACCCTGCCACCCAACCCTTGAAAACAGGAATTATTTGGGCATTTTGACAACAGGCAAAACCCCCTGATTCTTTGGGGTTTTTTTACATGTTTATACCTTTACCAAATTCTCTACATATTTGCACTGTTTGACTAAGAAAAGCACATGGCATTGCAGCAAGAGATAATGTAGTTATTAACTGATGTGCACTGTAAACTGGGCAAATGATGCTTTAAATTCATTAATTTCACCAGAAGCTTCACAGTCTCAGGCCACATGGTCTGAACTACTTTTCTACCACGTCTCCCATTACAGGTGCAGCTTCCAGGTGATAACAGTGTTTTCCCCCTAATATTTTAAACCCATTAAAAAAAAACCCAACACTTCCTTGTTTTGTTTTTGCTTTATAGGCTTCTTTACCTGCATTTCCAAGGCAGGTAAAATGATCTTTTGAGTGATGTCTTTTAAAAATATGCCTGAACGTACTGGCTTGTGTTTGCATAGACTTTCCTTGTGGCATTAGGTCCAGGTTTTCCACAGGGAAGCAGTGCTGGTGTGTAACACTGCAACAGGGAGAGAAGAACAAGGCACAGCTTAAAAATCAGACCTTGGCTGTCTGTGCTGTTGCCCTGGAAAAACTCTGGGTAGCTTCCTAGGAAAGGACAACTGATTCTGTAGTCTTTAGTAAGGCAAAATTTTGAGTTGTTCCGGGTCATGAGTTTCCAAACTCGGGGTCGTTACCTCTCTCTCTCTTTTTCTATGGCTGGATCAGAGGGGAGTCACAAAACTTTTCTGTTGCAACATGGGGTCAGGAGGTGTCAAAGGTTGAGGCCTTGCTTTAGAAAATGCAGGCCCCAGACCAATCTCCCAACCATGCCACAGGATTCTGGTGGAGATCCTGATCTTTTCACTGCTTTCAATAAAATTTCAAAAGTAAACAGATTAGGCCATTTGATAATTCTCTGCTGGTTGAGTGTGTTCGTAAGCTGGTTTTTTAAAGGTTTGCTTAAAAATGCAGAAAAGTAATTCTAAAAATGTAGTTTTAAATTTATTCTAAATAGAAAGATAGCTAGTAGGACTCTCAATTTTATAAATTATAAATGCAATAAATAATTGGGGTGGATATTTCTAAATATTATTTTTTCAATAATTAATGACATTTTTTATCTGAAGAAAAATTAATTTTTATTACAAACATACCATCTACTTTTTATCTTCTGTAAATTTCTTTTTTCATATCAAATAGCAAGATAGACTGATTGCAGGTATTTAATTATTAATGCTGTGGATACACAGTGCACTTCAGGAGTCTCAGCTCTGAGGCCAGCACCCCAAGCTGCACGCAAACCTGCTGGGAAAACCAGTGCAAGGGAAAGAGATCGAATTTTCATAACACAGATGTTTAGGAAACCTATCACTGTTTTGTTTAATCATCATTAATTTAAGTAACACATACAAAATGAACATACATTTAAAGTTTAAAATATATGGATGATATCTATAGCAGGAGAAAATTGTCTGTTCTACTGCACACCAGAGACAAACAGGAGATCTTTCTACAAGCTTATTAATGGGAAAAAATGGGAATAAAAATATTGTATGAGGAAGGCTTACAGAAGCATAACTGTGTTCTTTAACAATGCTCATTAATCATTTAAATAGTGTATTAATTCTATAGCTAGGTTATTGGTGCTAGAAGGAATGCAAGTGAATTTTATATCTCTTCAATAGAGAGTCAGATAGAATCTATTTTAGAAAATAATCTAAAAATAGCTGATTAACAAAGTGTGATACATTGAGCACATCTTACTGGAAGTAGCTGTACAAAATTATGTTTTAATTTAAGAGCTTTAAAGTAACAGTTGGTAAGAGGCAACTGTGGTATTTCAGCAGATCAGAGCTGATCTTCAATACTGTTTGGATATAAGTGCTTCTCTTTTCCCTTAAAGCAAGATCCTCACATTGATCCACTTCCTAGTCTCTGATTTTCTGTTCTTACATTCTCAGAATACTAGAGAAGAGACCACAGGAGTTAAACCAATCCAAATCTGACAACTAGGACAGGTCTGGAATGTATTCACAAACTCCAGAAAAAATAAAAAATTTCTACAGTTAAATTTTTTACTTAATTAGATTATGAAAATTTAACCTTTCATAAATGCTGCTCCTGAACAGCATTATTTCACGGAAAATAGTAGCTAAAAGGCATATTAGCACCACAGTTCTGACCTAAGCTCCTCCAAATCAGATTTCAGTCTTAAACAAGTGAGGAATTTGGTGCACTGAGGTTTGGATATGTCCTATTTCACTTGTGTTGCTATTGTATTGCTGTAAAATGTAAAATGTCAGAATTCTATAGAAAAATCTTGATAATTCAGCCTGATATTCATTTGCATAAATGTACAGATCCTGCATATAGTCATATGATAAATCACATACCAACAACTTTGCTTTAACAGTGTATCACTGTCTCACTTCAGTTGAATTTCCAGGCCTTTTTGAAATACTCAAATTGATTCAGTCTGAGTAGGTCAACACTTAAAATTAACCTGACTGCAATGACAATATGACCACAATATGAATGTCTGGATGTTTAAGTGTAGCTTAAGCAGGTGATTAGCTGGAATTAAATGTCAAAACTATGACAGATATGTTTACAGCTACTGAGAGGATGCTCCTGCATGTACGTTGTGTGAATATGCCATATATATGAAACATTGTATAAATTACATTGTCTGAGTATCATGTGTTCATTCAGTGTTAAATATCTGTGCAGTATATTTGGAACCACGAGAAAGTTCAGTGCATCTACCAGAGCTTTCAACACTTTCTAGAATCCCATGAGGAAAGTACAGCTATGTAACTTTTAAGTAAAAATAATACTTCAGTTCTTTAGGATATTGATACCAAAATGTAAATAGTAACATGAACTTAAACTGCTCTACCAAGCTCAGGTTTACACTGCCTTACTCATAAAAATATATTCTACAACTTTTACCAGTCCACAAATTAGCAGTCTTTAAATTGAATCGTAGATAGAGACTGTACACATGTAAACAGACACACACAGAGACACACATAAAGGAGCAGCTCGTTGAAGAGATACATTACAACTGAATACTTTGTGAGCAAAAAAAAATGAGGAGGGGATTGACAATACAAATGCTACCAGTGTTTAAAAGATTTTTTCAATGTTTAAACTGACTCTCTTTTCTAGTTACTGCCTTTTCTCCCAATTCACCTATACTGAGTGACCACCTTTGGAAAGGTGACTTTTTCTTCATCTTTTGCTGGCTTTTTAAGAGGAAAACACCACCAACAGTTAGAAAACTTTTTAATTTTTGGAATGATTGTATTTTCTATCCACTTTTTATTGCTGAAGACAACATTAAAGTTAGAACATTATTTATTTAAAGTGTAGAGTAGCCCATTGCTAAGTGCAGCAGTAGTTTACTACTAAGTTTACTCTCAGTGCAAGAGCCATAATGCGCTGTTTTCTTTTGCAGAACAAAGTGACCCCCAAAAGCGGGACTTTGTGGGCCAGTTGGATAAAACATAAGCTCATCTCGCCCCCAAAACCCCGACTCTGGAACCACAGCCTTCCAAGATTCAATTTGTAAGTAAAGTATCTTTGTAAGATATGCCTAATCAACTGAGAGTGGGTAATTTTCAGACTAATCAAAAGAGAACGTTATAGCCCAGTTGCAATACACCCTCCTTCACTTTCTGGACAGCAGGAATTGCTAACAGATACTAATTGGTTTTCTTCATATTTTATGATCTATTTATCAAGCAGGTAAGACGTACCTTTTCTAAGTGTCTATAAAATGACACAGAATAACAGTTACTAGACCCAGCACTCAAAATACCTATTAAGATTTCTTCTCAAAGTCCGTAACAAGTTATTTATCTGTCCTCCTGTATTTCAGACTAAAATTGGCACATTATAGAGAAATGTCTGTAATTATTCTAAATTTTTTTATTTGTACAATAAACTGGAAATAATTTTCACTTTAAAACAGGTCTCTTCCTACTAACAATGATATTCTTAAGTATTCAGCTGTACGTCATCATCTCACTACCCTCAATAATATATTTCATAAGAAGTTCTTTCGAAGATGAGAGGAAAAGTAGAAATTCTTGGACAAAAGGAATATATATTCTAAATCTTCACTTTATAATTCCAAAAGAGCTTCTAAATAAAATCCAAATTTAAAAGTTATATTATAGTTTACACTTGGATGGCTGAAGTAGGTTAATGCTGTCAGTTACTTTAAAAGAAACTAATTACTCTGCTTGAAAAGCCACTGTTACATTCATTCTGCTTTTGACAATCAAAATGCAGAGACGAAGAATGCTGTCCTAGCTGAACTGCTTTATAATCAGCAAATACATTCTGAAAGGAAAACGCTGAGAAGTTGATGGAAATTCTGGCTAAGTAGAAATGTTTAAATAATTCCTATTTCTACAGACCATACATTTTAAGTGACTTATTTATGGCTGTGATGATTTAGGAAATTTTTCTGACCATGCTTTCACACGGGCTGATCAGACGGTCTGTATCGACACCCCTCCGCACGCGCATTTGTAGTTATTTGTGCCTTGCGAAAGTCGCCGCTGAAGACACGCGGAGGCAGCGGGACGGGACCGGTGGCCGGACACCGTGGGGAGCGGACACCGCGGGGAGAGGACACCTGTAGCTCCCGAGGGTGCCGGCACGGCGGCGAACCGCCCCTTCCCCGCGGGACGCGGCGGGCCCGCTCCCCCGCCCGGCGCGCCCCCTCCGCGGCCTGCGGCAGGTGGGCGCGGGGCTGCGCCGGGA
>VZRF01006874.1:96863-175646 GCA_013396875.1 Vireo altiloquus
TCCCCGCGGGCGGGCGGCGCGGAGCGGGGGCGCGGAGGGAGAGCGCAACTCACCACTTGTCAGTGCCCCCGGCGGTGCCCCCGCGAGCCGGGAATGGATCAGCGCCCGCAGCGAGCGGGGATCCCTAGCAGAGCGAGCCGCTCGCCGGCCAGGTCCCCGTTCTTGAAAGGAGACAGCCCTCCGGTCCTCGCTCCGAGCCGGCTCCTTCCGTTGGCAAAATCCTGACTCATTACATAAAAAGATCACCCTGCCAGGCGCCCTGAAACATTTCTTCATCACGGTCACGCCACAAGCTAAACAAGAGGCCACATCAAGGGGAGGGGGAGAGGGGGAAGCGGAGAGAAAAAAAAAATCCAGAGGGTTTTTTTTTTTTTCATTAAGATCCTCTTCCTTGAAAAAAGGAAAAAAAAAAAAAAGTGCAGGGAGGAAAAAAAAAGAGCAGCCACCAGGAAAAAAACTAGAGAAAATTCACTCATTGTTGCCACAAAGACACCTCTCCCCTTCCCACTCCTTCTCCATGCTCATTCCTCCAACAGTGCTACAAAGACGTGCAGTCTGCGCCGGGAGTTGTGAGCCCGAGCCGTGAGCTCCTCAACTCCGCGGGGGCCGTGCCAGGAGACCCGGGGCGCACAGTTCTCCGAGAGGAGGTGTGGTGAGTCCAAGACCGTCCGAAAATTATTTTTTTTTCCTAGAAACTACCACCAAATATAGTAACAGGGAAGGGGTATTCCTAGAAATTCGGGAGACGTCAGAAAGGGAAGATTTGTGAAATTCAGCTTCACTTCCTGCAGAGGGCTCCTAGCACAGGGATAAAAAAAAAAGGCAATAAAGTGCTTTTCATGCTTCTCTGATCAGATAATGGTTAAAAAAAAGAATGGTAAAACACTTAACTCACATTTCTCCGATACAATCTAGTAGTTTCATAAGGGAAGAATGCTAATCAGTAACCTCCTTTCCTCATTTTCTACTAATGTTTATTAGATGTCTGTCTCCTGTATTTATTTTCCCCATATCCTCATATCAGACCTATGCATGCAGCAAATAAAAGAATATGCATATGAGGGGAAAATGGGCCAAATGATAACCCTCCTACATACCACAGAAACACTGGGTGTTTGTGTGTTATTTTAAACAGGCTATGCCGTTTGCATCTTTCATGCTACACTGATGTGAATAATTCATGTCCCCACAGTAGATGTGTGCAATATTGTTACTCGCATGAATGGGAATTTGTAGGTTGGCTTTTATTTAAGGGCTTCAACACTGAGTACTGCTGAGCACTGTCAGTCCCCATGGACTTAATGGTATCTTAGGCTCTTAATTAATTCAGTTCAGCAATTCACAGGATCAGGCCCTGACTGACAAACGCAGACCCTCGCGCTGTCAGGAGCCACATTATTCCTCATGTGTCTCCTAAATCTGTATTTGCTTTGTGCTAGTGTCTAACACCCAACCCTTCCTGACTCACATCTTCTTAAAAAACACTAATACCTTTCATAGGAAACAGAATTGAATGTTTGCAAAGCAGAGACGAATGAAGATGTTATTATAGGCTGTTAATTATATAAAGATGTCAGTGCATTTGTAATAAAGCATTATTTATCCAGAAACAGCAAAGGTTGCCATAAAAACCACAAAGCCAGCTTTTGGGTAAGATAATAGATTTCAATGTGTGCAACTCCTCAGGTTAATTGGATTTCCTTAATGAAATTCCCCTTAGCCACATGAAATCCTTGGGTTGTTCTTTGAATTTCATTATGACTTGCAGAGTCTTCTCTGCCCCCAAATCAAATGCAATAAAAACACTGGAGTTGGCTTCACTTGAATGTTTTATGAACACTTACATTTAATCAAAACTTGGTTACAGACACCTTGTCTGTCTGCAGTTTTGAAGGGGAATTAACAGAGTTCACCTGACACTCCTGAGAGTGCTTTGACTCCTAAGTGTGTTTAACTGTTACTGCAGTGCTCAGTAAACAATTGCGTCAAAATACAGAGCCGGGTTTCAGAGAGGTGCACCCACAGTGTTTCGTTAGCAATAATGCCTGGTTAGAAGTAAGTAATCTCCTGGAATTCAAAACAGCTCTAGTTAATTGCAAAACGGCCTTTTTAATCTGGCTGGCTTACTTACAGCACACTGCTCCACTCTGCCTGTCATCCTCATTTCCTGAGTGAAAAAGTGAATGGCAGCTTCAAGCTCAGGATGTTTTAATCATTAAAAGAAATGGATGTGCTGTCCTCTGTTGGTCGTATTGGTTGTCACAAGTAAATTTCAATTAAAAAGGCAGCAAGACGCTGATATAGTGACCCAAAAAAAAGAATATGAAACTAAATTAAATTTGTTTTGCCTTCTGCTTTCACCAAAAACACTGCACAGTGTAAGGGATTTTTTTTTAATGATGCAATGATAGTAACTAGATTATGGAGAGGACTCGTTTCACATGACTGTAGTACAGATTCTGCCCTGGGATTCCTCAGGCCCCGGCTGCTGGTTTATTCTCTGTGCCTGGCATGTGGGTGCCACAGGGAGCTGCAGGCACCCTCCGGAGCCAGGGCTGCAGGGGGCTGCAGTGCTGCCAAGCACGTGGCGAGAGAGGAAGTTTGAGGTTTAAATTTCACCTCACGCAGTCTGGTCTGGGGCAGGGCCGTGTGTGCAGGTTGGTGCTCAGGGTGCTGACCCGTGTCGTGTGGTGCCGTGGCAGCTGGGCACTCTCTTGGGGCATTGTGGTGGTGGCAGCCTGGCCTTTGCCGGGGGTGTGTGATGCAAATTCCCACTTGGCCTCTCCCGGGCTCCTTCCATGGGCCCTGGTGTGCGGAAATGCCTTGCTCTGCACGCTGCTCCTAAGCAGTGGTGTGGCCTTGCTGGGTGCTCAGTCCAAGAAGAATATGTAGCAATCTGGAGAGGATCTGGGGAATTATAGCAAGGATCATAAGAGGTGTAGAAAACCTGGCCTAAAATGAGGGATTTTAAAATTTGGGCCTTTTGTTGTTTAGAAAGAAGAAAGCTGAAGGCAAATAGAGCAACATTTTCAAAAAAGGTTTAACATCATGTAAATGAATCTGTTGTGGCAGTAGACCCATGTGATATGTTAATTATTTCTACCTCTTAACTGCTGCTGGAGTTACCATTTCTGGGCTGCACTAGTTTCTGCTAGGCTATGGGTGCACAGATCGTTTTCTAATTACAAAATTAATTTCAAGTAAATAAACACAAGACATGTCTTAAAATGTTACTTAGCAACATTGTGATCATGCTAATAGTTTAGCAGTGTTACTCAACAAAATGTAAGTTCTGTCTGCAAACTATGGGAAAACAAGCCCTGTGTTACCTGATTTCTGTATTACCTAACAGACTCACAGGCCTCAAACCATTGTTGAGAGGGTGAGACAGCCATAGTTCTAGTGCATACCTGGCTTTGTCCTATAAATACATTATTTCTAAAAAACAAGCAAGAATTTAAGAAAGCTTTACTCATCAGTGACAGGGTGGCTCATCTCCACCCTCCCTGTGAGGCTTATTCCTGCGGCTGTAGTAAACAGAAAGCAGTATTTATTAGTTACACGTTTTGTTCTTGAGTTTGACTTTTGCATTTAGTTTTTACAACCCTCCTATGAAAGTAGTTTCAGGTGATGCCTTATCTGGCTACTTGGAAACAGAGACTAGACAGGAATAATGGAATAAAGGAGGTGTTTGTTTGAAAGGCCTTCAAAGGTAAACTCTGGGGGTCCGGAGGCTCCTCTGCCTCAGTGGATCCCAAGATGGACGACAGGTCACAAGTTTTTCACATTTTTATAGGTTTGGTCCATTTGCATATCAGCATAAATTTGCCAATTAAAACTTTAATTAATGATGTAATTTCCCCAAGCTCTCGCCCCCTCCCCAAGATGATGGTTTACACTTTTGGGCCTAGGACAGTCTGGGTGTCTTTGGAGAGCAAGACTGGAGAGGCTTTGTTATGTCGGTCTTAGCATAAGAGGGCAGTACTTAACAAGTTACAGGAAACTTCAGTGTTACACTAGCAGTACAGGATTTGAAAAATTATAAAAGTTAAAACCTAAGGCATCACAGGGACATGGATGTACCTCATTGTCCTTTGTATCCATAAGTAAAAATATCTAAGAATATTTACAAAATCCAGTGTAAATAGTTAAGGACGTTTATTTCTGTTCATACAACAAATGTAGAGTTTATATTCTTGACAAATATTTCTTGAATACAAAGAATATTTTATATTTCTTGAGTGGTGCAGAATATGAGAGGTAGATTTGTCAGGAAGAGAACAAAATTGATTGTGTGGACACAGTGGTCACTAAAATTTCAAATGGTAAGTAAATATCAAACATGAATCAATAAAGATTTCCTTTAATTAGTAATGCTGTTACTATTTACACCGTTAGGATGGGTTTAAGTTCTGTCCACCCCTTAATTGTGTGTATGGGTTTGGTGCCTGGTCCCATTAGTGTCACTGAGTTGGACCTCCTGGCCACTCGTGGTCCTGCTGGATCAGCTGTGTCCGAAGCACTCAGTGTTGTTTCACCTGGAGAAGGGGAGCACTGCTCGGCTCCGGTGAGTGTAACCACCACACCCTTTCCTTACCCATTTTCAGTGTCATAGGGAGTTTTTTCTATTAAAAAATAGAAAATGTAAAGTACACATGATCAGATTGCAAATAATCCTTCTAAGTGGTTAGTGATGCAGATGAAGAAACCTCATAGTTTACTTATCAGAAGACAGAACCGAATTAATAAATATTTAATTACATGGTGGCAGGGTGGGGGTGAACCAGTGAAGGGGACCTGGGGAATTACAGGATGATCTTGGTAGCTGCAGCCTGTGGAGAAGGCTCTCTTCAAATAAGAGTTTGAAGCAGCTGGAGGCACGACTCCATGTTGAGGTGGGTACCAGCACTTGCCTCGAGGGTGCTGTGTAGGAAAGGCGTGTGACACTTCCACTCAGCCTCAGCAGTCACCTTGGCCTTAAACATTTCAAACTATTTTTTATTTCTTTAGGCTGAATTGAAGGTCTCTTGAAAACATGATTAGGCTCCAAGAAAAAACGAAGTAAAATGTTTCTGTTGCTGCAGATGTGAGGAAGGAGGTCTTGCGGCCAGGCAGACTGACCGACGTGTAGGCAGAAGGGGCAGCATATTCGCCACGACCCTTTCTTGGGGCCGGAGGGGCTGCTGCCGCTGGTGCGAGACCCTTCGGTCCGTGCCTGCCCTCGGGGCGCCGTTCAGGATATTCCCCCGGGAGGGAGGTGGAACGGTTCTGCCGTTGTAGGGTGTGCTGGCGCTCCGGGGGCCGGATCTCTGCGGGCTTCAGAGCCGCCATCCCCGGTACCGGGCGGGTCCGGACGCTCCGTGGAGGGTCCCAACTGCGGCCGCCGAGCCGGAGCGCAGCTCTGCCTTCCCCTAAAAAGGATGGGGAAAGCTCCCCAGCGCGGACCCGCCAAGGCACGGACGGGGTTCGAACCCGTGATCTTCGGTTTACGAGACCGACGCCTTACCACTTGGCCACCGCGCCTGCGTTAAGGGCTCCTCTTGACGCCTTTCTATCGCTGGCGCCACTCCCGCGCGCCCGCCCACTACCCGCCCTCACGCGCGCCTGCGCCGCCACCTGCCGGGGGCGCGCGGCCCTGGGGCGCTGAGGGCGCGGCGGGAGCTGAGGGGGCGGAACGAGAGGGAGTGGCCGGGACCGCTTCTGCTACCGGTTCTCATCTCGTTTCGGCTCTCGCTCCTGCCCCCGGTCTCGCTCTCCCTTCGTCTCCCGCTCTTTCTCGCTCTCGGAGTTGCCAGGAGGTTCCCCTCCGGCTGCGGAGGCGGCCTGAAGGCAGCGCCCTCTGCCCGCGTCGGCCTCAGGGCTGTGAGGGTGCGGTGCCCGGCGATGGCACTCGAGGGGCTGCTTCACAGCGGCAGAAGGGCTTAGAGAGGGTAAAAAAGCGGGATTAAAACTTTCTTCCTCCGAGAAGAGAAGCAGGAATGCAAAACGTTGGGATAATTAAATGGTAAATACTAAATTGAACACACCTGCTGACTGGTAGCTGTTCCCTCAAAAAACTCAAGTGTTGTGAAATGCAGAAAAGATACTAAAATATGTATTGTTTTCTAGACTGGGTCTCCTAGATTTTTACAAGTGTGATCTGAAAACAAAGCTTTTAGTTTTTCATTTAATGTGCATTGTGGAGGTCTGTTTCAATTCTCCATGAAATTGCTGCTGGACCCCCAGGTTTTATATTCCTTTTGGTTTCCTTGTGGCAGAAGCATGTGAACATATTACAGAGGTACCTTTTTAAAGGCTGAGAAGGTTGATATAGAACCAAAATAGGTTTGATTGGAAGAGACCTTTCAAAGGTTATCTAGTTGAAGCACCCTGCAATGAGCAGGGAAATACTTACGTAACATTTTGAGATGTTCTTTGAACTCTCATCATGGAAAGTCATGCTTGATGGCTTGACTGTATGAAAAAAATTTAGTTCTTTAAAAGTTATCATTTGTTTGTCTGTGGTAACTCTATGCCTTCCTGTGTTTAGACAGAGTACTTTGAATTAGCTTGACCTGCAGTGAAAAGTGTGTAATTTAAATTATCTTACAGAATAGTTGGCCCAAGTGTGTTTGCTGCTACCTTGGAAAAGCTGCCCCAAAGGTGATCTGATTTTCCAGTCCCTATGGCATAACTGATGGCCTGGCCAACCTGATTGGATTGATTCCTTGCTGGAATTTATCTGCTAGTCTTGTTCATCACATGCCCTCATGTGGAATATGGAAAGCTGGGCAGGCAGAATAGCACTGTTGTATTCTGCTTTTGTCTTGTCAGTGTAATCACTGCAGCATTTCAATGTGTGATGGTGTGTAGGAGTGGAAGCTGCCTCCCTCAGCTCTCACACCTGTAATGTTTATGAAAGGTGTGACCTCAGAGGGCCACTTATCTCCCCTGGGGGAAGGAGTTACTCTTAGTATTACCAAGCTGGCAGCAGGAACGAGTTCAGTTTTAATCGGTCATGTTTGATTGATGACATGCCATATCTGGCCTACTTGCTTATTACAAAATAAGCTCTTTTATGTGCCATACTTGCCAGTTTTAACTTGTCATCACAGTTCCTGTACAGCTCACATCTGTGTTTATTAATGTTTTTGGATCCTTGTGAGCTGAGAGGTAATTTTGTGGTGAGAGAGAGGCCTGTTTGAATTGTTGGTGGAATTAATGTGAGTTTTATGTCTTCAAACATGCTACATTTTAATAAATATATTTGCTTGGCATCAGAATAGTATTTAATGGCAAATCAACTTTTCTTGATCAAGTTCTTCCTTAACTGTATGGGGAGATGGAAACTTCAATTTGAATTCATAAAGATCTAGATTAAGACGAAATACTTGATTTTGTTTAAAAAAATTTTTATCTCTCTAAGTTCCTCAGTGTGTCTGGAAAAACTGTTTCTGTCTAAACAAAGTGCTATTTAATGGTGATCTGATTTATCATGATAGTTTTTATAACTAAAAATGTAAACTTGATTTTAAAAAGTTTAACTGCCCTTCTGGTGTCTGGATACTTTTTCTTGGAAGTGTCTTTTATGCTGGCCCTTACCCTTGTTTGAGCCCCACACGAAAGCCCTTCCTCTTCATGCTGAATCTTCCTCGTGCACTGTTCTCTTTTGAAAAGCTTCATTTAAACACAACATGGCTTTCCTAAAGGGAAGTCTTTAGAGGTCTCCATTGCTAAAAAGACAGTCAGAGATTTTGTTGGATGGAGCAATAATCACTAGTTGGTTTTTAGTTTCTTTCCTCAGCCTCATACATATGAGATGGAGGTGTTGCTTTAGGAGAGGCTTTGGTGTCTATTTTCATGTGCAAAACCAAGCCTTTCAACATACTCCCTAACTCTTCTGAGACACAGGGGAACAATCATATTTATGTAGATTTGGTGCAACAGAGTTTTATAAAGATTTGCTGTGGGGTAGCTGGAATGCTCCTCAGTTCCAGTTACCTGAGCTTTGACTTTGTCTTAGCTATATAAGAAGGTTTCTGTTCACTATTTTAACAGCACTTGTCTTGGAGGGGTTCAAGAATGATGCAGTGGATGGCAGAGTGGCCCTGCAGTCCTTTTCCTGCAGAGAAGTGAGGAGACTCAATTTCAGGTAATTTTTTTACACGAAGGGAAGTATTTATCTTAGAGTAACTCATTACATTTATGGATAAACACTTGATGGAAAAAACCCCAAGCCCTGGCTGTTGGGTCTCAGAAGCTCTAATTTGTTACTTGGATTTTATGTTAGTAAAGTCTTGGTAAGATTGCAGACTATACTTTAGGGTGTGGGGAAATCTGTGTGACTTCTTTGCCATCAAAGAAACATCTCCTACTTGAGACAGTAGAAATAATCTAAGAAATATGTCTCTCTAGCAACATCTGTAAAATACACAACAAGCCAAATAGGCAGGAGCAAATGGCATTAAATGTAGTACAGAGTAAAGACAGATGTGCTCGTGGCCATCTGTAGGACATGTTTGAATAAATTAAGGTTTTACTGAAAATCAGGGTTTAGCCTGTGGAAAAAGTTCACTCAGCACAATCTCAAATTCTATCAAGCCTTGTTTTGTGTTTACATCATAATAGTAATATGAACACAGCTTGTGAGGGAGGGTGATGTGTTTATATTTGTCATTGTAAAATAATCAAACCCCCAGACTGCCAGTTGGCACCAAAACAAGTGCTTTGTCTCTGTTATACTCGAGCTGTAATTCCTGTAATGCACAAATACATGGTCAAGAAGTGCTGCACTTGTTTTGCAGTATTTGTGTTTGGTGTGTGATATCTGAAAGTAAGTTTGTGGCCTACAAACTTTTACAATGGTTAAAGTTCATAGAGAAGAGGTATTTTATGAAATTTAGAGTGTTTATTAGTAAGTGTTAATTTGTTCAGTTTTACTTAATTTCTGCTTATACAGGGTTTTTAATATTTGGCCAAGTTCTGATGTCATCAGCGTAGAACAGACTTTAATGAGGAAAGGGTGGGTGATCAGTAGAGGACTGCCTTCACAGGGGGAAACACTAAATATTTAAATGAAACAGCTTCATCCTTAAAAGAAGCTTGTGCAAACAGCTCATAGCTCATTCTCCTGAAGAAATGCATTCAGGTGTTCTAGCAGCTGAGCAGAATGCAAATCACAAATACAAAATCTCACAACCCAATGATTCTTGAAAACCCTGAAGAATTTGGGAAAGGCATGTATGAAAGTGCCTTACAAGAGGTATGTAGTGAGAGGACAAGGGGGAACGCTTTCAAACTGAATGAGATTAGGTTGAGATTGGGTATTAGGAGGAAGTTCTTTACTGTGAGATACTGGAGAGAGTCACTCAGAGAAGCTGTGGCTGCTCCATCCCTGGCAGTGTCCAAGGCCAGGTTGGATGGGACTTGTAGCAACCTGGGATAGTGGAAGGTGCCCCTGCCCATAGCAGGGAATGAAATGAGCTTTAAGGTCCCTTTCAACCCAAGCCATTCTATGAGTAAATTACTTGCTATAAAAAAATGGCTTAAAAAAATGAAAGTCCAAACCTAAACTCTGAGGGTTCAGGAAGTCTCTGTTCTTACAGATTTTGGCTCTGATTTTAAAGACAAACCATGATTCTTTTGGAGTTTGTTTAAGTGCAGATTCATTCTTACTCCTTCTTGTGAGCAAGGTACTTAGAACACAGGCCAAATGTTTCAGACTCATTTCAGACTCATAAAGGTCAGAATGATATTTTTCAGTTTTAAGTAGTAACCATGGACAAATGAACACAGTTTTCCTTTTTTATTTGAGACACTTAGCAAAAATGCTGAAATATCAAACATTTCCTCAGTAGCTACAATATTGCCACTATGTACAAAATATTTGATAAATGTAGTACACATATAAAAATACAGTATGCATTACATATATACAGTACAATGTGCAAAACATATGGCATTCAAACATATGGAATTGATTTTCGGGGTGCAAACAGCAAATACAAAGGCATCATGGTTTCTTCTAGAAAGGCAATACATAAACTGACGCCCTGATTGCCATAATTTGCATTTAGTAAAGTAGTGCTTAAATGAAGAGGGCCCTAGAGACAGGTGTTTATCTTCTTCTTTTCACCAAATGAGATGCTAAGACATAATTATGACCATGAAAATAAGAAGAGAAACACCTACTAGGGTTAGCGTTATTTCTACTGCAAGCAGTACTGTGAAGAAAATCCTATCTGGAAAAAAAGCCTGTGCTATTACTTACTACAAATTTCTCAAACAACAAAAACAAATCTGTACTGTTAAACACCAAAAACAGCTTTGAAAATATCTACATCCTTAATTTTAAAAAAGTATGGATAACACTTTTGGGGACTTAATTTCCTATGTTTTAAAATACAAAGTGCCTCCTTTGGCAATATAAATGGCAATGCTTTGGTTCCTTTTAAAATTTTTATATTATTATAATTTATTTTAGGCTGTATTTTGAATATCTGAGCTGTATATTTTTATAAAAATAGTGTGATTATATACTTATTAACCATTCCCTGCTTTTTTTTTTTTTTTTTGAGAACTTGCTCTCATAGCTAGAATGGCTTTTTTTGGCTAGATTTCTACAAATACATTTATGCATTTATAACTTAAAAAGACTTTATATTCAGTATTGGACACTACAGAATGATGTAGGTGTCTCTTTTTTGCACTTTATTCCTAGCAAACTGGTATAAAAGGAATATTTGAGATTATTTCAGGTTTTAATGGATGCTCATTATTGGCCATGTGTACACTATATGCAACTCAATTCCATGGATAAAATATCTTCTGGAGGATGGTCTAGAAGTCACTGAAAGGTGATTTCACAGACCACAATACAAAGAGTTTAAACAGAACAGTTACTAGAGTTAAGTGGAAGATTTTTTTTTTTCCAGTTTTAATAGAGTTTGCTTTAAGTTTATAATATACTTAAGATGCCATCCAAATAATAATTGTTTCCATCGGTGAGCTTTCCTGTGTTTTGATTACATAATGCCCTTCCAGTTCAATGTATCCTGTATTTTCTCTGCCGTGAAAGTAACTTCAGCAGCTTGTGCTTGGGTTCCAATTATGGTGCCTACACCTTTGAGGCATCTGAATGTTTGAGATTATGTAACAGAAAAGTTTAATATTGACACTTCTGCTTTGACCCCCATCTTCTCTGAACATGACTCCTGCTGGTGAATTTAGAAATACCTGGGAAATAAATGTCAGTATTAAGTAGTCATTATTTCTAAAAGCTGTGGCCTCAGCTTTTTAAAGGTCTGATTCTGCAAGCGCACATTGCTAGATTACACTTTATATTTCTGTAGAGAACGACTGCCATAAATTAATTTTATTCTCAGAGAGTATGACAATGCTTTTTTAACTATTTCTAATGTTAAACAAAACTTTGCCTGTAAACTTCCTTGCTGTAACTGATGCTGAATGGCACTAAAAGTGCATTAAAAAATTCCATTTCTCTACTGAACACAGGATGTGACTCCTCTTGAGTAACATGAGCCTTGTAAAACTTGTCTGGGCTCTCTCTGTGTCTAGATGTGTAAACAAGCAACTTTTGATTTTCACACTGATGAAAAGGTATTCTTAATTACTTTGAAGGACCTACTAACACCACATTTGATAGGATGCATTCTGTTAGTATACTGCAGCCATTAAATGGCAAATTTAGTGCCAGTGCATTCCTTTGCAACTGTTCTCTTAATGAGAAAGATTCAGTTCTGTGCAGTCAAACTGCACAGTCATCATTAAATTTCTAAGATGTATTGTATTTGTGCTACAAAAATTTTCATGTAAAACATGCACACGCAAAAGTCTAAGCAAAACCTATTTCTGCCATAAACAGGCATATACAACTATGGCAAACATATCACATTTCAGAACAAAGTCTAAAGCAAACCATTTTATATAAGGTTTAATACACAATTCTGAAATGTACAAAAAAGTAATCACACATTCCCTACACTAGAATATTTGTACTTCAGAAACTAAAATGATCCCTTAATTTTTATTTTTTTCAAATAGACGTTCAGAGTAGAAAGCTATACCGTACTGATAACAAGACATGTCAACTGTTTGAGTTTATTTCTGCACATAGGGTTAATTAACATTCTACACTGCCAATAAGAGTAATTTTGTAGCAAGATGACTTTGCCAGTTTCAAGCTCTATTTACATGCACATCAAAAATGACAGTACAGTTGCTCTAGGTTAATTTGTCCTCTAAAAATTAATTTACTTGCCTCTCATTTAATCAGGAGGCAGGGTCAAAAGGGGTAACTCTTACCACACATATGTTGTATGACATCTGATGTATCACACATAATAAACTGACAGTACTGCAGAACAGTAAATTTAATTCAGAGTTGTTCCTATCAGACCACAAGTCCTCAATTCTTACTCTCATAACAGCCGAGGGCACTTAGTATCTCAGAGTATTAGCTCCCAAGATAGAATGATGAACAGGAATGCAAAAAGTTGAATGCAAGTGTTCACTGTTATTGAAAAGTCCTATACCATCAAAGCTTAAGGCAGACAGTCCACATGTAATACTGCACTCAAGTATTGTAGGCACAGCAAGAAGGGATAAAGAATTATGTCTTTCAACTGTGTGTAATGAAAATCTCCAAAGATTGTTTTCTTGCACTTAGTTTCATATTACAGTAATTCTGGGCCAGTAAAACTAGTGAAGATACATAATGATTTAAAGTGCTGCAATTGATATGATGCAAACATACGGTATCAGTTTAAACCCTGAATCAATGATGTAATCTGTTATTTTATCTGAAGCCAATGGAATTCTGTAGTATCAGTAAACCAGACTGTGTTGTATGTGGAGATGCAAATTTGCAGTTAATTCCATAACATTTTCTGACAGAAGTATTTGTTTGATGTTAACATGATTTTGTTGTGTTTTTCTTTTTCAAAAATGTGGTAAAGGTTGCTAAGTGGTTAACAGCTATTTACTGTTTTCAGTATTTCTTTGATACATATCATTATTTCAAGAAGTAGGCAAAAGCTTTGGGGCATTTTTTTCATTCCTACAAAACTTTATCTTTGAAGCTTTTTGGTGAGGAAAGAACCATGCAATGAGATCAGTTTTCAGACTAGAAAACATACCACATTTCCCTGTTTCAGGAAACGGGGACTGTTTCTTTTTATCTTAATTTAGGAATTCCGTAATAGGACATTTCAATTTTGTGTTTGATTTAAGCCTCCATCATCTATGGCAACATTTAACAGCTATTACCTGAGAGACAACCATAGAATGTCAAAGTATATTAATTCTACTTGAATTTTTTGTTTGTTTTTCTAACTGCTTTCAAAATAGACTCTGAAAACAATAACTAAGGGCTTTAAAAAAGAAAATTCATGTGCTGTGCTGTGAGGTAAGAGCTTCATTTTTGCTATTATCTGTTTCAGATATGCAATATACACCATACACCTTCTTATCACAAACAGTACATTCTGATAGTGGTGTTTAGAATTCTCAGTGAGCAGCTTCTCTGTTGGCTTCCCTGATGTTATGAAGTGGTAGACAAAGCTGTTCAATAGACAAAGTATTCATTAAGAAATGATGCCTGTCCTGTCAGTACTGTCCCCTGCAACTTGATCTCATCCTACAAACATCTTTTCATTGAGGGCATTTGGGCTATTCTTGCATAGATGCTTGCAGGATTGTAGTGTACAACACTATTAATTAAACTTTTCTACTTCCTCCAACTGTTCTAATATGCTGAGATACTGATTTAATGATCAAACAAATATCCTCAAACACAAAGCAAAATAGGATATTTACTTCCATTATAGTATGGACGTAAAAAGTGATTATAGTTGTCTCTTGTTTGAAGACCACTGTGTTCCCCTCTGTTCACAAAAATAAGCTGTATAAAGTTAAAAGAGTATACAAATAACTGTCTGATATACACATTAAAACCTAGCTATTAAATCCAGAGCATTGCTATAGAAAATTCAGTGTTCTCAATATTACCTGGCATAGCTACAGTGGATTTCTTTCTTAATATCCCTTTGGATGTAGTTAAATTCCTCCCTCATGATTAAAGAATGGGGGAAGTGTTTTAAAATCCACAAAAGCAAAATATAAAAACAACTTGAACAAATTAAGAGACTAGATATATGAAATTTCACTGAACCAGCCAGTGCTTCTACTTGCCTTTGCCCTCACAATTAGTTCTGAACCTGGCTCAGGCTTTCCACAGGAACAATGAAGTGCAGTGATACCTCCCCTCCCCCAGACATTTGCTCTGGGTCAATACAGAGAGCTGACATCTCACTCTAAGTTTAGTCATGTTGTGTTGCTCATTTAAGCATTACAAAGTCAGAGACATAACTTCTTTCTTAAATATTTGTGATACATTTACCTTGGGGTACTTTTAATCACTAAGTACAATCATCCTTTCTTGACTTGTGAAATACAGGTTTCAGAGGGCCCTGATCTGTATTACTGATAGGTGCATAAAGTGATTCACTGTTGTAAACTTGAAAATCAATAAGGAATTAGCTTCAAGCATTTGTTCTTCCAAACATTACTGTCTTAATTTATGTTAACTGCAATCAGAATGGTATAATAATGGACCTCTGCTGTAAAGAGACTTGCAGGTTTTGTTCTCATTGGCTATAGCTTAATCCCAGTGCAACTGTAGATCTTGTGGATCTAGAAAGTCAGTGGAAAACACGCTCGGGGCAGCAGAACTGAGAGGGGTGAGTCCAGATGAGGAGCTGGGCATTGTAATGTCCAGCCATTCCATATTGTCCAAATTTGTATCGGGAAGGTCAAGAGACAGACAAGAATTATTAGTAGTAAACTGTGGGTCAGATGTTTCCATGGGTGAATGAGAGTGATCTAAAATGCTGGAGTGATTAAGCAGATCATTCTGGAGGTCTTCAATTAAAGAAAATGACTCTCTGTCCTCATTACTGCTTGTCAGTTGAGGAATTTCATTACCTGATGGTAAAGTTCCATCCAAGAGGGCTTCAAGTTGGTTTTCCAAACTTACAGACAAGCTGGTTGTTGGTTCTAAGGACACAGGAGGAGGGGCCATTTGGATCTGCGGAGGTGGACGGGATATCACTGTATTCACTGGCATTGTAGTTATGTTGGCTGTTACTGGTCTCATTTTAGATATGGGAGATGGTTCTTCTTTTATTGGAAGGGAAATCTCTGTAATAAAAAACCCACTGTTGAATTCAAAAAGATAATGACAATATCCTCACACTTAGAACTTCCAGCCCTTCTTTGCCCACTTCGAGATGCATCCACAGTGAATTCAGTGCAGTAACAGTCACTTTGCTGCTCTACTCATACTCACATTTACATACATCAAACTCTGGCAAGGCCTCGATGAACAACAAAGTATTTTAAAACAAGGTTCAGAGTTCTGCTTTCAGTGATAGTTCAGCCAATTACTATGAGTATTGATGAAAAAAGGAACATATTTCTAGATGTTAGCTTTACCTCCTTCACGTTTATAAGGTCTTCTCAGTAACTAGAATAATTATGGAACCAACACATTTCCTTGGCTAGAGAAGAGTAGCCAAACAATTTTCCGTTTCATCCCTGTTTAGTACTGTTCATGCTGGTTAATTAAGAGTCCACGAGATGAACTGATGTGATTAAGAAGTATTTATTCCCAATTCTAGAATCTAAAATGACACTTCTGACAAGAAGTTACATATAAGATAGTGGCAGTATTAATAAAGGGAAATAAAGCATAAGTTCCAATTTATTCTTAGACATGAATGAAGCCCAAAAATAAGACAGACAAATATGCAAATAAATCCTCTAGCACGAGTGATGTTCCTATCAGCAAAAATATTCCTGACAATATATTTTGTGCTGGTTTTCCAAGCACATCCTTCTCACTCTCCTGAAGTACATTAATAAACTAAACATTTTTCAGTGCAGAGCTTACTTACGTTAAGTGCAAGAGCCCTGAATGCTTTACTTTGTTTCTTTTCATAAAGACGATCATTAATTTAGCTTAAGCTGTTGACTACACAAGTTACTTATCTCAGTCTGTCACTGTCTACTCACATTTTCTGCAGCTGACCTTGCAATTTGCTTTGAAAAAAAAAAAAATACTCTGATGTTTAGAATATGGCTAAAGTCTTCCAGTAGCCTTCTCCCACTCACTTCTGCCCTGGCATTCACTACTGTCAGGATCCTTCTATGACAGTAGTTACAAACCATTCTGTTAATTGAATTGCTTGGCACCAGAACATTTCCCAGTATTGTAATGGCATCTTAGTCTACTAAACCTAATTATGGCTGAAAGCCTCCTTTTATTGCTGAGCTACTCTGTATATTACTTTAGTTATTTCAGTGCCTTTCTGATAGCTCCCTTATTTTAACTGACAAAGTTGTTATTCATTAATGTCTCTATGTAGTTCATACATACTTTCCCCAGTAATGTATCTTTGATGTTTATGGTTGATAACACATGGTCATATTTAATGAAATTTTAGTATCAACATGCTTTAACTCTTTACCTTATTCCATTCTTTGTATTAATTTCAATAAATATTATATGGCCTTGCTCAACTTTTGCAATTTTGATAAAGTATGTCTGTGCTAAACTAAGGTGTTACTTGAATAATTCGAATGCTGTAGAGATTATTGCAAAGGTCTGCCTGAGCTAATTTGCAACCAGTGAAGTACCACAGCAGGTTGACTGTATGTGTTTTGGTAAATGTTTTCTTTAATAAGGAAATATGCAAACTTTCAGAAATTTAGCTTCATTCAGGCTGGATAGCTTCTAACTCCTGTTCCTAAAGGAATTCTCATTTGATTACGGCAGTGAGTTTTTATTACCAGGTGTTAAATCTCTACATCACCCAGTTGTCAATAGGCTTACCTCCACTCTTGATGAGAATATCAAAAAGATCATCCATCTGCTGACTGTGTGCACTGGAAATCTGTAGTACAGGAGAACAGGGTTATTCTCTTTCATGTAGTATTTTTTCCTACGCTCATTGTTTCTAGTTTCTCTGAATAGTATATAGGTACTAACCTATGATCAAGATAAAAATGCTTAATATAAAATTGTCTATCTAGAAAACAGATACTTTGGAGAGACATTTGCAGTCCCTATGGTTGGTTTCAGCACAAAGGAACAGGGAGAAAGAATGACAAAGATTTCTTGAAGGCAACCTAGGCGAGAGGTGCAGAAAGCTAGGGATCAGAAGTAGCGTTACTATCCACACTTTGTACAAGGGTAATAGCAACTGCAGCACTTTGGTGGTTGCAAACCCTGCTCTACTTTCTCTCAGAGACAGCCTGCGAATGGCCATCATGTAAGATGCATTTTATTAGGTATCTTTGGGTTTCTTCCCAATTTGTAGATTTATGTTCTTTTATTTTTTACAGGGGGGTAAGCTTTCAGGAACTGCTTATCTCTGTTTTAAATGGCCATCCCCTAAATATCTGAACCTTAAGCAACAGGTAAAAAACACCCCCACAAACCCACTCATCGATACAAGCTTCTAGAAAAAGTAGAGACTTTAATGAAAGTCCTAATAAGTGTTTTAAACCATCGCTTATACTCCAGGGATAGGAAGTGATTTGTCATCAGGAGATCTTGTGGGGAGCCCCTGTGTAAGTGGTAGTGATAGAGTGACCTAAGACAAACCTGTGTGCCCTCACAGAGGAGATGTCCCACACATGCCAAGAACACAAGAAACGGCATTAGACACCCATAGCCCTGCCTGAGATCTGCCACCACAAAAACTCAACCAACACTAGGGGCTACAAGGTTTTATCTTTTGTTATAGTTCTGAAACGCATGAAGTTAGGGATACTTATTAGTTTTGTTTACAAATTTCTTCTGATACAAAGAACTTTTACCCTTACAAAGGTAAACTGGCAAAGCACTACACAGGATTATTCACCAAGATCACTAAATACAGACTCTTTTCAAGCAAGCTATGCTCATGTTTGCCTGTGTGTATAAACACATTCACACACATTCTCCTCAAGTTTACTCACTTTGGAAAATATGAACGTATTTCCTCTCTTAAGTGTGAAGTTAGGGTATCACACATCCTCAAAACAAGTAATCTGAAGGCTAGTTACTGTTAAGTAGCAATGGCAGCATTATCCCAATTATATATATTACCAACTGGGAACTGTAAGACTTATTTACATATATGCTGCTTTAATAAAAGAATAATGAAACAGGAGTCCTGTAGTTAAACACAATTATGAAACTAGTAACAGCATATGCTAGAAAATCTTGACACCAAATAAAAAACCTTAAAAAAGCAATGGTTTTAGTAATTGTAGAGAAAAGCTCTGTTCTTAACAGACTAAAGAAGAGAAAACAACTACCTCACGGTGTGATGGCTGAATATTGCGGGTCTGTTTTATGGCCTCTTCGTAACGAGGAGGATCTTTTGTCTTGGACACTGTGTTGTTGAAGAGGGGTTGCTGAACAATGTAAGGCTGGGCTTGAGATGGAGACCCAGGCTGTGTGAAATAACAAAATAATGACTAAATAATGTGATTTAGTGAATTCAAGATGTATCAAGCTCTACAGATTCTATTTTGTCCCATCAATCTATGTATTAATGTAATCAGAGGGATAAGTTTGTCCTTTTCTCACACACGTGCACATATAAACATCATTAAAATCTACAAAACATTCTTCCTTGAGTGAACTGCTGTGTGAAAATAGTCATATGTTATATAAGAATAATAATATAAACCTGAACTTTATGGAACATTTTTGGGCTATCCTTACCTTGCTGGGAGCAGCAGGTCCATTCTGCACAGAGGGGACCTGATTACCACCGGGGTGAATGGTAGAGTTTGATGTTTTATTAATAAAAGATTGTGAAGGTGTTGTAACTGGTGCAGTCTGATAGGAAAATACTGCATTTGATGTGGCAGGTGGAAAAACCTGTAAAGGATTAACAGATCAGTCTTAGATTGTGGGTTTTTTATTTTTAAAAAAAGGTAACATTGGGTAAATTACATTAATAAAATTGAAGACTTTTTTTCCTAAAATGCTTGCTTTAATTCCCTATTAAGTGAATGTTATTTATACTGATTTTTCCTTTGAGTGGAATAATTTGTAAATCCAGATGGGTTAGTCTCTGCAAGAAACTTTGTGCTCTGGCATGCTTTCATTTATCAGTTCAATGATGAATCATTACTAACAACATTCATCAATTCATCATTACTAAAAATATTTTCCTGCAATTTTCCAGGAAGCATGAGGAAAGTGTATGGAACAGTTCAATAGCATATCCATGATTTCCCCACCTAGTGGACAGTCAATAACATGAACTTATTTCCGATACAAGCTGTACATATATACTTGCCCTCTCCCACCGTTTTTAAGACAGAACTGTTTGGTCTGTGCCATATAATTCTAATTTCTTCTGGAAAATAACTACAGGTATCTATGAGGACTGAGGGAGAGGCAAAAGATAAAACTGATGAACATGGATAACAACTACAAGTTTGGTTACGGGTATATTAAACTTTTTATTTCTTCATTTGATAGTCCACATACTCATTGCAAATTATTCCTAGCAGTAACCTACTTCTCATACTTTTGAGTTAAAGGGAGATAAAGAGAAGTGCGTAAGGCTGTTCTTTTAAATTCAGTATCACTCCCAGATATCTTTATGACAAGGGTGACAAATCTTAGGTCATGGATGGAGAGAGGTAGATCTAATGCTGAATGCTAATGCTGGTGTCCCAATCTGTTGTATTACATCAGTATTTTCATTTTGATGTAAAAACCAGTGCAATTATACTGCCCTGTTTCTTTTGTAAAAGAGGGCAATAGGTGTGGGAGAAAACCATCTGAGATAGGCAGGCTGCAAACTGTGCTGGGAACTGTGTGGTCTTCATCACAAGTGATCTCAATAGTGGGGAGAACTGGAGGGTACAGATGTTGGTTACATCCTGCAGACATTTCAAGGAACTTGTCGGCAGCAATGGCAGCAATCTGCCAGTCTCTGGCACAAGTACATGCCTCAGAATGACTGGAAAATTTCTCTATAGGAGCTGTTGAATTAACAAGGTAAGATTAGCCCCTCACTAAATCCCAGAGAACCTGCATGAAATCTGCTTTTTGGATCTATGGCAGTTTTGACTTCTGGAGGATAATCTCAATATCCATGGAATGGAAGAGATTGGACAAGCAGTCTGAAGAGTATTGATGCTCCTTTAGCTGTGTCCCCCTCTATTAGCCAGCTCTCTAGAGAATGGCAAGGCACAATCATACATCTTCTAAGGTAAATTCTCATCTGGAACAAGAGCCCAAGCAGAGGCAGATTAGGTGACACTGCTCAGGTACAATTCCCAAATCACAGCAGAACATGAGGTTCATGATGCACTCTTGTAAACTGAAGTAAGAACTTTGAAGGCTGAGATATTTTGTAACAGTTACATAATATACTGTAAAAATGACCCTCTTCATCTTGGAATTTCAGTTGTTTCTGAATTATCTGTCCCTAGGGGCAGGCTGAAAAACCTTGCTGTCCTAAGTAATAGGAGCCCTACAGTCAATAGCACTGATAAGGAAGCAATAAAAGTCCAAAACTAATTTCCAAGTTCCTAATAATAGAGATCAGTCTGGAAGAGGCTCAGAGGAGGAGAAAACCTATTTTGTGATGACTGGTGTTGATGGGTTGGTATCAGTTCCCATATGAACATGACTGGAGTGGCAGTCACAACTGTACATCCAGTGCTGATGAACATCTGTTGGAATGGGACATTACAGAGCTGATTGTTTTTGGTAGAGAGGAAGAGAAGGATCTCTCTCTGACTCACACCCTGCGCTCCTTAGGAAGAGGTATGGCAGGGTTTTGAGTCATTGGAATTACCACCCTCAGGATCTGAGTCCATAGCTTTCTTCATAAGGAGGGATGAAATCAGCAAGGAAAGTAAGAAAACCAAAGTTAACTTCTATAAAAGAATAAATCTCTCAAGTCATAGGTAAAAGCTTTCTCTTAAGAACTGCCTATGAGAATCTTCCATTTAGAGCCAGTGGCAAATAAGAGAAACTGACTGGAATATGCCTGGTACACACCACTTGTGCCAAGCATGAGGAAGGATGTAGTAGGAGTCACATCCTAAGTGTTAAGATAAAATGTCTTTAGGCAAAGTATTTATTTGCAAATTAAAAAAGACGTCCTGCATGGACCAGAAGTTTGGAAAGAGAAGTTACAAGCCCATTGTATCACACAGAAAAACATGGTACAGGTGTTAGGTGACTTGATCATTTATATATAATGCAGATGACACACAAAAGATTCTAAAAGCACTGCCTATAACTAGATTATACAACTGCTTATCTTAATGTTTATTGCTATCCACAAACCTTTCTGATTTGTTGGGTCTGACCAAGTGCGTGCTGCATGATGGTATTTTGTTTTGATTGTGGAGTATGCATCTGAGGTGCTGTCTGCACCAGGCCAGAGGAAGAAATAGGAGCAGGTATTTGTGATGGGGTCTGTATTCCAGCCTGTGATTGAGCCTGAAGGATGAAGATAAAATATTTGCATTATTTGTATCTCAAGGTAAGTTACATCAAGTAAAAATCTATTGCACACCTTATGCAGAATAGCAGTAACATGTATTCTGGGAGGGATGAGTGTGAACTGTACAGGAAACCAAACTGTTACTGTGTTTGGTACTGGGAAATTCCCAGTTAAAGGTGATGTTTATTTTGCCAGCAGAGTTAAAGAAAAAGAAAAGTGGAGAAAGCCCAGTGGATAGCGATGAAAATAACAGAGTGAGCACAAATCAGTAAGAAAGGACTGTAAGAACTGGTTAGGGTAATCACAAGACAAAACTGATGATGCAAGAAAAAGGTTGCTTTATAGACCATGGTAATTTTTAATGGCCAATGAAGGGGAAAAAGTGTGTCCAACCTCACGAAAAATAATTTTAGGTGGTAGTGGAAAACTTTCTGGATTATCAGTAAAGTAAAATACCAGGACAAGTCGCTGTTACAGAACTTACCCTACTTCTAGTAGGGTTTTAGAACAATTCAGGTGGAGATCTGGGTGTATAGCTCCTAGGAATAGTTCTTGCACTGCAGATGGGGCCCCATCCTCACCAGAATTTTCCACCCTTCATAAGCATTGTTCAAAGTGCTGCTGCACAGGCTTGCAGCAAGCCTAGGCCCACAGCATGCACAACCAGAAACACACTATAGCTGGAAGAATACTTTGCTGCTGTGATAGGTGGCAGGGGACCAACAATGCCACTGGGAAGTGCATTACTGCTTAATTCTACCTCAGACCAACAGGTTACACTGATTCAGCTTGGTCAGATTACTCTTAATACCTCTGCATTTATAGCCTGTCCTGTAGGTTTAAGTGTATTTATTCACTGTGATACTATCTATAATCACCCTAGAAAATAATATTTGCATAACCATGGTTTCTTTTTCTGAGTCCACAGGAGAGTTCTACAACCTGGCATTCTCATTTTTAAATATAATGAGGCACCACCACACAAGGAAGTTCACATTTTGCAAACAGGGCTATCTCAAAGTACTGAGACTGTAGCTCTCTATTACAGTTTGCAATTAACAAAATGGTGGTATATACTGCTATAAATCAAATTGTGCATGGAGGCAGTACATGGTAAGACAACTGCTTTCCAGGAAAGAGTATCTGGGAACAAAAGTTGCAAAGAAACAAATATTAGAAGCAGGTATTATGAGATTGGCTAAGTTTTTCTACTGTTTACCTTAAGCAGAAACAGGCTAAGCCTGATTTTTAAATTAATCTTACAAGCAGCACATTTACCTATTTACACTAAGTTATGAAATACTGCCATGCAATTTACATGATAAAAAACCAGGAACACCCTTACCTGTAACTTGATATTTCCAACTGGTAACTGCACTGCAGTAGCAGCATTCGGTCCCTGGATAGACAGTGGGAGGAGCAGCTGAGCAGTTCCTTGGGTAGTTAATAAAGCTTGAGGCTGGGCAACAACTGCAGTTTGTGGCTGCCTCTGTGGGCTAACATAAAACTGAGAAATGGCATTTTGAGGTTCAGCTTTGGCCACGGCTATCTCCTGCTTGATAACAACCGCCTTTTTGGCAACTGGATTCTGGCCACTGGTGTACACTGACTGGCCTAAGGAATGGCTGGCTACAGGTACAGATTGACTTGTACTTGAGCAGTCAGCAGGAGCAGTTTCATCTTTGACAGCAGCACTGAACTGCTTCTGTTCCAAAGCAGCTGAGTTACCAAAAGTCTGAGACTGTTGCTGTTGTCCCCTTTTTTCAACCTCAAGTTGCATTTTCAATACTTCCACAAGTTTTTGCTCTTGTTCCAGTTTTCTTTTGAGCTCTTCAATCTGCTTTTCTTTTTCTTGAAGCTTGCGGTCCTTTTCTGCTACATCAAACTCCATGGTTGAGATGCTTCCACTGCTGCGATTCTGATTATCCTCGTTTGTGTTTGCTCTCAGTGGTGAAGTACTTAGGAACTGGGATGGTGACATCATGGTCATTTCTGGGAAAGTATCAGCCATACTCGTATCATCTGTGCTTAGACTCGACTGTTCAGAAGGAGAGGGAGATATAGGCAAAGGAGAGCTAATGTTTTCAGTATTTGCTGCCTTGCTGCCAGGTCCAGTAGATGTTTTTTCTGGAGGGAAGCTGGATATTGTATTAGCCACTGGTTTATTGAGTGTTGCAACAGGAAATGCCACAGTCACTTCTCCAGTGTTACCCGTGGCCCCACTAGAAGTGGTCACTGTCACAGAGGTACTTGTAGTAACCCCATTGTTGTTAAGATCTTGATATGTTTTCAGACGCTCAATAAGATCTGTTTTTGTTCCGGACACTGGTAATCCCCTCAGTTTCAACTCCATTTTAAGCTCTGCTACCTGAAATAAAATAAAATAAAGCACTATTATAAAAAAAGGAAAATATTAAAACTTACTGATATACATTCTTATTACATCTTAATAATAAAAATTATTTGCATTAGCATATTTGCTAGTTGTTACACCTCTGGGTTCTAACAGCATGTATGACTCCTACTTACTTCAGTGTTTAAGTGGCCAAAACCTTAGTAGTGTTCATTTGTACAGTGAATAGTAGCAAACTGATGATGCTTTTTCATAAATATTCAACATGGAAAATTGCACCTATAGCTCCAGTTCTGAGCTAAAATCCTCTGAAGCAAACTAGCAGACAATGGCAGCAGTGCAGATAAAAGCAGTGAACAGCAGCATGCTGAACCCCTTTGTTACACCATCAGGACAGACAGATCTGTTTCTGAGAAACTTTATCAGGTCAGTTGATGATTCAATAGACCCATCAAACACAAAAGGCTCTCTTGCTAGTTAGCAACCAAACAGTTACCCTATGTGCCATCTGGGTTTCTTTTATATAGACAGTATAAGCAGTCAAAATTACTTTCTCATAAAAAAATGTTCTCAGTTTTTTCCAGTAAGCTTACAGACAAAGGAAAGAGCTAATGTGTTGAGTGTAAATTAATTCTGTGCTTCAAAATATCAGTTAAAGAAAAACAGTCACAAAGAATGGCATCTGTTTATCATAAACGTGCACCACAGCTAACTGCAGAGTTTGGGCTCTATGCATGTTAGATCTACCTCTAATAGAAAAAAAGGTAGTGACCTCATTAGTATTTCAGTACTCAGCCAGTCTAGAATTTAGGTGGGAGGTCTTTGTGATTTGGAAATGATGAAAAGTCACAGCAATACATTTTACATCTCTAAAAAACACAGCAATTTTATGTTAAGTAACTCCCTATGCAATGACTATCAGCTGTTTTCCCCCAGTCTGGTACCCTCTACATTTGAGAGCATGTTCTAATTTTTCAATAATTAATTTCTGAACTCTTAATCAGAACTGATTTAGCTGATTCAGTGGTAAAACTACCACCAGCAGGTCTGCAAGGAAGGCTTATGTTAGTGTTACCACATCAGCAGGAATACCAATAAATTGTGGAGAAATAAGTTAGTGCTTTAATCATTGCAAAGCACGATTTCAGGTATTAACTTAAATATCTTTAGAAGGTTTTAGTTAAAAATTAAAGATTGAAAAACTTATTTCAAACACTGTTGTTGCACTTGCGTTTTATAGACTTTTTTAATATTAAAAAGTTGGCTTTAACTTAGGACAATACATTACTGTCTTGAGAATCCGATTTTCCAAAATTTCTTCTTTTTATCCCTTCAAGTCTAAAAACATCCTCCCTCCCACCCCTCACAAACCTTGGTAAAGGCAGAGAGAAAGGAATGAATTGCCCACTAGATGTCCCTACCCCTCCGCTCAGGTTTGGCACATTCCTGCAGCTGCTGAATCCTGAACCTCCACAGGCTGCTTCACATTTGTAATTAGGTCCCTCACAGTCTTTATTCCTGCTAATGTGTTTCAGAAGGAAAAAGATCCCATACAGTTAATTATAACTTCAAGAAACTTCTACAAAACTTAGTGTTTATTTTCAGATGATGTTTTGAACTTTGGTAAAAAGATCTTTTTTATTCTCTTTTTACAGTCTTATTTCTGTTTCTATTTATACCAACAACCTCTCTGAATATGTTTTATTAGGGCATCTTTTAACTTGTATTGCTTAACTAAACCTCTTCACTGATACACTGAAATTGTGATGAGGAAATTACTGCTCCAGTGTTTAAATCTGCTGAGCTAAAAATTCACTTGAAGTGAACCTCACAGTTTACCCAAGGTGTCATAGTGAGGGACCTACACAATGTGTCTGAAATTCTTCCTCTTCTAATTCTTTACGAAGAAATGTCATTTCTGGAACAAATGCATATGAGGAATCAAATATTTCAGTCCAGAAGAGTTGTGTATGAAAACTTTGACAATCTTATTCTAACCAATTAGGAGGAAAGTACAGTTTTCATTGGTCTAAATTACCAGGCATTTCACAAGTTATGAATTTCAGCAATGCACAGAGGGACAAATCCCTCTTATGTTTTACCTTCAAGTCATCCAAGCTTGAAGGTAGAGGTCCTGGTTTCCTGCTAGGAACATTACTGTTCTGTCTTGGTGAGCTGGCAGCTGATGTTGGTGTACTGTTGTTCAAAGTATTGAGTGGTGAATTCCCATTGTTGTTCTGTTTGTCATTCAGTGGCCTTCAAGTAACAAGAAAAAGAGGGACAAGAATGTCAATGCTAAATATATTACGTTTTCAGTCAAGAGGCTGTGATTCTCAATCTCATGTCTGTGAAGCTAATGAACAAATTAACTATTTTACAAATACGTGCTTAATCTAACACATTACCATTAAGTATTTTCAGTAAAACAAAACATACAAGAAAACAGAGAGCAGTGTGTTGCTATTTTGGTTTGGTTTTGCAGTTAAGCACACCAACTTACGCTTCATAGTTTTGATCATTGCCATGGTATCCGTGAAGAACACTATGGACTGCAAACTGAGTTTATACAAATTAATTATCAGCCAGGATAATTAGTTAGTTTTTTGTCTGGCATCAATAACCACCCTTCAGCACTGAACTCTGTGTTTCGACCCTTCCACAGATGTCCAATGTTCACACATAGTATGGACTGACATAAAGCATTTCACTTTGAAGATGATGCATTTTTATCAGCTGTACTCAAGAATCTCATACAAGGATTTCAAAGTAATTGTAAAAAATTAAAAATGCCACCATTTCCACTAGGTACATAAGTCAGCTCTTTTATTTTGTTCAGCTGATTTATGAAGAAATGTTTCTGAAATGTCAGTAAATGGAACATAAGAAGCGTGGGCAAGCAGGCAGCAACATCGCCAGTCCAAATGTTAGGACACATGGTAATTATAAATACAACCACAGATGGCAGCTTTAACTTTTCTAGCCTCACTTGCTGAGGAAAAAGAACTCAGTGAAAACTCACTTAAAAAAACCAGCTGAAAGTCAATTTGAATTTAGGCTTGTGTGACTGTGGCATGTTACACGTCAAGCATTTCTAGGAAAAGATTGGTCTTAGATGATGAGAATGAAACTGCAGATAGTCAGCTTCCTGTTTTGTTATGGGGTGCTGGCAACTCTTGAAACATTTGTTTTTCTGACTGCTTTTACCTATAAACCAGAGAGTGTACTTCTCACTGTTAAAAGTGCTAAAGATCAGTACTAATGAGGAACTCATATAAGCATCAGAGATGAGGCTATAAACAACAGATAGATCTTATCAAATTTAAAATGACTGTTATGTCTTATTTGAAAACTGCAAAAATGTGTTTTGCTAATCTGGTGTAAAAAAATAAATCCACAAGAATAGTGTATGTCTTTGAAAAGACATGGTCTGCAAACCTCTCTTCTGCTCTGCCTACCTAAGTCATATTTGAGTGAAAATGGTGTCAAAACTTTCTTGATTTTGCACAAATGCTTTTGAGTTTCAAATAAGCATTTGGTCAGAAAAAACACATATGACTCCTTAGATGTTCTGTTTCCATGTCACATAAAAATAACTAGGACCACTTCAAGGCTTATCAGACCTCAGGATTATTTTAACAAGGCAACAACCTCATGACCTTGTTAAATAAGGTAAATAATACCCACAACAGTGATGCACAATGCCATTTAAAGTTTTCTTGGGTTCCTACTGTCTCTTTAACATTTGCAAACCATGTTTACTTCTAAAGCCCTAAGCCTATAACTGATATGTCTTTTCTTTAAAGCACACAAATAATGCTTCACATACTTCAGCGGTGCAGGTAGAATTGTCTGGTAGTTGTAGTGTTGTTGCTGTTGGCTCAGGATCTGCAGCTGCAAAAACAGTTGCTGCTGTTGTAGCAGACGAGCATAGTTGGAGTCCATCTGTGGCTCATTTTTCTCACCTTTCTGATCAGGTGGAATATATTGATGATACTTCAATTTTTTCACCCTTGGCTTAGGTTCTTTACATTTCTTGCTTCGATGCTTATCATTTGGGTTCTTTGGGTGGCTTTGCTGTTTATGGATGGAAAAGATTGAAACAAAACCACACAGATGTCATTTAAAGCAGTTATGGCACAGAGATGCAGCATTCCAGAGCACTTTTACTGTAGAGAACTGCTGAAAACAATTGTCCCTGAAAACAAGTACACATATAGCATCCTTGGAAGGTCAACATACTCCAGCTGGCTTATCCCCTGCACAAGTACAGGTCATCAGATCATGGTTTGTGGATGGTTTTTTAAAGATGGCACAGGTAGGGTGTTCTACTAGTCATGACCTGTCATTGTAAACAGGCAGTCTTTGTTAACAGGTAAGTTCAAAGCCACTTGGCAGTTTGTGGAAGTAAAAACCTGTGTCCTAAATTCCATCTGTAAACATCTGAGGTTCTTAGAGGTCTAGACTACAAGTATGGACAGACACTCCTATAAATTACAGGCAGCAATATCTTCATTAGCAATACCTGCTCAAGTGGTAAAATTCTTCCTTTACAAGCTCTTTGAAATTGTTCTGAGTGAAAAATCGAAGGCAGGTAATCATACAGCAGGTATCAAAACAGAAATGCTGTGTTGATCCATGCACATTTACTACACAGATAGCCTCTTTTGGGGCATATCTGAATTTGTCTTTAAGGTCCTGCATTAAGTAAGCAGGTACAAGTCCAGTGATTTGAAAGGATATAGCCAAGTTTATATTAGAAATTGACTGCCAGAGGTCATCCCTGTAGGTTTAACTGAGTTAATTTCATGTAGTTAAGTAGAAGTTTACATAATACAGTCATTAACACAGCTAAGACAGCGAGGTTACTGAAATGAAACATTATAGACATCTAACACAAATCCTTCTTTAACTGTATTTGAAAGGGTTTTCAACACTGCTGGCTAGGTCAGTGCAGAAAAGAGAATTGAGTACTTCTTCTGATATTCAACAACAAGGATACAGTAACTTCTCCCTCACAATGCATTCTGCTTATACATTAAATCAACTAAGAAAACAGCTGTGGAAAAGGAGTAATGCTGTTTACCACTCTGGTTACAGGCAGGCTATGAATGCAGTGACTCTATTCAATTATCCTCCATACAAAACTAGATTAGAAGATAGATAGAAGTAGAAAGTAGAAACTCTGTATTGCAAAAATCTATTGTCCTTATTTCTTAAATCTTCCATAGCAATTCATATATTCCATATTACTTCCACAGTAATGCACAACTCTGCCTGAAAAGTTTTGTCAACTGTACTGTAAGGACCTCTTGGAATAATGAGCAGGTCCCTACAAGTGTTACTGGCTGACCTTAGCACACAAAAGCTTTGAGCCACCAGCCCTGAACACCAGCAGAAGCTGTTCTTAGCTACAGGCATTCTAAGGTTACTTGGCTGGCTTTCCATTAAACACAGCACTGAAAAACTGATGAAGAATGTTGTACTCAGGGGCCACAGTTGCAGGTACCCACCTTCACTAAGGTTGGCCCAGGCTTTGCTGCAGATACAGTGGTTGTGGTCAGGGTGGTTGCAGCAGTGGAACGTGTCACGTGCTGTTCGATTGTAGAGGGAGTTTTGAGGAATTCAGGAACTGGAGAGGTTAAAGGTGGATACTAGTATTAAAAAAATATAAGGAAAAAGAGAAACATTAAAAACATCGACCGCCTGAGTAACTGGAAAAAATGTGAAAAAGTTAAGACAATTTACTCGCATGTCAAATTCACAAAATATTTTTCAGAGGAATGGTGAAAACAGAAGTCCTGTACATGTGTACAAGTATTCTATAAGAGCACATTTTGGCACACTTCAAATACAGCAAATGAAATGGTTTCTTACCTTGACTTCTTAGTTAGCTAAGAAAACATTGCTTTATTACTATAAAATTGAGGCCTTCAGTGTTTTTTGTCTGTGGAATCAAGAGTTTTGTGTGCACAAGGAGAATCTTACCACCCAAATAAGTACTGTCAGAAAAGCATTGTTTTCATGAAGGTCAAACATCAACACAGGCAAACAAACTTCTTGTTTCAGAATGATGCAGCAGGACAGCAGGTGTATTCTGAAGACACCCTTCCTATGGTATTTTCACAGAACCCCACCTCTGACTGTGCCAGAAGGTGCAGTTCTTCTGTATCTGATGCCAGCAGAAGTGTAAACCCAAACTTCACTCAGCTTAAATATGTCATACCAATTTTTATTGTGCTGAAATTGGTTTGTGATTGTAAGTCTTAAAGAAACCTTTTGATTTCCTTCTGTGGTGCATATCCCTCTGATGGAATACAGACTTCACATAAACAGATCTCAGTCCTTGTGTTCCTAGATATACAAAAAAATTTTTACTCTTTTCTCACAAACAAATTTTTCACTCTCTGATTATCCTTACCTGTTACAGGCAACTGTGTGAACAGTTTTCATTAGTCTTTCTTGGCTATAAGTAACTGAAAATGTACAGGATATTCCATGTAGGGTCTCACTGGATCCTTACAGTGGCATTAGCACTGCTACTGGAAGCATCTCTTCTGACAAACTTGCAGTTTTACAGAGGATATCCACAGTAGCTCCCTGACTCCACTGCTGAATGCTGCACCTCAGCTCTCCTCCTCCCCAGTTTTCTCTTGAGTCAAGAGTCCCCAGGTTTCCACATTTCTTTGTCATGGGAAGGAGAGGTATTGAGTATTTTTCTTTCCAAGAACTATTCATTCTATTGGAATAGCATTTCTCTCCTAAAAGCCAAATTAACCAGTTCTTTTTGGATAATAACAATCCAGCCATGTGCTGACTATGCCTTCCTACTTTTGTTAGGTGACCCATTCTTACGTCAAGGTTGTTAATGGTAACACGAAACCAGAATGTCCCAAATCAACTCCCACAGAGCACTGGTACCAGCTTCCTTTCAGCCCAGGACTTCCCTCTTTCTGTCTCATTTCTGGTAATCTCCATCCTCATTTTGCTAGTGTTTAACATCATCCAGTAATAAATCCAGCCAGATGACATCAGTTGCACTTCCACTGTTTAAGAAAGCAATTAGATCACCTAGTACAGTGTTCCTTTTAGAAAAGTCCCTTCTTTATATTCCTATCAGTAAACATCCTTTGTCTTCCAAATTAATTCTAAGACTTGCATTCTAATGAAGTCCAACAGGTACTTCTTTCTGTTTCGTTTCTTCCCGTACCTTTCCCTTATTTTTCCATTACATTAAATCAGTTTGCTAAAAACACTTGGTACACATTTTGCAACTCTGTGTCCTAGTTCTTTTGTATTTCTGGGATAGCAGTTCCCAAGGTGCCAGTCTGCATGCACAAGCTCTCTGATTTTTGCTTACAGTTAACTTGTAATAAATTTCCATTTTATCTTTTTGTTTCATTTAGACATTTTGCTGTGTTCCCAACCTTCAGCTGCCAAGAAGCAACTACAGCTGCCTTCCCATAACCCAGCAAAACTGAATAGTGGGTTTGATCCTTCTGCCATGCAGCCACACAGAGGAACAGTTTCTGCTGAGTGGTTTACTAAAGGCAGGATTCACCCTGCCCTCCCTCTCACTGAAACATTGTACACATGCCTGTCCTGGGCTCCTGTCTCTTTATGGTGGCAGCCTAAAGACACAAATGTCTCTATTTTTATATCCAGGTTTCAGAGGGTTTGCTCTGGAAAGTGTCTGATATCTGCACAGTGTCTGTTATTTGCTGGACTTTCACAAGATTTGGGAGGGGACATTAGAGGGACTTAGCCTTTGAAAAAAAGTTCTGGATGCTGTATTCCAACATACTGCACCCCTGTTGCTATCCAGTTTAAAAGGCTTATTCTAGTTACAGCAGTAAAATTTTAAAAAGCACTTAATTTGTCTTTGAATCAAAATGTTAAGTACCATATTACTATAAGGCACAGAGGAATTAAAACAACCTCATGATTTTCACTATTTCTTAACTTCTTTTTATAATGAAGTCCCAACTAAACACCATTATAAACGTTTGCTACTTCACTTATTCACTACATAATCTTTTACTATTCTGATCCTTCTTGAACCCAAACTACTTGACTTCAAACATACTATTTAGTAACCCTTTATAGGCTAGGAAAACAAATCCATTATGACAGCACAGCAAAACTCTTCAAAATGGGAAAGTTAGTAAATTTTTTTAAAAAGCCCAAACAAAACCAAAACAACAAAAAAAGCACCACCAATTCCACCACCACTCTTTAATTCACATTGAGTGAAAATGATGGTTAAACATTTGCCTCTTGCCAGAGAGTGAATTACTTTTTTCTTGCATTAGTCATTATCCTAACCTATACACAAAGCTTTTTACAGACTTCCTAATTCTACCTGCGAGGGTTAGATCAGGCACTGAACCATGAACTCATTTACTTTATGTATTTTTAAATTAAAAAAACTGGATTTAACAGGTCTTGACTTCTTGATTACTTCATAAACTAGTAATTATTTAATTTGAACAGATCCCTATTTCCAAATAATATGACTTCTGCACCTTTTCTGCTAGATGCCAACAAGAATCTAGCAGGTCAACAAGCTACAGTGAATATATTAAGAAAACAGTTATTCTGTGCCATCAAACAAAATTCTTCAGCTGTTTTGAAGATAACTGTTTAATATCTTCTGAATTGTGAATACCCCAGTTTGATCTGTTTAGAGTATGACTAAAATGCCTAATCCTTACCAGATGCAAATACACTGGGTTAAAGCAAGTTCTGGGTATCAGTCAACAAGAGCTGAAGGTTCTCAAAATTATATTACATCCTCTGAAGTCTGGAAATGTGCGGAGGAGGAAGCCTTGAAAAGAACTCTGGCTGCACTCTGCTTTATTCAAAACATTCTTTGTATTTTTTTGTTGTAATAAAATATAAAATTTATCAGAGGAAATTAAAAGAATAAAGGAGCTGTTCCTAGACACATCTCCTGTAGAGACCTGCTGTGCTGTTATTCTTTAGTTCAAAAGGAACAACAAGGTAAGCATCTCTTTTATTCTGCAGAAGAGCAACTTCTCATTTTAGATGTATGCACGGAAGTGGCTGTAATATATGAAATCCATAAGCAAAGCCTTTTAGTTCTTTCTATCTGAAGTGCTTTTTCAAGTAAATTCAAGTGTCTTACTTTTTGTTTCTGCAATCACAGATCTCTCTTATGCTTCCTACGTGGAAAGCTTTTGGCATATATTGCTTCGAGTATTTTTATTTAACTCTCCATTAGGAACCTAATTCCTTACTCAGGAATCTAATTTCATGTGGTTTGTTTTCAATTTATTCAACACAAATTATGTTATCTCAACGTGAAACCCAATTCACATCTTAATCTGTGTGTTAGGGAACAATTAAATAAAATGGATGTGCCATAGAATGCTGGACACAAAGTTTCTGAATATGAACTTTGCAATACTGTTTCCATCTACTAATTCTGAAAGAATCTTCTTCTTTCTAATAAGAAAACCAAAGAGAGCAATTCCAGCTCCTGAACCACTCAGTTGTCAAGTGTCAAGCTGTCATGGTCATCAAGACAATATAGTCTTTGGAGCATTAACAAGAGCTATCTCTCTTTTACTTAACAGTTCAATTTTACATTCCTTTCTGCAGTAAGGAGCAAATCCACAACTCTCTACATCCTCACACATTTAAATGCTCTGTTATAAAGATAAGATTTTATCTGCCATGACACAGTTACTTTCCTTTCTTTCTAAGTCCCTGGAGAAAATACTAAAAACCTCATAGAAAAATCAACATAAACGTTATTTTGATTTCTTTAATAGTAAATTCCTTAGGCAGTATTTTAAAACTATAGTAAAGAATATTTAAATTATGCGGGAAACCTTTTTTTAATGGACTTTTCTGAAGATAATGGAACTGACGTCAACTGCTGTTGTTTCAGCTAAGTTTAATTCTAAATGAGTTCAAGACCTTGCCCAGAAGGAAGGCAGACATTAGGTAATCAATAACAGCTGGAGTAAACCATGGCCATGACCTTTTAAACAACTTCTGGGAAAGCTGCAGATCTTCTATGGGTCATAATGAATTTCAGGGAATTTATGGCTTCGCTGCAGCCTATGGGAATTTCATCACTGCCACCAGCTAAGCCAAGGTTCCACTCTATGCACTCCCAAGTAGAAAAGAGAGTCCCAGATACCCCTTTGGAGCAGCAGATGTATTCATTCCATGGGAAACCATGCCCCATTTCTACAGTGCCAGACCAAAAAACACACTGTGAGGATTTTAACATTAACAACTGTACCTGTGTTGATGTAGCAGCGTTTGAGGTTATAGGTGAGGGTGAGTCACTTGGTTTTGGCTCACCAGGGGAAGCTGCTGAACCCTGGGATTCTTGGCTGGCTGGTTGATCTGGTGATAAAGCATCACTGCTGTCTTCATCAAATGAGAAATCATCCAAAGCTTGAGGGTAATTCTCTTGTCCAACTGCTAAAATGTTTACATAGAAAGAAACAATGTTTTTTTTAATTGCACAAACTGAATTTAGATATTCATGGCAGAATTAGCTAATTGCTGGAAAATGATCAGTTTTCAGCAGTCTAAACATACAGTACCTAAGTGTTTATTGTGTTTTTAATGTGAGAGCCATATTAAATCATATTCAAGGAATCAATAAAACCAAGTGTGAAGCAGAAGTGGCTTTAGTAAGAGATTAAAAGGTATATTCACCTGATGTGGAGTGCACACAGACACCTATGGCAGGCTGAGGAATGGCCACAGATGTCTGATTACTTTGTAACAATTTTTAGTAAAAAACAAGTACTTTCAAAGTTTCATATAAAAATAGGTTTACTTAATTTAAATAACAGAGTTTAGGTCTCAGAAGCTGAAAGAGTAAGTAGTAATAAACTTAGCATATGTTATCTTTTAGTGAACTTTACCCTCAGGAGTTAAGTTTTTATTTTCCACAGTGCCATGTAGATCACAAAGAGAAGCTGTGGGACTTGCCTATAATGGCTTCTTTAACGCTCGAGTCTACAGGAAGAATGTTTTTTTCTACCAGTTCCATAGGGCCAGGTCTCTGAGCAATCTTCTCATTCAGATCATCTGCCAACCGAGCTCTCTTCAGTTTCATCTGAGTGGCTTGTAGTGAAGGCTCTGCAAAGGTCTCTAAAAGAATGTATTGATTTAAATATTCTGTTCCAACTTTCCCCCAATTTCATGACAAACAACATTGTCTTATCTTTGCAATAACCATTCCACTTTTATCAAAAGCAGTCAAATGCAACTCTGAAAATTCTCAAACTAATAAGCAAAAATATAATTATATGAATAGATGTTGTTCATCCCCATGATCATCTCTTTAACAGCAGTAAGACCTTTGGTAAACATCTCTATCATGTCCAAGAATAGAGAAGTGAATATATAATAACAAATACCAGTTATCATCTACAGCATTTGCTGCTCTAATGGTTTTCCAATGTAAGCTATGGTAAAGGTTAAATTAGTCCATTGATTTTCTGGATTCTCTCTTCACCTTTTTCTCTATTTACCTTAAAAATAGCTTCTAGCAAAAATGTGAGTCTTCAGAATTGCTTTTCAATAAAATCATGGAGAGTGTCAATATGGATGTGATCTATCATTAATCAGGCTCCTACTGTGATTTAGTATTCAAATACATGTTTTGAAAACTAATGGCTATTAAATTTCCTTGGATTATGGCTATTTGGCAATTTCTGTCCTTGGCAAGTTCATGGTGAAATGCAGTAATCCAGCCCCATCCATCAAGAGCCTGTTGTTTACAATCACCTGAGCAACAAGGGAAATAACAAGGCAGGTAACAGTCACATTTATTAAAGGTTCTTCAGGGCCGGGGGAGAGCACAAGGCTGTCAGGTCATTCTGGGGCATGAGTAGAAACACTCCATGCACACACTATGATATAATTACCATTATAGAATAAGAACAATATGCAATAGCAGACAAATACACTGCTGAGAATACCCTCACTGCCACAGATGTACCTATTACTATATAGATTTCGAATACAGACTACCACAGACACTGTAGAAGTAGAGAAATAGAGCATATAAACCTTTAGAAATAATTCACATCCAAGAGTAATTCAGTGAGACAACTGAGAGCAGAACCAAGTCCCTGCAGAGAGCAGCTCGGAAGGCCCAGAGCTGGCACATACCTTCCAGGATGTGCATTCTGACCAGCTCCGAGCGGTCCGGCCTGCTGCGGATCTTGTGCTTCAAGAAATTTTCAGTCTTAAAAGAAATGAGGAAACAGCATTAAGTACTGTTCACTTAAAAACTCAAAGCAGTTTGAGAAATTGCCTGTGTCCAGTCAATGAGTAATTGCAGTTTCATTCAGATGGGTGGGGGTCACTGTCAGAACACAGGCAGTAGAGGGGTTCCTTTTGTTTGGTTCCTGGCAGTTAAGCAGGGCTGATGGATTTCCAGCTTCCCCAAACAAGATGGGAATGTTTCTGGATTTAATCCCACACCACCACATAATCATGACAGTATAGATTTGCTACAGAAATACTGCACAAGCATGACCTACCCAAGTATCCAGTCTTTAACTGGAGTAGCTATGTGTTAACCACCCTTAAGTCTAAGCCCCCCTCCACTGATCTGTGAATGCTTAGAAAAGTTCCTCTCAGATTTGACACCCATATTTTATTTTAATGAATTCTCCCAAAATAAAAGCACACATTATTACTGTAATGGTAAGATTTTTTCCATGTACTCAGAGAATTTACTATCACGAAAAAACAACCATCCATTTCCAGATGTTAATCACAAGTTTACACAAAGTGGTTTACCCTGGCTCGTTCAAGGCTCTTTATCTGCTCATGGAATGCAGCTGGGCTTTTCAAGGCTGTGAAGGAAGAGTAAGAGTTAAACTGATAGGAAGTGATTTTCAAAAGAAATATGCTAACTAGAATGTGTGTATGGGTGTTTAACACCACCTCAGAGTTGTGTTTGCATCTGACCAAGCTTACATTTGATTCCTGCTAGTTGTATTGACCTATATTTAGCAGAGATGAGCAATTTTCTTATAGAGAATACTTGGAATATTTGATTTTAACAGATTATTACCATGTAATGGTTAACTTTTTTGCTATGTACAAAGGTGTTTGTTCATTTATCAAAGCTGTCCCGCAGTAGAAATTTTATGAGATAAGGTTTAGAATGCCAAAATGCCATTTAATTTATATGACTGAATTTTCTGGCTATCCATACCTCATACTTGCTGTTATTAGGGAGAGCTGGACCTTCCCTTAAGAACTACGTGTTGATTTAAGAAAAAAAATAGAAAAATGTAGAGGCCTTAAATGTTTAGCTTAGAAAACAGATAGTTAGCTTCTGAAGAGCCAAAAAGAGTAAAAAATCCACTATTCACATAGAAATATCATAAATGTGTAGTGCTCCATCTCAATGCTATCCACTTACAGATTCTCCATGTTTTCTGTGCACCCCTTATTTGTTTAACAACCCTTGTCATTCTATGCTTTAAAAACTGCTTTGTTATTAATGTCCACTCATTTAATTAATTCAGTTCATTTAGTAAATTAGTCATAATTATTTAAATAGAGAAGATAAAAGCAGATTCAGACTATGTTTACAGATCCTTGCATTTTCATCATGATGGCTATTTTAATTGAAACATGATGTAAGCACAATGAATTTACTACATGCTCACTTCAGTTACCAGAAGGATCCCACAAGTCTTTTCAAATGCTGAAGTTGTTTTTAATGATCTCACAGAAATGCTTATCTTCATTATTTTATATATTAAATTCATAATTAATACTATAAAAATACAAATTACTAGAGGTAAGTCTTACGTGGCATGATGCCCTGGTCCACCAGCTGTTCTCGTGTCCGTCTCTGTTGCAGCCTCAGCTGAAGTACTGACAAAAGAAAACATTCATTCCTGTGTAAGCACAGTGTCCTCACAAAGTGCAAAACCCCATTCAAATGATACCAAGTATTGCAACTTTAGAAATACTTTTTGCTGTGTGTATTCAGAGCTGACAGTAACCCCTAAGAGGTGCTAACACAGTTCCCAGGGATTATTTCCATCCCCACTTTGATTGGAGTTTGCTGCTTCTCAGTCACATCGGATGCTGGGCCTGTGTTTCCCATGTGCAACCACTTTTCCTATCAGCCAGGCTTCAAAAGGAGTGTTAAGCTCACATCAAGAAAACAGTAAGGTAAAAAGAGTTTTAACTGGAACACATAATGATTATAGAGCCTTACTGCATGTCCTAAGCCAATCTTACAGGACTTCACTGTGGTGAAAGAGAAATAGAAATGATGTTTGCAGAGGATTTTAGAAGAAAAGCTTTATATGTTTGGTTGATTGTTTCCTCTTAAGGGTTTGGTTTTCTTTTTTTTAATATAAAGCCTGATTGAACATTTAAGTAAACCTCGCTGAAACACAAGAAACTGAAGAGAAGCAGGATTTTATCTGCCTTATTTAAAAACAACAAAAAGGTGTTACAATCAGGAACAGACCTTATTCTCTCTCTGAACATCAGAAAATGTTGGTTTTTTTGATTGAGATATGTGTTATGATAATTATTTAAAGGACAAAATAAATTCAATACTGTCAAATGTGAAAAAACTGTTTAGAAAGCTTCAGAGGTAACTTCTTACGCTTCATTACATTTAATAAAAAGTTTCTAATCACTGTGTAACCCGTGTGACACACATTAAATACTACACCAGAAACCACAAAACCTGGGGGAAGATGTAGACATAAAAGCTTTATACTTTCAAAGATTATGGCTTTTTGTTCCCGGGGAAAAAAAAAAAGTACACATATAGCTACTACCCCAAAGTGAAATTTCATCTTCTGAACAAGGGATGGTCAAGAGAAAAAAATATATTAAAGATACAATATTTACATGCTCAAATTCAGACTTGAGAGCTTATTATGGGCGTATGATTATGGTATGCTGTTCCTATTGTATTTCACAAGGAAGCAAAACAAACTAATGCATTGTCCAAAACATCAAAATGAATGTAATTTCTAAAAAATTAAGCTAAGGACAAAGTTCATTGTTTCCAGAATTTAAAAGGAACCAGCTTATTTCCTGTTCCGCAGTACAGGAAGGATATTCCTCTGGCTAAAGCATTAAGACCGGGAATAGCAAGTCCTGAAAACAAGGACATTATTTTCTTGTGTCACACAAACATTGAGAGTTCAAATACAAACATTCCAGGGCTGTGGCACAGCAGATCTGTTCAGACTTTACAGGATTGTTACACAAGAATCACGAAGGACAGAGATGGGAGAATGCAAAAGAACATCACTAAAATGTAAACTGACCAAAAGTCATTCAAAAGGTATTGAATTCCTCTGAAAACTTGGAAATACCTGCTGTAAGTAGGGCATTGTATTTTCCAAGTAATATTAACTGTAATTAACTGAAGAGTTATTTTAAAATAGTTTGGTTTTGTGTTCTTTGGTTTCCTGTGGCCCCAGGTAAGCCATGACCTCTTGTAAAGGTATCTCTCACCAGTAGGTGCAAACTTGTACTGCCTGGAGTCCTGCCCCAGCTTTACTAAGTGTGCATTAAAAAAAAAATCATTTCCATGGAAATGCTTTTCAAGCATACAGTATCATGTTGTGATGTTAAGCTTCTAACCCTGGGGTACATCCCGAGTACAAAGCAAGGAGAAACTCACTGACTGCAAAAGAACTCTGCTATGTTCTTGTTTGGGGTTCCTTGTCTACAAGTAGAAAGGTAAGAAAGCTGAGAGTCAGCCTTAAAACTGTATGTGCAATCCCTTTAAAACATCTTAAATAAGGTTTACCCATCCAAATGAAGTGAAAGACAATTTATAAGCAGGTTGGCAAGACTACTGCATTACAGTCCTGATAGATTAAAACTTGTCTTCTGTTCTTTGCTTAATCTGTGCTTTCTTGTGACAAGGCTTGAAAATCATGTCCTGCTCTGGGCAGGAAGCTCAACCACGCTAACAGCTCTATTTGGTTGTAATTCACACCATACTTAAATCTGCCTTCTTGGAACACTAAGCAAATGACAGATGTGCCTACCAAACCTTTTACCTAATTACAGGTCAGTTTTAAACATATGCCTCTTTATTTCAGGCCCAAGGTCTTCAAGCAAAATGATCTGCTCCAACGTCAGTGATGCCCATAGTAGAGCTGATGTATGTCAGACACAGTAAGTAAACCAGAATTAGTATTTCTTTTTCAGTTCCATTACCTGAAACACAGTGAGTCAACAAGTGAAGGCTGGCAATATCACAGCAGGTGCAGGAATGTTAATACTGCTGTGACTCATATACCAAAATATCATAGGCAGGTATCTATTAAGAAATAATACATTTATGGTGATATTCCTGATTTCTAATATGTTTTTTATCCAGACTTTCTTTTTCACTAAGCTTTCCCAGAAAGCCTGTTTTGTTAGTGTAGCTGGTTCAGCTGTAACTACCTAAGGATTGCTACCTAAGGATTGTGCTTTCAATATTAGTAATCACAAATGGGGAAGAACATTATTATTGAATATACTATACTGAACATTATTTCTAAATATAAATGATGGGAAGCGCTGCTGTGTAGTTTAGGAATCTATCTATGATTTGTGGCTTCAATTATGGTCAGATATTTGGCTTAAGCTTGGCAGAAAGAGTAAAAACTGACCCATATTTGAAACAATGTCCAGTGTAACAAGAGAATATGCAGTGGACTACAGCAAAAGGGAGAGAGGAACAGTAAGAATGAACCTGCACACAAATCTTATGGGCTCATGTGTGAAGCTTTAGCATTTTTTAACAAAAACATGTAACAAACCATTCTTGTCTCTCATAACATTACTTGTCTTCCCATCATCTGTTAATCCAAACTGGGCATTACAAAGCAATAATGGAGGATTTTGAAGTTCTCCCATCTGTATCTGGACAAGTCATAAAAACAGTGGGAAAACTGAGAAAATGAGAGATATGGAAGATATAGAACATGTAGTTATTCACTTACCTAATAAATATCATGAACTTATATATTACATAATAAGGAAAGGACAGCATGACTAATAGGGAAGCACTGCAGGGGGAATGCTAAAGAAGAAATGACTCATAGTTAGAAAGATGGTATAAGATAATAACTGAAGATTTTGACTTGACCAGGGCAAGGAGGTTAAACAGAAACAGAGCTGGATGAAAACCAGATGTTTGCTTTTGCAATCAACTCCAAAACTAAGGTTAAAAACCAGTTTCTTGTCTAAACTTTTTAAAAAGATAAATACTGAGCAGTTGAATGCATTATTAAAGAAAATAAATTTTTCAAATAGAAAGCAATCATGAATAAAAACTCTAAATATATTATTTTTAAAAGTTGGAAAGCTAAAAAGGTTTTGCTTTTCCAAAGCAAATCCATCAGGAAAAAAGCTGATATTGATATCAATATCTACAAGGGAGATACAAGGATCTGCAGGATCTAAAATACTTTCAGCCTCTACAGTGACACAAGGTAAAAAGCAGAGCTGTTTCTAAGGAACAAACAGTACCACCTGTCTGTGAGTTGCATAACTTCATGCAGTCAGAGCACACCTGGGTTACAGGTGTGGGGGTCAGAGCAGGTGGTCACACTACAGTCAGGAGTGACCTTCACTGCCTCTAGTTACAGACAGATGCATTTCCTTATACTGCAGGTGAACCTGAAGTGGGTATAAAGGAGGGGAATGGGAGTGAGGTTTGTGAAAAGCTCAGAAGGAAATGGGGACTCACAAGAAGCAGCTCAAAGAACAGCCAGCCAGATAGGAGGATGGGAGTCATGGAAACTAAATCACACGTTTTCAATAAAGAAAATATGATGAAATTATCTTCAGAGACAAGGATGAACCATCTGAGAATTGCACGGATGGCAAAGAATTGCTTGTTTAGTTCTGTGAGAAACTATCTAGAATAGAATGCAGGTTGGTTTAAATCTAATGTAATTAAAGCAAATACAAACTCTGCTTATCATATATACAGAAATCCAAAGAGCAAGAACAGTTTCTAGAACAGTCAGTAACACACAAAGTGGCAAATCTAGTAAAGCTGGATAAGAGGACACAGCCTAAAAAAAAAATTAAAAAATCTAAAAACCACTGAAATGTTAACCAAATAAAACATATATATATATATATATTACTACTTGTTCTAGTGTGGGTTGGGGTTTGGATTTTTTTTTCCTTTCTTTTGTTTTTCCCCCCTTCCTTTTGTTTCAAAGAACCATTTACAGACAAGCCATCATGGAATCTGGGGAAGGGGCAATTTTAAAGACAGGAAGTGCAGGTACTACAACGCAAAGTTCCCCTTGGAATGGTACTTACTCAAACATTGTGGTTAACAGATGGTTCTTATCAGAGTAAATCCATTCAGCTTGTTGCCAGATAGTTTACCTTTCAGTTTTACACTTTTACAATCAGGTAGCTATGTGAATAACATCTAAAATCATAGGTGATCTCCAAATTAACAAATATTTAGATATGTTAATGCACTATTAATGTTAATACTGTTCCTCCTATTTAAAGTACATGTGCAAAAGAAGGGCTATGTTAACACCACTGAGTAAATGTAGTTGCTAAAAGACAGTACAAATATTTTGCACTTCATGTTATCTAGCAGGAGTCCTCCTTCACACCACTGCAACTCTAAAAATTGTCTGTGAACTGTTTCTGAATAAAAGCCATGCACAGAGAGGTCAGTCAAATTCCTGCTTTGACTAAGGGAGAAGGGAGGATATTCTTTTTTGTTTTCAATTAAGCATATGATTTTAACACTTGAACACCAGGTGGAGAGATTTCAAAATTTCCATGTGTTTTCTTAAGTCAATAAAATGATCATTAAAGCTTGGATAGCTTATTTAATACTTACTGACAAAACAAAAAAGCATAATCCCTCCTCACAGTAGGAACATCTGGTTATCTGACTCTCATAGCAGAGTCTTGTGACTGCACTGGAGGTAGAGATTTTTCGCCAGCTGAAAAGCTGAGTGCCAGAGGCTGGTGCTCCCACTCCTCCAGCTCCTTCCAGTGTTAGCACACCAGGGAATCAACACTTCTCTAAGCCAGGGAATGGAGATGATGGTGCAGAAAGGGAAGGCCATCCATTAACCAGTGCACTTGATTATGTGGAAGTGTATTTCTGCAAAGCAGTAACTTTTATAAAGCAAACAGCTCTGTTCTCACACTGTCAGTCCTGTTCAGGTTCACACACACTGTGCCCTCAAGGGGCAGAGACTGAGGATAACCAGAACCAGCAGCTCCTCAGTGTCCTGCTGAAGCACCCTGAGGGGGTGACTGCAGAAGTGCAACCACCAGGCACTTGAGGAGACACAGCACGTTCTGTACAAACCCTTGGAAAGGCAGTAACAGAGTGGTCTGAGCACATCTTACTCACTGTGAACGGCACAATGAGTGAAATAAAGTGTATTATTAAATCACCTAGAACAAACAGCTTTTATCAGGGCTGAGCAAGTGATTCCTGTTACGAATCTGTAATGGGTATCCTATAGAAGAGCAGCCTCAAAGTAGTACTACATAATCACAAGCACTGGAATGTAAAGAGGCCAAAAATAAATTGATAGTTGTCCTGCAGGAACAATGCTATCTACACTGATTGACAAGCTTTCACCACTGCTTCTTGCCTTGAAAAAAACCAGAACACATACTGTGCACAGTTCCAGCACTAATAACTCCACATCTAACACAGTTTATTACAAAGTCTATTAATTTAAGATCAAATTTTATCTTTTTATAGAAGGTACTATTAAACAGCAAATTGTTGTTGCCATTTCCCAATTACACATCTGAAACAAACACGTCACCATGGACCAGGTGACCAGCAGACACTACACAGTCCTTTCAAACGGCAGCAAGAAGAAAAACAATGAATCAAGATTTTTTTGATGTTCTGAATGTAATCACCTCATTCTTTCTCTCAAAGTTAAAATTAATGGATATTACCTATTTAAACCCTTAAAACTGCAAGTAAAAAGGAGAAAATGTAATGTCCAACATTCCTGCATACCCCCTTGGAAATTTCCAAGAGCAGCAGAACTCCAGTGCAGGCTGCTAGGCTGGCTGCCATGGAAACAGACAGTGCTGGAAACACGGCCGTTTCCTTTAAACCAAAAGCTGTTACACTAAAGCCTCCATTTTTTTCTGCCAGCTACCAACAGCTTTTCTGCAGCCGGTGCCCCTTGGACGCCGAGGCCAAAGCCCAGTGGGCAGAGGCTCCCAGCAGCTCCTGCAGTGGCACTGGGCACTGGGAATGGACACAGAACTGTCCCCTGGGCCCAGGCACTCGTACCCTGAACACAAGCGAGTGAGCAGGAGGTGAACTGAACAGAGCAGGGAATTCATCAGGCGCAGGTGAACTACAGGAAAGATCCCATCAGCGCAGTCCTGGAATTGTGGCCCTGCCTCACGGGGGAGCAGTTCCAGAACTGCAGAACCTCATTACTCTGAACTCTCTGTGCATCCTGCACTTGTTACCCTGCACCCCAACCCACCCTAAAGTTTGTATTTTCTAAGCACCTTACTTTACGCTAGGTTAATCTTCCAGAGATGGGTTTTGCTTTCTACTGAGTTGTGATTATTTCTCCCTCAACTCTATGATGAGGTATTGTACTCTATTTATAAAAAAATGGTTAATATTTTAAATATTTGTTCTGCAAATAATAATAAAAAAAATAGGAGAAAGTATATTTTGTATAGTAAGTAAAAGAAAGAGCAGGTGAAATGCAAGGTACTTATTTCAGGAAGATTATGGAATATGGTAGTTTGCACATTACACATTCCATCAGTCCAAAGTCAGAAATTTGTTAATATAATGTTCACTTCATTTATGTGGCATGTCAAAGAAGGAGAGGAGGGAAACCCATGAAAATAGCTACCCGTAATTTGTGGGAAATGATTCTAAGTTGTACAGCATTTTAAAGTTAAAATACATTTAAAATTGGGGCACTCATTACCCATCTGCCTGAAGATGATAATACAGCATGTTAAATACTCTCAATTCAAAACAAAAGTAAGTCATCACAAATTCATCTTGTAAAAAATATCAGACATCATCTAATCATGGGTGAATATGTTATACTGGGTTCAGTCTTCCAAACTTCCATGTATGCCAGGATATAATATTAAAAAGGAAATATTTTACTTTGCTTAACTTGTTTTTGTTTCAAAAAGCCTTAGTTACTTGTTATGTAACTTTAATGTTCTTTTTTCCATTATCGTAGAAACAATTTTTCTGCTAAGATTATATTCAAAATAACGAAGCAAAGTGAAACAGCTCTTTTGCATACTCATTTTAAGCAGTTATTCAGCTTAGTTATTCCATCTCATCTTAGAAATGTACTGTATAAATGTAAAGTATGTGAGAGGAGACTACTGAGGGCCATTTGAGATAATCTCTCCAGAATTCTGGAGGGAAGCCCTGCAGGACCTCCAAATCCCTTAAATGATCCCACTGTGATTTAAAGCTTTTGTCTGTGGCCAGTGCTGATGCTCAGGTAAGTGCTTCCAGCAGTAACAGCATCCACTGAAAGCACAAAATGAAAACCTAGATGGCAAAGAGAGCTCCATGTAAACTCAACATTTCAAACAAACATATGAACTATAACAATATCATCAGCTGAGAGGCTTAAATGACTAGGATATAGGACAATCTGTATTGTATCCTACTGCTATGGAACATGTTGCTTAGAAACAAGCCAGAACATACACAAGCCTCCAAATGAATTACTGGCATGTCTGCTGGGATGAATATATATATATGCATGGATATGTAAAAAGCAAAATCTATACTTTTCACAATTGTTTACATCTTTAAAATGAGAAAAATCATGACCATCTTGGGTGAAAAGTCTCAATACACTAAAGCTTATATTTCCAATTTCTGTAAAATTGCATAACTTAAGTATATTAACAATAACATTTCCTAAATCTGCAAGTATTATTCTGCTTAGTACAGTCTCTGACTTTTTAAAAAATAATCTGCATTTCCTCAAATACTACTATTACCAAAAAGTGTACTGTCAAGGGACTCATGAAACTTGAGCTTAAATTCTACATCTACTATGACTTCCTTTGTGATAATTCAGAGTGTATTAAATTGAATGATGACAGATGATTTCCAGCCAAGCCCCCTCCATTGTCCATGCTATTCCTAGGCACAGCAAACAAAATGCACACCCCCAAGCAGTTTCTCCAACTCAGGAGACTACACATTAATTCAAAACAGAGTAAGGTGGATTGCCACTGAGCTGCCTGACTGCAGATGGGGATGTGAGCAATGGTATTGAGTCAACTCTGCTACACAGACAGCACCAGACTCTGCAGATGCTCAGTGGGTGAGTCCAGCTGATCACAGAGATGGGAAGTTGCTGCATTAGGGAGGACCCTGCATTAGAGGCTGCGGCTCACACGTGTTGTGCTGGATGTGACAGGAAAGAAGAATCGCACAGCAAAGCAGCAAAGCAGACAGTGGTTTCAGAGAGAGGTTTCATAACTCAATATGATCTAACACAGGATTACTGATAGAAACCAATGGTCTGTGCTCCCTCCAACTCCAGCTGCTTCTGCTGCTTCTACCCTGGCCAGAGATGCCTCCTGACAGGTCCATGCTCTGGCCTGGCTGTGAACCAGCACCATGAAATAACTGCTCTTCAGTAATACCTGGCCACTGATCCCACTCACTTTGGGCTGTGTGACTCCTAATGCCAACACGAGAAAGAAGCTGGCAGTAAGCAGGGTAGGGCTGGGGCATTTCCTTCAATGCTACAGGATGCTACAATGTGTAACAGTAGCCTAAGCAAAGAAATGGGCTGGATGGGAATACACCTGCTCTTGGCAGCAGCAGTCTTAACCTTTTATAAAACTTCAAGAAATCTTATAGTTGCCACAGCAAGTTTTTTAGAAGCTCTCAGTTAGGCAACATCATCTTCTAATTGTACACAGATTACATACAAAATCAAATTAGTACATCGTAGTCTTGGTTTATTGAAGTAGTTAAGCATGTGTTTATTATAATGGTATTACAATATATTTATTATTCATTTAAGTGCCATACTGAAGAAGCCAATTCTGTGGAATAAGTGCTGATTCACTTTTACAACATACAATTATCCCACTGACATTAAAGAGACTGTTTATGGCAGAGTTTAACACAGCCCCACAGGATCAGTACATGGAATTTACAGTGCTTCCTTTATTAACAAAGGAATAACATCTTTTTTGCCAGTATTTTTCTTATTCTGTGTGTCTCAAGAAATCTGATGGACTAGCACTGATAAGGGGTCATAAAAACACCTCTAAACACCAGATAACACAACTTAAGAGCTTTTTCTTTACAAAAAACCCCAACCCAACCAACCAAGCCCAAGAAACCCGCAGCAGAATCTTTATCACACCAGCACAGGAGAGCAGAAGAGGTTAAGAGTATCATCAATACTCAATAGCAGGAAGTCTGTTGAATAAGCAATTCTCATGCAACATGGATTTGACTGCAAGGGATAAGGGGAAGAAATCCTTCCTGACTACACCTGGTAATCTGTTACTCAGGCAGCATGAAGACAATTCCAGTGCACACCTGAGAAATCCACTCATTCCACCCTGTATCCTGTTTCCAGCACTTGCAGTTTCCAGTTCCTCACAAACCAGTAAATTTAAAATGCAAAACAAATCCAGGAAAGAAATTATGTTTCAAGGTGGAAAGAAAATTTCCTTCCTGGCTAGTTGTTTTTTTTTTTTTTTTTTTTTTTTTTTTAAGAGTAGCCTGCAGGCAACTGGTAACTTTGAAACTCAGATTATTGTATGAAAAATATGGTGCAAACAAACTGGGATCCAACCTCCTTCTAAATTCCACCTACAATAGCACCAAACTGATCTGTTTCACCAATTCAATACTGTGTCTTCAAGAGTTCTGCATGGTCATACAGCTCCTTATCAGTCTTTATACTGAAACAATTTAGGGTACTAAGCAAGACTTCCTCAACTCTCTCCAGTGCTGTTAGAAACCCTTCAATCTGCAGTGCAGATACATTCCCAGTTCCTTGTACATGCACTCTTTGATGGCACTGAATCTTCCTTAGTGAATGTATGCACATTTAAGGCTTTTCACTTAAATTTGGTTGCTTACTTGACAGTGCTACAAGATGCTGCAGGAGGTATAGTCAATGGTATAGGAATTTCTGAAAAAGCCGTTTAGTTAGCACTGTGTGGTTGGCCTCAGAGACAGAAAATATCTTTGTTCCTTGCCCATACAAAAGGTAATTTTGATCAGACAGATAAGAGCTGTTTTCACAAAAAAGGCAATATGCAACAATAATATCTGAGCTGTTTACAAGAAAGTAGGGTAATTAAGAGGATTTCCTCCAATGCTTCAGGATGCTATAATGTGTATCAATAGCCAAAGCAAAGATAAAAATTCAGCTTTGCAATCCAAATTGCTAATGCCCTTAGTATTAATTTGCTGAAGACAGTGTTGGGGTTTTTGTTTCCATCAAAAGTCTCTTTCCTTGTAAAGAAATCCTACGTAAAAAAAGAATTGCACCTCATAATTCTGTTAAGGTTAATTGCTCTCTCTAATTGCTAAAATAAGCACTGTACTATCTCAGGATTTTTAGATTTATCAAACCTTTGCAAAGTAGATTATGAAACAAAGACACCTTTTGAATTGCTGGATCGCTACATAATTTATCTGGGTTTGCCAATACAATTACATCCTTAATTTTTGCAGGTCTTACAATTCACATATCGTATTTTTAAGTATTTTTATGTCTTAAGGAAGAAACATTTGAGAATTCACGTGGCAAAACCAGTCACATCATTTTAAGGGAAAAGAAAGGAGGAGAAAAGAGGAGGGGATAAAAAAGAGAGACAGAATGGCACAAGTTAATTTAGAAGATACTGTTCTGTAAAATAAGTTGTCTTACCATTTATGTTTTTAAAAAAGTAGAATTTTTTATCTATAGTATTATTTAAATAAGATTAAACTAACAACTGCAACTGAATTTTAAAAAATCTATAAAATAACTGAACTAAATATTTCATAACATTATAAACTGGAAACATGAAGCTCTGTTTTAGTCTCTCTAGATGTAAATCAAGTAGATTTGGAGTGTTTTCAATAATTCATTATATATACCACAAGAAAGAAAATGATTGTTTTTCTAAGCTTTGGAAGGAGGAAAGGCTGGAAGAGGAGATCCTGTAGTCAATCAAACTCTCAAGAAGAGGTTCATTGTTTTAATAATTACATTGCCAAACTTGGGAGAGATAAAACGATAAGCAATATTCACTGGGGAAAAGTGAAAATGGAGAATAGGTACTAAAACAGAAAAGATAGTGATTATGGAAAACAATTACATCTTCTTTTATGCACTGAATAATTTAATCTCTAAAATATTCATGAATTTAGACTGGCAGAGTATCCCATAATTGCAGGTTTTTTGCTACTCTGACAGACCATCATTACTGTAATGTACATTCTTTCCTCCACTTTCTACATAACAGACATGCTTGAGGAGGCCTGAAGATGCTCATTACTGTGGTTACTCATTAGCCCACCTACCCTACCCACCGTGCTGCCTTTTGCCATGTTTTTCTCCCCTTTATTTCTTGGTTGCTTACCCCAGGTAGGTTTTGTTTCCCTACAGCACTGCCCACTCCTCTGTCCCTCTGAACTCCCTCGCTTCCTTCTCTCTCGCTGCTGTCCCCAGAGCCTCAGCAGCAGCAGGGGCAGCTTTAACTGGGCCTGTTCTGAGTTGTGAAGCAAAAACACCCCGAGAAGGAGAACACTGCTGGCCCTTTCTTTCACTCACTGTCTCCCAGTCAGTACTTTCCTGCCACAAAGGAAGCAGAACTGTTCTGCTATCACGTGCAGCACTCACTGCCACGTGCAGCAACACTCAACCTCTCTCCTATTACCTTTCTAATCAATAAACAGACCTTTGGTATCAGTTCATTACATAAAAATCAGTGTTTTCTCTAGCTCTATCTTAAAGCTAAGTAACGGGGTTTTTTAACTAACCTGTCAGGTACTGAATTTAATAATGAATATGGGCTATCTTTTTGCCATTTTAAACATTATTAATGTCCAAATTTAAAAATAAATGAGCAAAACCCCCAAATAAACCCAGTATTTAAATTCTGAGAAAGGCAACATCTCATGCAGAAGTCTTGCCACCACACCAAGGGAGAAATCTCTGAATCACCAGACAATCCAGAGATATCTGGACGAAAAGACAAGGCAGAGTGCTGTAAAAGGAAAGCAGGAATTTTGTCTACTACAAATACAGTTTGTGTCTGATTGATTAAGAAGCTGGAGTTGAGCCCAGAGCTGCAAGAGCCTGGTGTGTTAACTCCCACCAGTATCACACTGCTCTGGGCAGGCTGGCAGCCGAGCTCCAGAGGTCTCTCCCTTCTCCTTCACCCAGGCCAGCTGGCAGAATCCTGCCTGCCACAAGCTAGACCATTTCCCTGTCTCAGCAGCATTATTGCCTCAGCCTAACAAAGATTACTTTAAATGAATCTTGTATAGTTCTATTCGTCTGCTTTAAATGATGTTCCAAATATTCTCACACTATTGCTATTTTACAAACTATCAATTTAATGCCCAGTCCAAATGCAATAATTTAAAAAGATATAATGTAGTTTGAAAAGCACATGTCGCAAAAACAGAATCAAATCTAATTTAAAGTATGAGGGGAGAAGGGAATTCCAAAGAAATACTAGAGAAAAGCACTATTGAAACTGAGGTAGCAAAATGTCTAATACTAAAGGTTTGTGGGGTTTTATTTTGACATGCCATATTTAATGATGTTTATTTCATTATATTTGCTTCAATAGTGGTATTTTGAAGCACTTTGTGCAATATTTACAGGACAATTTCAGAGTCCTTCATTAATTCAAGACTAAATGATACTCTGAAAAGACTATTTGATTGCTCATTTTTCTTCATACTACACTATCAGGCTATCATCATCGTTATTTTACTAGTCTCAGGTAAAATTTAAATTCAGCTTTTAGAGCTTTTTTCTTCAGAGGGTAAACAATACCTCATTTAATGTACAAAAACTCTTCCTGACCTGCAGCATTACACGAGACATGCTGCTGAACCGAACGTGCCCAGGACTTCTGCATTCTCTGTCCCCCAACCAGCAAGTGACTGACCTTCCTTGAGACTTTTCTGGCTGTTCACTTCAAGGCATTCCTTCTCCTTCAGTGGCTTAAGATCTCCTGCAGGTAAGATCTCGGAAATGCCCTGCTGCTGTTTCTTGGAGCTATCGATCATGGTGGGAATCCTTTAGAATGGCAACATCCAGCGGAGAAAAAACGGAGGCCGCAGTGGGCAGGGTGCAGCGCGGTCCGCACAGGGCCCGGTGCGGAGTCCTACGGCAGCAGCCCCGGCCCCGCTGCGCCGCGCATGGCGCTGCCGCTGCCCGCCCGCCCCGGCTCCGCTCCGCTCGCCGTGCCCGCTCCGAGCCTGCAGCCGCTCTCACGGCGGGCACCGAGCATGTGAAGCACAACTCCCAAAGCCCGCCTCTCTTCCCAGACAGACACTCCCCCTTTGCCTTTAGTTACGCTCGCTTCCTCTGCACATTGGTGTTTCGATATGCAGCTCGGTGGTCAATCATCTGACAAAGAATGAGTCAAGCGGTTAAAAATAAATCCAGCAGTTGCTGGAGCAGCATTCGCTGATACCTAAGACAAACTACTGCTGAGGGCTCTCTCCCTTTCCCCCCTTCATTCTCCCTGCCCCCACTCCTCAGAACACTGCTGCAGGCAGCAGAAATACTTCATTTTTGCCTGATGGGCATATTCATTACTCATTAAGTTTTACCAGTAAACAAAGCTGCACAGTGGCATTTGAAAAAGTTGCGTTAAGGAACCTTTCCACCTACCCCAACCCCAGGTCTGGTATCAGAGACATTTATCTAGCAGAGGTAACTGGGAAAACCAGCGATTATTTCGATGCCTTTCCTTGCAATAGGAGAGATTCTGTTCCTTGTTGTAAATACCTAAGCCCCGAGTATTTTATTATTTTCCTTTTTGCATTAGTTACACATCTCATTATTCCCAGCAGTTTCATGAGTATTTCCTCCCACAGCTTCTGATCTGCCATTCTCTGAAGCACATCCCATTTATCTTATATGAGTCATCAACTTCAGTGTCAACCTGGAAGATTTCAGGGAAATGGATCCCCTCTAATTATCTGGCATTGGCCATGAGGGAACAGCAGAGGAGTCTGCATTTGATTTCCTGTACTTAGAGAAAATAAACTATACATAATGTTAAGTAGTCTCTACATGTCAACTAGTAACTCTGCCAGGTGTATTTTCCCTTCCCTTTGGCCTAAAAATGCTATCATTGCACACATTTTCCACACCTCCACTTTGTATTTTAAATCTTCCAGCCTGAAATAATAAAGGACATCTCCATTCAGGAAAACTGTTTCACTTCCACGGAATCAGACTTAAAAAGATCTACATACAATCACAAACACCCGATACAAATTTTTTTAAAGTGGAAAGTAGAAAAAAGAAGCAACCATCTTTTCCTCTTTGGATCTTTCTACAAGACAATCACTTAGCACTGACTCTTGTCAGTCACTCTTGTCACCTTGACAGTGCCCTCTCGGGGCAAGTGATACCGCGGGGTGTGAAGCTGCCTGACCCAGCCAGCAGGATTTGGAAGTCTCTCCCCGTTTGCCTGCTGCTGGGAGAAGGGAGACCTAGATCTGCTCAGAACTGCAGCCTCAAAGGAGCCGTGAGCTCACCAGGCTTTAGCAACTTCTTGATGTGTAAGAAGCTGACAATACAGGCAAAAAACCTCTTTGCAGCATGAATGATTTGAGGTCACTCTCCCAGCCTAAAAATCAGGTGTTTGCACATCGTTTGTACAAAAATTATCAGCTTAAATTATGTTTTGCTTAAATACAAACTACAGACTATTCCAATACATTTGCTTTTGCAGTGATTTTTACTGAACAGAAGAAAAAAAATACTGTGGAAAAGCTCCTTCATAAATCAACTTCCTCGCTGCCTGCAGCTGAACACTTACTGTGCATAGAAAACAAAGTTACTGTTGAGAAACTCCACACATTTGGAAAATAAAAACTCAGACAAGCAGATTACAAACACATACTGCTTAAGCTTAAACACATTAAACTCTGACAGTCAATAAACAGAATCTTACACACTTACAGATACAACAGATTACAACTCAACATTTTCTTTGTACCAAGAGAGAAGTTACAAGTTTGGATAGATGAACTTACTCTGATTTCCCAAGAAAGCAGAGTATTTTGAAATTTTAAAAATACCATGCTGTAATGAGGAAGTAAATAAAGACCCAGAGTATGACATCATTTTCCTTCAAACATCATATTTCTGAAGGAAGATCTATCCATTCCTATCTGTTTATAGTGCCTTATATAAATTGTGAGTGCCCAATGCTCAGGTGATCCCAGAACAGCAGCAGGGTGGGAGCAGTTCAAGCCTTCAGGAGCATTTCTCTTGCTCAGAAAAATGAGTTTAGCCAGGAGATTGTGCTATCCACTCCTCCTCATTTCCAAGGTTACCCACCCACAGCAGATCAATGTGCTTCAGCCACTTGGAGTTATGCCTAATATTTTGCTTCAAGTTCACCTCTTAGTTCAATAGAAGCTTAACACAGAGATGAATATTTTGAAAGACTTTCATGAAGTCTGATCAAAATCTCAACAGTAACTTGCGAAAAACTTTAGTAAGAAAAGCAGGAATCAGAGAATTTATGTAAAATAAGAATGAGGAAATTCTTGTACAGACTAGGAGAGATGAATGGCTAAAATGATGCTGTGTATTTTTCACGTAACCAAATATTGCCATTGCCCATAAATGCTATACAATATTGAATAGTTGGGTAGGGGCAGACATAACAAATGAAGACAAAGAAAAGATGCCTTTGAAGAAGAAAATTGTTCTGCTCTGGATTCAGTTATACTGTGAATATTAAGAATATCTGGATATTCTGCTAAAGGAAAAATGTCTCTTAAATCCCTGCATGAAGAATAACATTTATCTCCCACATAATGAAAAAATATTCCTATTCCAACAGCCGCTTGTTTTCCCAGCAGTCTTGAAGTTATATTAATCCAAGCTCAATTGATAACTTAGTTTTACAGGTTACTTGAGTGAGCAACAATATAGTTCTCGTATTTTTATTAGTAAGGCTTCAAATAAAAACTAATCATCATCTCAACATGTCTGCTGGAAAAGTCCCAAGCTCTGAGACTTTTAGATGCCTGGGGGCATCTCACAACTCCCAGCTCCACAGCACTGCAACATGAGAAAAGTGCATGTTCGTATGAAGGACTTTGTCAGCATTCCTAAGAGCTGCACTAGAAGGAACAGAAACACTGTTAGCATGTTCCAGTACTAAATTCACCTGCTCATACCAACATCCGGATGCTCAAAGGCATCCTGAGCGGGTCCCATGTGAATCAAGGCAAAGAGCCACCCGGGATCCCCAGTGCTGACCCACCTGCCATTTAAGGGCTCCTTCTTCCCTGCCAAATGAAATAAATTTGTAGCTCCCCTAGAATGGTTCACATATGTTCTTACCTTTGACTGCTAAAGCACCACAGTGACTCCTCAGATTTACTTATGCACTTTCTAATCTGATGGCAATTTTTTAAGGTCTTATAAAGTAGAAGATACACAACAAACTCTTGGTTTCATGAAAATTAAATGTGATAGATTTTGCATTATCTTCAGAGGGCAGAAGTACCTCTCATTTGAATTTCAATTTAAGTTGAATATATTGCATAAGAGTGGGTGAAATGAAGAAAAAAGGCCTCAGAATGGAACATCTCTGTCAGTTCCATAAACCAGAACCCAGTAACATCTCATTTAATACCAATGTATTGCACAAGTTTTTCATAAACGTTTGCTTTACATCTAAGGTCATCAGCATTTGTTCCTTCCATTCTTCTGCAACACAGACTTCCAAGTGTTCTGCCAACATTCAGCCTACAGAAAAAGTGTAATTTAAAAAGTGGAACTGTCTAGTAGATACTAACCAAAATTCCGAAGTACAGGAGGAAGCCATGCAGCCCCATGGTACCTCCCCAGTGCCTGCTTGTCTGCCCCTCACAACAGACTCTTATCAGGGTGAAGTATCAGTGACTTGCTGAGTGACATCACTGACTGGGAGCCACTGCACAACCTTATTAAACATCAAGTAACTAAGCAACAATTGCTTTAACAGTACATTCCAACTCTTCACATCATATGGAACTCATTCCTTTGCAATCCCATCAAAAAGAAAAACAGAACCAAACCAAACGCCCTCGGGTATTTAAACTCTTTCACTACCACAATAACATTTTCAAGTGGGAAAAAAGCCTAATTACTCAAATATCTATTTCACCTTGGCTTTACATAGGCCTTGATGAGTATCTTGGTGCTTTATATTGTGTTAGGATAATCTAGTTCTTGATCATGGTGTAATAATTTCGTCACGCAGGAAAACAGTGCTCTGACTACACGAACTAAAGTATTAGTTTACATAAACCCTACAATAATTCATTCTATTACTTCTATAAATATTAAGAACATTACTTCAAATTGTTAATTAAGGAGTTTTGTTTTGTTTTGGGGGGGTCTGTTCTGCCTATATTCTCCACCATTGTGGCAACAAAGACCCAAACAATGCAAATAATGGTCATCATCTACCTCAGTCACTCTTCTCAGAAAAATACCAAACACTTACAGTGATGTCAAATTTGTAAGTCTGCATGTTCTACTTCTCCCACTAAAACCTACACAAATTCCTTTTAAGGGAGGACATATGTTGGCAGTATTCACTGCTTAAATGAAAACTACCTTCCACTTGGTCTTGCCCATATACACATCTAAATTAATAAATATTTTAAAAGTGTGTATATAAAGTACATAAAAATATGTATTTTTGTATACGTTTAACAATACACATCTACGTTTAACTGCATACATATAAATCCTTCAGAGGACAATATTTAGGCAACCATTGTGCTACCTATGATTTGCAAAAGATGCCTGTAATAAGTGCTGCACACCAATTACCAGTTCTGTTTGCTCTGTGTTACCTTCTCATAGCGGCTCTGTCACAAGGTGACACTTCAGTGACCACATTTGCAGTTAGGATTTAGTTCTAACAACTTAAAACAATTATACAATGGAATTTATAATTAATATTCTTTTCTAGCTATGCATTTAGTTATGCACAAGGAATTTCAAGAAAAAAGGTCAGAATAAGACAGTTTGATCAAGCGATCTCTTTAAAGAGAAACATGCTTTCTGTATCTCCTGTAATCACTCAAATGCCAAGCCCTCGAACAAGATTTCATATATACCAGATGCCTTGAATTGAGTCAGTCACAGGTCATGTCTCCTGTGTTAATCTTTTCACAATAAGCAGATAATTAAAAAAAAAATAGTATCTATAAATCAAACTAAAATGATGGAATGTTTGTTTAGAAGTTTACCAAATGGAATGACCCTGCTGGAATTCTTTCATGTAGCCTGTGAAAATGTCAGAATATATTCCATTTAAGAGGTCACAGTCCCTAGAGATCTCTGAGTTTTGGCTTGTATGTCTTTTCACATGCTTTAATATTTGAAAATTGTTCCTTGTAGACACTGACTGATGGCCTGGGAATGCTAGGATTGTGGGAACTGGCAGTACCAATGACAAAGACAGACTTACTGGGAAATCAGTACCTACTCAGTTTGTGCTCTCATCTCAGAACAGATAGGATGACATTCAAATACTTACAGGGAGACCAAGGGACATTTGTTTTTTCTACTGGCATGTTAAAAACCGAACAAAACTCCAAACACACTCCCCCAAAAAACAGAGCACTCCCAAAATAACCCAAAGCATAGAGACAACTATACATTAATTACAATATGCTGTGTGTTCTTACCAAAGATTATTTAGCAGAATATTTGCATTGGATGTTCCATGGGCTATTAAAACCTTAATGGAAAGAGAAACTCCAGAATCCTGGAGCCTGGCAGCAGCCTCTAGAGATCACCTGGCCCAAGCCCTGCTGGAGCAGGGTCAGCTGGAACAGGCTGCCCAGGACAGTGCCCAGTCTGATTTTTAGTATCTTCATGGGTGGAGATTCCACAACCTCTCTGGGCAACTACTGTACACACACAAATTATTTATGCACTACACTATAAATGCCCACACACATTTCTACTGTAAACGTACAGAAATAGTGCACTTCTTTATCTAGACAGGTCTGTCAGGATACACTTCCTCTGAGGTCTGGTTTTCTAGGGGGATTTTTATGTTTGGTTTACTGATGTTGTTGGGGGGTGGTGCTGTTAATCAGAGTATCTGCATGCTGTTTTCCAGATCTCACTGCTTTCAGCATAGTGATTATGAAAATGCTGAATTTAAAATGACATTTTCAATTATTTTCCATGCCAAGCTGTTACTTTAATCAGAACTAAGTTTTCCATTTGTTGTTTTCTAGCCTTTCCACTAGCAATCTTTTCTACACTGTGTCTCTCCCAACTCTCTCAAGAAAATAAATTCTAAGCACAGTGATGTATCTACAAATCATTAAAAGAGGAAAAATCAAATCTAATCACTGATCTTAGAGGAGTAGACAAAAACCTGTCATACACAGATGCAAGGAGAATGTCCCAAATCTCACATGATTCCTTAACATCAAATTTGGAGTTCAAACCTATTAATTGCACAGAGGATTGAGGATTTGTTCAGAAGCCATAAAACTATGCCAAGAATGCATGTTACCCGTGTTGCATACTGAGGGAGTGGAAGACAAGAGATAACAGGCAAACTAATATACCACAACTCTTTTAGATGCCAGAAAAATTCCCTTGGATCATCAAATTTATTTAAGTAATACCATTAGTTTAAGTGGGATGTGGATTTCATTCAGTTATTTTAAGAACTGTATCTCCCAGCTGACTTGACTGGTCCCTTAGGAGGACTCAATATACACCATTTGGAGTATTTGTTTTAGTTTGGGTTGGTGTTGGGTTTTTTGTGTGTTTGTGTGTGTGTTCCACCTTCGTCTGAACTCCCCACAGCTCCCCAAGAGCTCTTCAGCCCCACAGGAAGCTGCAATTCTCACCTGACCTTTGGTGCCTCTGGGTCTCTGCTCCTGAGTGTCCTTGTTCTTACACAGCCAGGGGCACTGCTTCCTTTGGGCTGATTAATCCTAATTGAGATTTTACCAGTCTTGTTTTAAGATGTTCACTGTCCCAAGGCTTTTTTCCTATAAAACATCCAAGACTCTTGGTTTTTCTCTCAGTTAGCCCAATTCTGCTGGAGAACAGTTGCTGCCAGCCATGGGAGGCACAGCACTGCCTTCTCTACCCTCCTCCAGTTCATGATGCGCAGCCCCGAAGAGAAGCAGAAGCAATCCCGTTCCTATGCTGGCTCTGAGTTTGGAGGAGCAGACACCTCACAGCCCTCACTGCCTGGAACAGAACTGCTTCTCCACACCACAAAGAGGGCAGGGAATGGGCACACTCCCCTTCTGACAGGATTTATGGCCAAGATGCAGAGCTGAAGGGCAGTCAGTGGCCTGAACAGGAGCCAGCCACTTATCCACCCATTTTACAAGAACGTAACCAGGCTCCCACCTGTGGATGACAACTGCACAAGAGGAACTTACATGTCTCTTTTTCAGAAACTAGTAGCCACTGTCACAAGATTTTGGCACAAGGAAATAGTCAAGGAAGCCACTGCAGAACCAAGAGAGATTGTTATAAAACAGAACCTCAGAGCTCTCAATTTTACATGGACCTTGAAATAATGATTGCATGGCTCCTCACACCCAGACCTTTACAGCTCCCTCTACCAGCCAAAGTGGCATGCTCATCAATTCTGGAAAATCACAAATTCAGCAGGCAAAAAGCTCTGGTCATGCACTGCTTCCTTCTTTTGATGGTATCTACATGTGCAATCTCTTCCCATCACTTGGCTCTGAAACAGCAGGTTGGAAAGCTGCAGGCAGCATCATTCCCATCCACCCTCCTGCTGTCAGCAGCAGACAGCCTATCCTTCCCTCCCTTGCCACCTCCTGGCTCTCAGACAGAAGCTCGTGAAACTGTGGTACAGTGTGTGGGCAGCACATTGTTCTGACTGGTACTTGGGCTGTGCCACGCTGCTGCTACTCCTGTCAGCCTTCCTCCACTGCAGCCCAACTCATCAGTCATCAGTCTTCTCCCTGCTGCTTCCAAAGAGCCTCAGTCATGTCACTCTTCTCTTCCCCCAAGCTGTCCTTCCTAAGGACGCAGCATCTTGCCTAGAAAGCACGTACACTGGACCCAAGCTGGCATCCTTCAGGCAGGGATGCAAACCCACAGCCTGTTTACCAAACTCCATTTTTGTGAGCAGCCCCACTGCTCATGACAGGGACTGTACACCCGTGGTGGTCATGAGACTGCCAGAATCACAAACACATCTTCGTCATCACTCAGGAGGTGACAAGTGTGAAAAGCAGAACCAATGAAATTGTAACTTTTGCAGCTTTTTAGCAAGTGAAACAAGAGTTGACCTCCAGAGAAACAGACACGATAAGACACTGCAATACACAGGGCACAAGTTTACATGATCAATGCGCTGTATGTGCTGCCTAATTATCCAGAAAGATGCAGACTAATGAGAACCTGAAATTAGTTTCATTAGCAATCCAGTATTGCCCACAGCCATGAACTTGAAAACACCTCAAATGAAATAGGAGAACCTTGAAATTGTTACAGTCTGGGAGACCCAACATACAACATCCACCTCCCAAAAGAATCCATTTGTCTTTATTCCAGGAGTAAATACCTGCATGTAATAAGTGACTGGAAAAGCTTAAGCTCCTAATGCATTCCAACTGTTTTATTATTGATCCGCTGCTGGAAGTTAAAACCTCTTCAACAGAGTTGGCACAGCATATAAATGTTCCTTTGTAAACTCAAGGGACAATAATTCCACTGGAGCTTAAGCTAACCATGAGAATTTGCAGCAAACCCACCGAGCTCTGCCCACCCAAACTCTTATGCCTGCTTTGCTCTGTGACTGGGATCTCTGGGGCACAGGGCAGGGGAGAGAAGAAAATGTGAAAAAGGAGAAGGTAATAACAGCTCCAGTGACTGTTGGCTCACAAGGCATGCTGTGATTACCTCCACGGTAAACAAAACCAAACCAGAGCAGAAGCCTCCTACCCTTGCAGTGACATTGGAGTAACTGGAAACACAGTTTCTGTACTAACTTGTGCAAGTCAGCTTAACAACACTGCAGAACAACACTAGAACAGTTCAGCCTTCTACTGGAGTGCTGCCAAAAGACTCATTCAAGTAAACAAAAGGTTTAAAGGATCACTACCAAAGCTCACAGTAAGCATAATTCTTCCTGTATAAAAATATCCAACCAAAAAAATACCCTTAAACACTTCAGAATTTTTTTAAGTGTCACTGTATTTCTGTGATCTACAACCTCTTATGCTTATACACTTCATAATGTAGTGACCTACTAAAATACTCTTGCAAATATTCACTTTTTGGTAAAAGGTAAAAACAAAGACCAAATATTGAATCTACTTTTAATTTTAATCCATCAAGTTCAAAGTTCACTTTTACAAATTTTCTTCTGACTTTCATCATTTCTACAATAAAAGTGTTTCTAACCAAATTAATCAAAATTACTAAATCTGAATTTAAAGCTGAGCAATAGTTTGGCTACTCTGGAGCTTTGACATGACACAGATCCATGTGACATTTCATGCTTCATGACACCTCAACCATTTTCGTTTTACAGGAAATAAAGAGAAAAACCAAATTCTCCAGAAGTATACTAATATTGAATTAAACTTTCTGGGATAGAACATGAAACATTAATGTATTATTTTTGCAGAAAAAAACCCTGTTCTTGAAAATTATCTCTTTTTTTCTGATAATGATATAACTTTCAAAAATGTTTCATCAATGCTTGTAGTATACACCAGGTGTAGTTTTAAAACTACTTAAAAATCTACACAACTCCATTCTAGGTGCAGAGCGTGCCCGCGGGTGCTCCAGGAACTGCTGGCGGGTGAAGCTCCCGGGACAGATTTCCCAAGACCTGGCACACCTGGACGCGGCAAGAGCAGATGAGGAGAGTCCCTCGCGGCTCGTGCCCTGCCCATCCCATCCCATCCCATCCCACCCCATCCCATCCCATCCCATCCCATCCCATCCCATCCCATCCCATCCCATGCCATGCCCGTGACCCCGCTGCCCGGGCACTCACCATTCTTGCGCTCGGTGAGGGGCGGCAGGCAGGGGCTGGGCTGCAGCGACAGCCCCCGCAGCTCGTGCGCCACTGCCTCGCTGTGCGGGCTGGGCGCCAGCCGCGCCGGGGGCCCAGGCTCGTCCTCGCCGTCCGCCGGCCCCGCGGGCTCCATCCTGGGCACGCCTCGGAGCTCTGCGGAAACAAGGCGGCTCTGGTCACACTCTGCTCCAGCAACACCGAGAAATGCTTCAGGCACCACCTGGCCTTCACATCTGGGGTACGGTCAGTTCCTTCGCACGCCAAACTCAACTTCAGAATTACACAGACGTTACCTCCCGATTTCCCACAAACATTACAGCTTGGCAAAAATACACTCAGGGAATGGACTGAGAGGCAATTTTAGAGAGAAGCAGGACAGTTTCTCTGCTCACGCTGACAGAAAAATCAGCCAGCATTGACCCTCACGATGGATGTCCAGAAGCTCCCATGTCCCACCCTGTGCCCCTTACCCGCATAACAGCACAACATCCTCTTTATTCAGTAGCTTCCATTAGAGAATGCTGAATGAATATATTGTACTAAAATACAAATGGCTTTTAATAATTTGAAGCTCTGCATAACTGTCCTTCAGATCCCAAATCAACATTAGTATTAATGGACTTCACCAAAGGACTGTATTAGAACTAGTTAATCTTCAGTCTCTCCAGCAACAAAGACTTTTGGCCATGAACATTTTAAAATTCATTTTACTGCGCACTAGCTACTTACTGTTAAAATACTTTACAGAGTTGAATAAAAGTCCCAATTCACTATTTTCTTCCTTTCTATCATTAGTGTGGTACTTAATCTATAGTAAGGAGAGACAGAAGTATCAATTACTGGTACATTAGAGAACTATCAAGTCATTAAAATTCCAATGAATCAATATGGACTTCAATGAAGTCTTATCCCTGGATTCTTGGAAACTTGAATGATATGAAATATTAACAATTAAGAAAGATTCATAAAAATGAAGAAATGTCTTATTATTGTGAGATTTTTTAAAAAAATTTTTTTTTTAAGAAACACAACTGCTTGACATAGCCTTAAATTTCGAACTTCAGATATTCTGAATATAAACATCACATGTTGGTGTGTGTATTCAAAGGTTTTTAAAATGCAATATATGTTTCAATGATCAATCCCAAATTCTTTCAAGTGTTAACATGATATTTAAAAACCAAGATAACAAAAAATTATCATGACCACCACAGAATGCCCTACACTACAAAAGGGTAGAAAATCATGTTCTCGAAGTGTGAACCGAAAAATAAGAAATTTAAACAAGTGCTGCTTGATATACACCTAAATAGAACAATTATCATGGCTAAGTGCATATTTTTCATTATTTTCCCTAGTAACCAACTGGTGCTTTCACATTAAATGAAGACACATTAACTTACTGTTATGCAAGATTTTTTTCTTTGTTCTTAGCTTTTAGAAGCATAATTTACTCAGCTCTCACTCGATTTCCTGACATTACACTCTCCTCAAACTCCCACTCACCCATTCAAATTAAGTACATTATTAACCAAGCAGGTCTCTTCAGAATTTAAGTGAAAATGTAGCTGCCTCTCTGCTCATATTCACAGCATTTTATCCACAATTTACTAGATATGAGTTGCCTTGGAGTGACTTTTCAAAGAGATTAAGCCACATGAGCTGTATTCATGCTTTCAAACCCAGATGAAGTTAATAGAAACACCTTCTTGTACTAAAGGTTTAGCATTTGTTATGCTGCAGGTTAGCTTTGACTAATTCTTTTCCCCGTGACAGATAACTAAACATCATGCTTTGGATGAAACCAGCTTGACTTTCATCACTTCTACAGCGCACCGTGGAATTGGTAACGTGTCCATCTCTTAATGTTTGTTTCAGGAACATACAGAAATGTGGGTTTATTGTCCAGATCCAGCTGAGAGAACACAGCATGCAGTTAAATGATGTTGATTGCAGCACAGCAGCACAACGCAAAACAAGTCTGACTTCCCACACAAAGTGTGCTTGATCTATGGTTTGAACACTAATAAAACAGGAGGTCTTCTAGTCCATCCCCCTGGCCCATGGGATTAACAGTTCTCAGGAATTTGTCTTGTCTGAAAATCTCCAAAGCAGGTGAGTTTACCACCTCTGGCTAACCTCACTAGGAATGATTTGCCCACCCCCTTCACACAGAATTTTTCCTGCTGATTATGACTCTCAGCTCCCCATTTTCACTGTGGTTTCATACAGTACATGAATTTCATCATTAGGAAAACTCTAAACCCAAAGGTCTCCAGTGCAGAACTCTAACCCTAATTTTAAACTTTCCAATTCACAGTAAAGTCTCAGGTATTGCATTTCCCTTCTTCTAAATCTTTTAGATAGGCTTCTAAAAACCCAGGTATATTCTCAAATGATCCTTTAACACTAGAACAACCCTATTGCTATGCTGCTACATAATCTTTGAACAAAAGACACTCCAGAATTCCCAGAAAGTCTAAATTCTTCAAATTCTTTACACGTATCTCAAATCACATTTTGCTCTCATTTCTTTTCATTATTACTCATTCATTATGAACTGGTGCTGTATCAGACTGCAGAAATATTTCTGAGCTAAGACCAACAAATTCTCTTAACCTACCCCAAAAAGGGAAACACACATTTCCACCCAATATTTACAGGACTTTTCTATAGTGATCTACACCATCAACATCTGGCTTAGAGACACTAGGATCCTTACAGCTCCTTACTGAATCAATGAACAGAACTTCTAAAAAATATAATAAAGATGACAGATCGAAGAGTTGTAACAAAAAAATATAAACAATTAATTTGATCCTTATCTCTTGTTCTATTAGAATCTAAAGAATTCAGCTGTTCAGCTTTCTGAACAACTCCTAAACTTTGCATCCATGAAATTACTAGTTTGTTTATGGCATATGGTTTTCCTTATCAATTGATAAACTAATTTGGAAACTTAAAAATAACTTTTATAAATACTTTTCCAAACAAATAAACAAAAAATAAATAAACAAGGAAAAAGGACATTTGTCTGTAAACATCCTTTTACACTGCTGCATGAGATAATAAACCATTATAATTTTCTAGCACACTCATTTTAACTGCTCCAGATGAATACAACTGCTTTAGCATCAGGTGCAGGCTACAACCAGCAGCATCTACGCCACATGAAACTCACTAAAGATATGCAGAATGTCTCCCATCTATTTTCAGACTTCAAAAGCCATTTCATTCCAATGTTTCTAATATAACCAGTTGTTTGCACATTAACAATTCAAACACAGAAATGAGTAGTAGAAAACATTAGTTCACCTTGTTTAAAATCAAACCCTGTACAATAAACACTTTATCCAGCAACCATGTGCAAAACTGAGAAACCTCTGATTTCAAATGCAAAGCACACGATACTCTCATATTTTATATTAGATTACAATTTGCCTTCTCTTTCTCATTTCTTTGAAGCCTCTTCAATCTTGAAGAATTATTTTGTATTTGCCATCTGCATTTACAGATGGTAACCATTATCTGTGTAACCTCTGACTTGAAGCAGACCTATACACAAAGTACAATAATAACATAACTGAAACTCAACAGTAAAAAAACAGGAAAAATAGAATTTAAAAAAATCCCTTCTAATAAAGTTTCAATTTTCTACTTTTTATAATCCAAGAAAGCACCTTTTAGACCAGGCTGATCTGACAGAAATCAATTGTCACTTCAGGAGTTTCTGCTCCCTTCCTTGAAACTAAGACACCTAAAGTTAAAGTTGTGTGAGCCATCACTCTGCTAGGTATGAAAACCATTTCTCCTTACGAACTGTTGGAAAGCATAATACCAACTTATTTCTGGCAACTAAAAATAAAATTACTCCATTGTTCCAATAGTCCTAAACTATTTCAGTTTGGTTGGGTTTTTTTGTTTTAACATAGAATTCAGCAAAATGTTTAAGAGTAGTAAAGTAAAAACTAGAAAAAAAGTATTTTCCTGCTTAGCCTTTAGAATATATTATCAAAATAGAATCTGCACCAGTGCTGCTAGGAAGGCTTCAGTTCACATTTCCCTGACAAGTACATAGGAACAGTGTTCCAGCACTGGCAAACCAGAACTCCTGTACAATGCATGAGCCTTATGTAAGTGTTCTCACAGATTGTAGGTGGTTGCTATCTTCTTAACTGCTGAAGACAAACGCTCCTTTTATTTTTAAACATTTTATCTTCAAGAGACAAAATTTATTTCCTTGGAAAAATCATATAAGGGGGGAATACATACTTCCCTGCTACTTGAGACACCAGAAGTGGTATTTTATTTGGTACAAACTGTGAAATCTGGATGACACTTCAGTAGTAAACCAGCTTTTATTTTAGCAATCTGCTGGATAATAACAGTTCAAGAATCACAATGCATTCAAGCTCTGGCCAAATCAACTGACTGACATTACCACTGCTCACTCACTCATACCTGCAAGGAACCTGGCTCACTATACAAGGTGCAATATTGAATTGCATTAATAGTCACAAGATATTAGCAATACCAGCTCCAGGACTTACAGAATCATGGTGTGAACACAAGCACTCAGTTTCTCCATTTATAAAACTCAGTAAAATTAAAACTCCAGCAGTTTGTAATACACTGGAATCCTTAGTGGGGAGAATACTAGAATTGTAAAATGTTGGGTTTGTTTTGTTTTTCTTACTTTTTTCTTCACTGTATCAGAAAACACTAAAAAAGACCCTTTAAAAGTGTGAGATCCAGCAGGTTAACTAAGAGTTGCCAAGGAAGGCCATTACATTAAGCTCTTTAGTTTCCCTGTCAGTGCTTGGAAAGACTTGGAGAGCTGTGCAGTAGAACAGTGATTTCTGACACTGAGGCCAGTAAGCACATTGGGGGCTGTTACAGTTTCAAATATTCCTTCCATCTGAGCAATAGGCATTAATGATTTGTACCTGAGAGAATGTGAGAAGTCACAATCTGAGACTGAGTTGGGGCAATTCCCCATCCCCTCCCATGAAGAAGGGCAAGGACTGTGCTTTCAGAATGCAGCAGCCCCTACCAATGCCCACACAAGCCTACAGCAGACTTCCTTCCCAGGCTGCAAATCAGTGCAGTCCCAGTGGTCAGACCCTTGGAATGCTCAGTATCTCCGTTCTTCCAAGGATCAACACACGTCGGACTTGAACATAAACAAAGCAGTCGGGAACACTGAGCTCACGGAACAATCCGGGAACTGGAAGCTATGGGAGTCACTTCCCGGAGACAAGCCTGGGGATGAAACACCCACTCCAAGGAGAGGAAGAGATGCAGAGTTTTAAAGGATGGCTCCTCTTGGCATGCTGCCTATCAGCAAGGGGTAAAGAGAAAATAAAGAAACAAATCGTGGGCTTGGCTGCAGTCTCCATCTCCATCACTTCCTGGAGCAACACCAAGGAGAGGCTGTGCTACCAAGAGGGTGACACTCCTCAGCCCAGCCACAGCGACAGCCTGGAGCTCACAGCAATGCCCTGAGGGCTGTGCTGGCACCAGCCCCAAGCAGACAGGCACAGCTTCACCTGTGCTGTGCTCACACCCATCCTACAGACACCATCCCAGTGCAGCAGGTGAACTTTGACAGGAAAACTGAGATTGAATTATTATGTTGAAAGAGAAACTGCAATCCTATAGTGTCGATAAACTTAATTAAGTTTTGTGGTCAAATACAGGGCAACAAGGATTTTAAATCATACAGCTATTTTTATGAAGGTAATTATACAAAAGCAGAAAAAGATGAGAAATAGCAGCAGCTGACTAACCATGAGTAATCATCTTGGATTATGCATTATGAAAAACTCAATATTACTATTCATTTCTTTAAAAAAGAGTGTGCAGAAGTATCTGACAAAACTGAGGTCCTGTCACGCTTGTCACTGTTCCAGTATCTAAAATAATGTGTTTCTTCCAGGAGCACAGAGTCCTCCTGGACTGGGCTGGTTGATACTGCAGAAAAATGTCCACTTCTATTAAATAACTGACTGAAATGAAATTTTTGTAACTGTCTGTTCTAGCTAAATTAATACCACTGAACAGACACCAAAAGACCTCCAGAAACTCATTTAACACTTCTGCATATTTTGATGACAATATACATTGAGATTCTCTCTACTAGTTCTTCAAAGGAAATCTTTAAATCTTAAGTCTTTGGACTGATCAAAAAATGAAAAATAAACAAGCTACACTGGCAAATGGACATTGTAAACTAGGGAATGTATAGAAAATTGTATCTGGACAGAGGCTGAGGATGAGTCAGGAGAATTGCTGATGATAGGTTCCCTCCAGTCCTACCTCCAGGCAGTGAAAAAAAAGATCACAGTAATTGGTAACAGGAGCTGTGCCCTGCTAAGTGCAAATGAATTACCCAGCAGAGTGTGGGTCTGTGAGGAATAAAGGCAGCCTCCCACAACTCCATTAAAGCATGGGGAAACTAAAGCCTACCCTGTCACTGTGTAGGGCCATAGAGATGATTTATCTATTCTTTTCTCACATAACTGCCTTCTCAAACTAACCTGTTCAAACAAGAGTTGGTGTGAAATCTTCTGGGCTACACATTAACCTTCACTAGAAAGAATCTACCTCATAGCAATGTTGTGAAGCTTAGTGTTTAAATACCTTAAGGTTTCATACAAATGTTTTAAGTAGTTGTAAATATTACAGCTATCTTCTGTATTCACATTTCAAGGGCTTTAAAATGATAATAGAATTTATTCAAAATGCTAACCTTTACTTACAAATATTTTAAGTAAAGCAAGCAAAGGTTCAGTATGCACAATACTAATCACAGAAACAAAACCCATACCTTCAGATGAAAGTGGTGTTTAAATTGTTTACTGATTATATAAAACTGTTCAAATATGTCATCTTCCTTTAAGAAACAGTTGTGAAACTCTGCAGTGTGCACCAAAATCAATAAATTGGTCTGAGTGACCAAACAAAACATAAAGTCTAAAATTAGCTGCCTCTTAAAGGTAATACACAGTCAACAACCTCCATTTTCAAGAAGTCTGAACTGCTCTGCTATTCCACCCTGAGAGAGATGCTCACGTGGAGAGCTGTTTAAGACCAAGCATGGAAGTAAACATCCATTAACCCATCCAGATAACCTAACATAATGACATGATTTCAGAAGGAACTTATTTGAATTCCAATTAGCAAAAAATCCAAAGTTCTTAATTTCAGTTTTAATATGAAGTACTTTGCAGTAGTGTTTGAATAATTGTGAGATCAACTCAGATTAACCTGCCCAAGAGCAAGTTCAGTTCTTCTGGTCTATGACAAAACTTTGTGGAAGGAATTAGTAAGATCCCATGTGCTCCATTGGTTTTCTGTGGCCAGAAAATGTAAGGTGTAGCCAGAATAATCTATTTATGTAATTGAAGTTGCCAACATATGAAAAAATCAAACCCCGAGCGTTTGTTTTGGTATTATAAATGCACTTGATAGCTCAGACAATAATTAATAACTTTTATCAATGAACTGGACCATAATCTTTCACAGTTCTTCCATGTGTTCAGATACCAGACACATTCACATTAGTGACCTATCTTAAAGATGAATGATGGTAGAGTTCTTAAAGCATTTCAGGAAAGGTTACAGGACTCCATGATTTCATTTGTTTGCCTGGATACTGCGAGATGTTCCCATTTATGACTAAGCTGCAGGTGCTATTCTGTTTATTTTACTGCCTCTAAACCAAGCCTTGAACTGAACAAAGCAAGGAAAGCACAAGAATTGAAGTCAAAGACGAAGGAACTGCAGGACTGCTTCCTGTTGAATGTGCTGCTTTCTATCTCCCATCATAAATGTGCCTGACCATTGGACAATCATTTCTATTAGATGAAATTCCTTGAAAAATCTATACTTTGCTTCTTTTTACATCTACACACTGTTACAGAGATTAGCAAAGTTTTATTAATGTAATATTTGGTATTCTCTAAAAACACACATTCAACTTCTGTTAGACAGAAATAAATACTATTCACATTCAGCAATAAACTGCTAATTAGACATTATTTCAAAAATAATCTAACCGAAATTAGAGATTACAAGCAATGACAATTTAGAGGATCTTGCAAAAATGGGAATGATTACGTCTCAGCTGAAATTCAGTGACATGTGCAGAAGGTCCTCAGTTAAGCAGTCCCCACTCACAACCTTAGCACAACTAAGAAAGTCTTTCACGAACCTTTTGCTGCATAGTGACTTGGACCAACACAGCTACTTTGAGGTATTAACAATGCAAACAATAATTTGAATTAGCACCCATGGAAAGGAGTCAACTTGTTGCTCCCAACTTCTGAAAATACAACTTTTAGTATTTAATCTGCCAATGGACAAAAGAAAGAAGGTGACAGATTAATTAAAAAAGATAAAAATCAACTTGCGGTTCATCTTAAGCAGTAGCTATTTACTGTGTATTCTTTACCTGATTTACACCAAGTGCTTAGAGTTCATCTACAATATTCTTTCCTGTTTCTTACTTCTGATCATATAACCACCAAGTAAAACCATGGCAGAGCCTTATTACATGTATTTAACCGTCTCAAATGACTGGTTTTACTTTAAAGTTATTAGAAGTATTTAATCTTCTCCTCTATTCTATTTCCTTTAACTAGAAAGAGAACAGGGACCTGGTACCACACAGTTGATGTGTCTGGTTTACAAGTTCATGGGACAACCTCTTCAGCAATATAGCTGACAGTGACAAATTCTGAACAGCAACAAAAGCACAGTCAAGGGCTAATTAAAGGTGGTGGTGAAAGTATTAAGTGAAAGTATTATTTCTCTGGTGCTGCTGTCCTGCTTCATTCTTGGTGAGCTACAACCTTAGATTCTGAAGGCTCTGCTGGAGTTCCTGAAGGCACCTCACAATTAGCTACACAGATTAAACACATGCCTGCTGGGTTGGGTATGAATGCTCATCTTCCTCAACTAAACAGAGGTAGAGACACAACATTTTGGCAATCTCACAATACCACTTCGTGCTATTGCCAGCTCTTCTACTCAAAATGTGTACATTATTCTCTCCTGTATTTTTCATTGTTCTGGAGTCACAATGAGGTCCATCCTTACAGCCAAAGCTGCCTCCGGAACAGAGCAAATTCAAGTATTTGCTTGGCTTAAAAGCATTACTTTCTATTACAAACTCTAAACAGCACTTTGAAGGCAAAGAGCAGTTGTTTCATCTCTTATACCAGCTATCATTTAGATTCATGGCTCCAGGAGGATGACTCCCTTCCTCCCCAGTCGTCATCTTTCTCCGATTTAGACCTGCTGATATAGCAGGGATGAAGTTGTTACACCTTACCTGGAGGCAGAACAATGTCACACTGCACTGCTCACCTGCTCACATCCCACATCCATCCCAGTGGCCTCAGTTTTTATACAGCAGTGACAAAAGGTCACACTGTGAAGGCTATTATATTACTTGTAATAGATTTACACCTTACAGCATCTTCCCAGGAATTAAAGTGGGGATTTTTTTAACAGAAACAACAAGGATGCAGACTGAAAGAATGCTAAATTCCATGCAGTTAAGCAGACTTCCAGGAAGAAAAATCCCTCAACAAAATCCCAGCCCTGACATTCCTAATCACTGGTAATTAAGCATGAAGATATATCACACACATAGTATTATGATTAACAGAAAAATAAATAAATTTGTTAAAGACAAAATTACACTCTTCACTAAACAAAAGCTGAATTTTTACTTTTCAAATCAAACACACTTCTTCTAAAAGGACAATCCTCTCTGTGAACAGGGTAAAACCACAGAATATCACTTATTGCTTCTTTATAAATATAGATCCAAGATTATAAGTGATGTAGCTTAATCTCCAGATCAACACTCATATTCTAAAATAATCAGAAAAAGTATGTTATTAGTATGGTGCCTGAAAACTCTGATGTTCTAAACAGTTTAATGCTATAATCCACAGTCCATGCCCTCAGTGCTTTAAGAACCAATTTCTCACGATCTCCAAAGCTAACATGAACTTGAATTCCATTTTCCCTACTGAAATTAGCTAAAGACTAATAGGGCAGAAGCTCTGGGTCAGGAGCGTTTATGTTGCCTAGGCTGGTTTCAAAGAAGTCTTATCTGTTAAACTATTGTGTTCCAATATTTCATTCCATACAAAGCTGCTTGTTTAAAGATAAGTAAGAAATAGATAGTAACATACAATTGTTTACAGTAGATTACAAATTTCTGCACTTAGTAGCTGTCACACATCTACTTTCTGTAGTTCTTGTAGTTTGAGCAGCACTCAAAATATTTTAAAAAGATACTACAAAGCTTTACTAAAAACTCTGTTGGAAAATACTGATTATCTGATGAAAACAAGATATTCATTAGACATCATCTGGTCAGATATAAATACCATAGCCAAGGGGTTTCTTCTCTTATTTTCCTTGTTCTTTTTCTAGCATCAGACAATATTTATTTTTTCCCCACATCACTTCAGTACCCACTTTCCCGATTTCTATTCCTGAATTTTCTATTTTTTTCTATCCTCCATAAATCACCTCAACTCAGCTTTACCGATCAGAAATGCTCTGTATACCTTGATATCCTTCCTTGATAACCTTTTCTTGACCGTGTTCCTCAGCCAGCCAGCACAAGGCTTGGCCTAGGCTTCCCAAAGTCTACTACAGATGCTGAGAACCCACAGGCAGATGGGAGACGCTGTGGAATTCTATCCTGGGCACCACCTTCAGGCCCCAAGCAGCAGGTATGTGAGGAACAGTAGATGTAGAACTGTGTCTGTGCAAGGCTCTCCTGTGAGTGTGGTTTACTCTGCAGCAAAGGGAAGCAGTCCCAGTGTTTTACCCCATGTCTGACGGCTGGGCTGGCTCCGCACTCCCCACTGTGCTCCTGCCCCAGCCTTCCCAGGGCAGCTGAGATGAACTATGGGCCAAAGAAGGTTCTCATCACCTGCATTTCACCCTTTCCAAGAGACTTCACTTTTCTCTTTTGCCAATTCTGCAGGACAATTTTTTAAAATAAGGTTTATGATGCAGGACCTGGTAAAAGAGCCATCAAATGGTTTAACTGGCAGAAAAGAGGAAGGGTGGAACATCTGGCAGAGGAAGGAGGATCTGATTCCAGAAGAAATCACAAATTACACTCTGTTATTCATAGAGGCAAAGAAAGTTGGTTAAAACTGTCTACAGATGTGGAGAGATTTATTTAGTGCTTGATTCACATTGGAAGACTTATCATCCCCATAACCATAAAGATGGCTTATATTTTGCAAAAACTGACAGCATTTGCTCAGGACTTTGTATTTGAGTGCTGCTATATTATTTGACATTAACATAAAAAAGCATTATTGTAATTAACCCATACAAATTCAGAAATAATAAAGACTGCAAAATAAAGCAGTAATGTCTCTTGAGTTAAGTTTACTAGAGACACTGTAAGTGAGCCATCCCCTCATAAACTGGGTATTAAAAACCTTCTGCTGTACAGACACTCCAAGTGAAATTAGTGTTGAAAACATTAAGTAGAAGATGGTGAGGTTTCCACTTGTTTCTATAAATTCCTAATTCACCCAGGTTACAAGTCTTTAACAAGTACCTTATAAATATACTAAGTATATTTATATAAAGTAAGTATATTTATAAAGAGTATAGCTGTACAAGGAGTACAAGTTACATACTGAAAAACATTAGCAAAACATTAAGGCATTTCTTTTTGGGTACCTGTCTTAGTTGTACTTTCCACGGAAAAATATGTTTAAAATTTTATTTTTTAAAGAGAAAATCCTAAAAAAAATTAGCATACCAAGTGATATGTAATGAAAAAGCACACTCAAAAATAGTTCAGAGAGATTTATTAGTCCATTCAAAAACTCCTAAAATAACACACAAATGGTACAACTCAGATCAACCAAAATGAACACGGAGATCCCATTTTCTGTATAGCCATCCCAGCAAGCTCTGTTTTCAGAATACACCAATCCTGAGACCCTCATCTGCCTGAGCACCAAGAAAACTTTATAAAAGTGCAAAACACTCCTTTGCTTTCTCACTTCCAGTCTCTCATGTACAAGACAAGGTGCCAAGGTAGCCAATTCACCATGTACAGAAAGACTGGTAAGACACCTCATGCAGCACTTTAAACACAATGTGAATGAACAGTGACATGAGGTGTTCTCTGGGATAACACCCAAGGACAAACACCAAACCCCTGCCAATGTACACAGGTACAATGTACCTGTACACAGAGCTGCACCTGCAGCAGTGTGAGGAGACAGCCACCACAGACACATTCACATGCACATTGCTCTCCCTGTGTCACAACATTACTTTCCTAAAGCTTTCCTAACACGTGGTTCTAAATCCTGAAAAGCTTTAAGCGTCTTCAGCTTTGTGCAACCCATTTAGTGTCAGAATCGCATGCCTAAAGCTTTGCTGGATTGCAACTTTACCAAGCTATACATTTACAATTTTAAAATTATGGGACAAAATGAAGCATTGCAACAATGTATCAGACAGAATTTCAGCAGCTGGAATTCTATGTCTCGTCTACCTTTTTTGTGTAGGAAATACTGAGCAATTTGCCACTACATGAGATGTAAGAACCATTTTTGGGTATTAACTGGACTTTACTGAATACACTAACTTGAACTAATTTTAACTAGTTTCTCTGCTGAATTTTTATGAGCTACCTCTTTTACATTTAAAGAATGACTAGAAAACTGATTTTAATGTCTCTAGAATTCATAAACAAATTTTCAGCAACTGTCCCTTAGCCTTCCAGCAAGCTTCTAGCATTAGACACAAAATGTGGAAATAAGAACACAACTGCATCTCCTTCTCACGAGTGTAACTAGGACTAATTATGTCATAAATTCACTTAGAAGGGTAGAAAACCAGTGTGTTTCCTTTTCATCCTCATTTTTTGTTTTGTTCATTTGTGTTTCATTAGTTGGTGTGAAGATCAAAAATTAATGTAACTATGACTTCTCTCTCACTTTGTTGTTTTTGGCATCATGCCCAGGTAAAAGGCCCTTTTAAAATATTTAATTAACGGCTTAAGCCAAGTACCAAATAAGAAATCTTAAAATACTCTCTACTCTCAGACATCCAGTTCATTGCACAAATGCAAAACTGTTACATGAACATCTGGATTTAATAATGGTAATCTGAACACTTCAATAAATTCTGTAATGTGCATTTGCTTTGGAGTTGCAGGATATGGAAGATTTTTGTGGTAGACATCAATCTTTGCCACAGAAGGAAAGTTTGAAAAAAGTTGTATTCCATAACTAACTGTGCAATTTCGGCTCCTGAACTTCAGGTGCTAAAAAGGTTTAAAAACGATGCTGGAATACTGGTTCCCTGTCCTCAGCATTGCACAGAATAATTTCATTTGAAGAAGCAAACATTAAACATTCATGGCTGTCGAGTGCAAATAGTCATAATTTCAGTTGTGCATCTTTTTTTTTTGGACATGGAGCTAAAAAAGGAGCAGATTTATTCACAGTAAGAATCACAGGTTGCAGATTTACTAAAGGAGGACACGAAGTGAACTGGTTTGCCAAGTCTAATCAAACTTGCTCTTCATGGAGCCTGCACACAACCCTCTAACACACCTTGCCTTCAGGTCAGAGGAAGCTCCCCTACATTTAAGTGTTTCCAGTTGGGATTTTTTGCCTAACACAGTTTTGGGGTTTGTTGGAATACATCAGTGCTACAGATACATACCCCCTTCTGTGCACATCCAGTGCTGTACATCTCGTTCTTCCAGTCTCTGGAGCAGCTCTTAGCCATGAAAGTCGTGTGCAGTGTCTGTTTTTTCTGTGGAGCTGGAACCAATGTTCTGGTTCACATAGGAGGCCTCAGCGGAAACTATCAAGAGGCTTGAAGTTTGATGCTCTATGTTGGTTATCCTGAAAATCAGGCAACCTCCCACCCCCCTTTTTCCCATACAAAAGATAAGGAGTGAGGGGCAGGATCAGAATATACCATTTAAGGACCAGCTAAACACCAGAAGCACACAATTCTAGAACTGAGAATGTGTTAGTCAATATAATCTAACTTCCTTGTTTAACTAAGCTGCTTCACTTCCCAACACCTCCTGAAACAGCACTATCAGCATCCCTTAAACATCCTTGGTTACTCCCCTTGAGACAGAAGTTTCCTCATCTGTAACTGGATTGATTTAACCAAACCACACGGGGTCTGGAGGCCCTCTGAAATGCTGTGCTGGTACAAGTCTGAGTCACTGCAGAAAAACTGTTAAAAATAAACAAAATGCTCTAAAGGCCAAAGCTTTAATACCAAAACTATTCCCATTTGGAAAAAGTCTAACAGCTGTGAAGGCTTGCAAGCATGACAGTCCTTTAAAAAGAGAGAATATTGTTTAATCAGCATATGAATATTTAAGTCATAATCTTAAGAGGCAATTAAAAACCTCTCATATCAACGGTCAAAGCATAAAATCACAGTAACTTGCTCTTAAGTTTATGTAATGCAAGTATATATAACCAAAATTTCTGTTTATATAGGAAGAGATCTCTTGGAAAACCTTCCATTTTAACAAGATTATAAAACCAGCACAATTTAAGGATATACACTGATCACTAGAAAATAGCACAGCAGCTTTATTAAAAAAACTTATTTAGAAAGTTTTAATTTTTTAAGATACAGCACTTACCTTGTATCTCTAGCACCCTTCTAAAGTGTCTGTTTCACCACATTCCTGGTTGGTTGGAAAGTAAAAAGGAATAACAAAAATCACAAAGATGTCTCAACAATTCTTTATTTTAAAAGTTACATATTTTGTTCTACCTGAGAAATTAAAGCCTTAAGAATACTCCTTCAGTTTTCTCAGTTTCTGTAGGTTTAGTATGTTAAAGTGTGTTACTAGGTTGAAATCCTGAGAGTAGAATTATTTCAATATACTCTGTGTGCATCTTTTAGCACCTTTCATATTCCTACTCAAATTCCAAGATGGTGTTTGTCTTTCCAATTTCCTCTGGCAAGAACAGCAGTACCAGAGGTGCATCCCTGCTCCTTTTAACTCAACTACAATACACAAACCCAGCCCTAGTTCTCTCTTCACACTTGGAAGTGCCAATTATACAACAGAAATATATTTTCGTTTTCTATAGATTCCAATACAATGGAGCCTTTGCAAAAAAAAAGAAAAGGAAACTTGTTCACATCCACATTTTGTCTTTTTGCTATGTCACCAGCTCAAATGGATTCGTTCCAACATTTCATTTATTAAAATATTTTAGAGTATGTATGTACCTACGTACATATACGGGCACATATGATTAAGTCAATAGAAACCTACAGCACACTATATTTAGAAAAGCTTAAAAAGTCAGTTATTTTTAAGTCCGGCATTTATCAAATGCTGTTTCATACAGTAACACTAACAGGTGTTCCAGTTTTGGCTTTGAACCCACAGGTATCAGACTTAAAACATCCCATACATTGCTCAGACACACAATTTTACTTTTGATTCCAGAGATGAATCCTAACAGATTATTTTTAATTCTTTTAAAGGCTGAAGCTGATGTTATGGTTTCTGTACATATCAGTGACAACGTATAAAAGGTGAGCATGTAAAAAACCAAACCAAAACACACAAGAGGAAAACCTTACAAGACGGAAATGCCAAAAAGGCCCACAAAAATAAATGGCCTATGATAAAATATATTCCCTCTTCCTTCCAATAATCATTTCTTCAGTAAACTAAACACTGTTTAAAAAACCCCAAGCCACAACTAAGTATATTCCCTATCCAATATTATATTAATCCATTGTGTCATCAATTATCTAATTCCATCGCTAGGCTAACAAGCAAAAGTTCAAGTTTTTAAAGTATTTTAAGTATATAAACCACTAAATTTGTCTGAATCCCTGTGTATTAACCCTCACTATTAAAGCTTTTTTATAATACCTCATTCAACAGAATCTGACAAATAGAAAAAGTAAATATTAAGGTGATTTCCATGTTATTGTATGACTGTTTCTAAAAACTCATTTGCATCATTAAGTTCAGTTTTCTACACTTCTCCAAATACCGAAATCCTGAATGTTGTTCTGCACTTCCAATAATGTGATAAAGATCTTCAGCTTCCAGAAGTTTTTATTTGCTTAGTAACTGGTGTCATTATCAGAGAGCAATCTTGTCTAGTTTTAAATGCAAGTTATACCACAAAATCACATCTGCCTTAAGTAATTACACAGGAAAGAAAACTTCAGCAAGGAACAAGATAAAATGTCACTCATTAAGAGAATAATTTCATGAAATGCCAGCTGTGCCTCTGTTGAGAGCTTTAAAACCTCAATTAATTCAGAACCTGGGCATTTTTTATCATAAAGGAAAAGATGCAACATGAGGAAGAAGTGTGAACACCTTCCCATAAACAAGAACTTCAGAACATGCTGCACCCACAGGACAGTTTAAGTCTGTTTTTTTTTCTTAAAAGGTGAGTGACGTTTAAGTATTTTAGACATATTGTCATACCAGATTTCACGGTAGTGTTTTTGAAACATTCATTAAAAGATAATTTTTCTGATATTTACTTCATAACTAGATAAGTTATTCACTTGAAATCCTGTAGTCTTTATTTCAGCTAATTGCCTGCTGCAGCCAGAAGTCCTGGTATTACCTCTCCACTGCACTGAGACTGACTAACAGCGGTTTTCTGCACTGCACACTTGCACACCAATGCGAGACCCGCATAAATGGAACAAAGGCAAATGTATCTGCTGGCAGAAATGCACGGCACGGCAGCACAGCCTCCACCTGCCTCCCCGCGTCCCAAAGAATGTCACTGCCGCAAGCGTCAGCCAAGTGACCTGCACTGGGGATGGGCATCTGTGCTCAGAGGTGCTGTGCATACACTTGTTTACAAAGCTGATTCTAGAATCGGGGAATCATCGAGCTTGAAAGAGACCTTTAATATCGTCCAGTCCAACCATCAAATCAGCACTACCACTGAAACCTCTAAATTAAATCACCCAGCGCCACATCCAGTCCTTTAAACGCCTTACGGACGGTGACTCCACCACCTCCTTGGGCAACCTATTCCAATGCCTGACCACCCTAAAACGGATGAGCTAGGTGCCATCTAAAACCCACGTATGTCGCAGAAAACCAGCCGAACTCGTTAAGAGCGCCTGGTCTAAGGGTCGCTGCTCTTCTCACAGCTCCGTGACCTCCGCTGCAGCTGCACGGTTGGGGTCACGGAGGGCTCTCGTCTCCCCTCCGCGGCTCCGGGCGAGGCGCTCCCATCTCAACGCCCGCAGGGTTCAGGCCGGGCCCGCAGTGCCGCCCTGCTGCCCACAGCCCTGCACCTCACCCGGGAGCGAGTGTTCCTTACTAACAAATAATAACACGGGACACATCCACCGGCGGTCGCACGGCAGCGGCCGGGCCGGTCAGAGCCGCGTCCCAGGGCACAGTGCGGGCAGCACCTCCACCTGCCCGGGGCCCAGAGCGGCCCGGCGGAGCTGGGGAGCCGCCCCACACCGTGTCCCCTGCCGCCGCCCCGCGGGGACCCTGCTAGCCCCCGGCAGAGAGGGGGCGGCCGC
>VZRF01006874.1:175798-466160 GCA_013396875.1 Vireo altiloquus
GCGCCGCGCACGTGCGGGCGGCGGAGCGGCACATCCGGGCACTCGCGCCCTCAGAGAGCAGGGCCAGGGGGAGCTGCTCCCGGGTGCCCCCGGAACGGAGGCACTGAACCACTGAAGTTGGAAAAGAGCTCTGAGATCGTGGAGTCCAACCTGTGACCGAGCACCACCGTGTCAACCAGACCATGGCACTAAAGGGCCACGTCCAGCCTGTCGTTTAACACCTCAAAGGACGGTGACTCCACCACCTCCCTGGGCTGCTCATTCCAATGTCTAATCACTCTTTCTGGGAAGAAATCCCTCCTGTGTCCAGCATAAGCCTCCACTGGCGCAGCTTAAGACTGTGTCCTCGCTTCCTGTCGCTGGTGACCTGGGGGAAGAGATCGACCCTTACCGCTACAAACTCTTTTCAGGTACTTGTAGAGCAATAAGGTCCTCCCTGAGCCCACTTTTCTCCAGCTGAGCGCCCTCAGCTGCTCCTCATAGGAGTTGTGCTTCANGCTTCCTGTCGCTGGTGACCTGGGGGAAGAGATCGACCCTTACCGCTACAAACTCTTTTCAGGTACTTGTAGAGCAATAAGGTCCTCCCTGAGCCCACTTTTCTCCAGCTGAGCGCCCTCAGCTGCTCCTCATAGGAGTTGTGCTTCAGGCCCTTGCCCAGCTTCGTTGCCTTTCTCTGGACACACTCCATCCCCTCAATATCCTTCCTGAACTGAGGGGTCCAGGAGCTGGGCGCAGCTCTCGAGGTGTGCCCTCACCAGTGCCGNAGTGCTGAGTACAGAACAATCATTCCCCCAGTCCTGCTGGCCACACTATTCCTGGTGCAGGTATTTTGAGAGTTCTCTGGGGTCACTCCTAGGCCCAGGCAAATCGTCCCGTCCCTCACAGTGGTGCCTCGGCCGCGGCGGCCCCGCCGCTCACTGGGGGCACCGGCAGTGGCGAGGGGCGGCCCGACCCTTGCCCGGGGCTTAGACCCGGGACGGGCGGGGGCTGAGGCTGGTGAGCAGAGCTCGGTCCCTCAGCGCTCTCCTCCGTGTGCTGCAGTCGCTTGGACTTGAAATTCGAAGCAAAACTCAGGGCATGGCTTCAAATATTGGCTGTGCAAACAGTCACAAACAAGATGGGACTCATACCTCGTGTATTTCACCTTCAGGCTTAGCTGTCAGTGTCTGAGGTGACTGAACTTGATTCAAGATCAAACCAATCACGAAAAAAAATTCTACAAAGAGGTTTTGGAAACCTGATGATTTACGGTTGAGAATGTGAAATAGAGAACACAGGCATTTATTCTGTGAGCAGAATATGATCACGCATGCACACAATAATTTATTGCACGTATTGCACAACACTATGCTCACAGTGAATATCTTACAAATTGACTTTTACTAATACTGAGCCAGTCCTGTTCTGTAAGTACATACTGCATCAGGCCCAGTATTATGCAACCCTGCTTTTGGGTTTTTGTTTTTTTTTTTTTTTAACTCACAGATTAAGGACTAAGGTGCCACTTGGTCTAATACAGCTTTTTTATTATTTGCAATTTGCTGATGTCCAGGAGCTTGCTAAGAGACTGCATCGAGCTTATGCTACGTGCCAGCAAGGCAAAATATGGTTCCCCACTCCAAAAGAGCTTTTCAGTGCTCTTCTTCAGCAATGATACTGCAGGCATAAAAAAAGAGTCAGTTTTTAATTCCTTATAATTTTAAGACGACATTTCAATGTGCTTCACTATAAATGAATGCTTTGACATTTAAAGAATTACTTGTTCGATTTGTTTTAGATGGATGAGAAGGTTAATTTTTTGTTAGGCTTTGTAAAACAGGGTAAATTTCTCCTATATTTCTCTAGATTACCATTAGCTAATCTGTTTTTAGCGTATTCCAGAAGCAAACTAGAACCAATGATGACCTGGAAATTTAGCAATGATCTATGTAAAGATCTCAAAACTAGTAATTTGGTCCAGATTTACTTCAGTCCCTCTTCAAATGAAGTGGTTCATTCGGATGTAGTCTGCCTTTAAAACCAGAATGCAAACAACTACAAAGAAGTTCTCAATCTACTGTGTAGCATTTTATCAATCAAATTAGGATTACAAAGCAGTTAAGGTATGCTGCTGTGCTATTGCATTATTTGAACAAGGTCCAAAAACTTTGGAAACTAAGGTGGCTAAATGGATATGAATTCAATGGATGTCTGTTTGCAGATTATTACCTAAGACCAAGCAGTTCTTGGTGCTAACAGCAGGAAAAGGTAACAGAGGTGTGTGTAACTGGGAAGTAGGTAAGACTCATACAGTTTAAAAGAACTGTGCACTGGAACAACTATTGGAATGTCTTTAGTTGGATGCCTTTTGGCATGGACAAGCACATTTAACATGGAATTTGTGGAGAATGAAGACATTAAACACAAATTCTTACTCAGCAATATTTGTGTTTTAACACAAATCAAGGATTCAAACAAACTTTGCTACATCTGTTTTTCACATTTAGTCTTGATGAACAAGTCAAGGAGACTTCATCCCAATGGCCATATCTAGAACATATATATTGTCCTTCAAAACTACTGAATATTTTGGGAGTAAATCATTGGTCTAGAGAGTTCTAGGAAAACTAATAATTGACAACAACACAAAAGCCTCACCTACAAATTCAATAGTGCACACAAATCTAAAGGTAATTAGGGAAAAACAGATTTATAATGAAAATACTAGCAGAGAATTTGGGGTGTGAATGCTACTGAAGATGAGATGTCAGATAATTATGCTAAAGAAATTATGTTAGGATTTTTAAGATTTTCTTGAATGCACAAGATAAAAGGAATAGTTGCTGTATGACTCTTTCTTTGGGTAGTTTATATTTGCAAATAATTCTTTATTTTCCACTTTCCTAAAAGCACAGGATATCCCTTTGCTAGCAAGAGATTATGTTGATGAAGTTCAGTTTGCCTCTTCAACTTTTTTTCCTTTAAGTTAGCCAAGACATTTAAAAACCAGAAACATAAAAAGATTATCTGTGATTTTAGGTGATGGCAACATATAAATCATGTTTCTCTCTTTATGCAAGAATTAAAATTACGTCGTTGTTACAGAAATGCAGATCACCTCTGTGGAGAGGGTATGAAATATGAGGTAACAAGCATGGACAAGAGCATTGTGCAAGAGGTGTAAATCTCTTTGATGTTACAATGCAGCCTAGATCATTCTAGGTGTTCCAATGGCTGCATTAATGCCCATTCATTGATTAGAAGGGTATAGACATGGTTTGTATTGCAGAACACATGGGGTATTCCTTGGTAAAAAAATACTGTAGAACTTGAAAAGCCTGGAAAACAGATGTCTGAGACAAAGGTGTGTTAAAGGGTTTGACATTAAACACAGGTGGTGCTCATTTCTTGAAGGCATTTGGGCTTTATGAAACAAAGTGGTGATAGGAGTCAATAAAAAAGACACATTGAAAGCAGCAAATAGCTACTTAAAAACAGCTTATTCCATAAAATCACTCTATGGAAATTGTCCAGCTCCACACAATTGTTCTTGACTTTTGAGCACCACCTTTCCTGTCTTGGGCATGGACATGTACAACACTTCCTTGTTCTTAGAGAACAGTTCAACAAGAGCCTGGGCATTTGCATCCAAGAATAACAATGGACTCTACATTCCCTTTTTTACAACATAGTAAGGATAAGAAGCAGTGGCACAGTGGTTGAAGCTGTCAGAGCAGTGCAATGCTCTGCAATGAAAGGATGAACCCAACTCTCCCTCTCTTGCTTCCAAACCACTGTTCTGCTGTTAGAAACTGCTGAACATGAAAAGCAGATAAATGACACTATATCAGTATTTTAATATTCCAATTAATGCACAAATAAAAATATTTCTTGTCATTTATAGTGAATATGTATTTAATAATGCAATTGTAAATTGTATATTTTAGGGCAGGATTGTTTGTTTAGTGAAACAATGCAAACATATTTTAGGAATTATTCAGAAATTACTGATACTTTTCAGTTCTAGTACAGGCTTTATATAAAGAATTTGATTATTCTAGAGATGTAAATATTATGTTCAGATTTTTAAATAAAAACAATTAATTATTTAAAACATACAATAATATATTCTGTAGTAGTAGCAACTACATATTCAATGGGGGTATTAATGGAGCTGATGGTCATTTTGCACTTTAAAATGATTGCTCATTTTTTTAAACTGAGCTACCAGGGTAGAGTGGTTAAACTGCAGACACATGGGATCTAAGTGTGAGGAATTAACTGCCTACGGCTGGTGAAGGATCCTGAACTCTTTGTCACTTGCTTATCTTGGTCTTCAAGAATGAGGATTTCTGAAATTTCTGGTAGTGAATCAAAGCATTTGTGGAGAGGGTGTTTGCAGTGGGGATGTTTGGTATTAGTTTTGGAACACTGGCAGCCAGCCCTTTACTTCTAATTAAATGAGAGAGAGATTTTCTAACAGAGAGAGCTCCTTGATTTAATTTTAATTTTTGTCAGAATGCCCAGAGCATTGAATGGGTGCCTGATCATTGGAACAACATCCTTAGCACAGATCGAAAGAATTAATACAATTAATTTACTACCACCACAGGAAAAATTCTAAGATTTTGTTTATACAGATTGAGAATCATAATGAATATACAAACCCAAATGCTTGATACTCTTGCCTTTTCTATGATGCAAGTTCAATTTCTCATGTAAAGCTCAGGGCTGAGAGGCTGAAAGCAATTCCTTTGGTACATGTGAGATGGAGGTTAGAGTCCCTGTGGGCTACTTGTCCCAGGTAGTAACTGAAACCTTTTCCCAAAGATTGAAGCTATCTTAGTGCTCATCTTAATTTCTTTTAGAGCATTTTGAAATATAGTTATTATGCAGACTTGGCAAAAGAACAGTGTAAAATGGAAAAATAGCAAAATGTGCGGGGACTGCTGTTCATTTTGTAAGGCAAAGCTTGTGACTTAAGAATGCTGCTTAGCAACAGATGGGGAAAATCTGAAGGTGATCACATCATTTTGCAGTCCCCAAAAATTAATGATTCATATTCATTCTGCGTTTTAAGTCCCATCCTTTTCATGCCCCTGTTCTGCTTGCTCCTTGGGATGAGGACTGTGGCACGGCTCAGCCATGTCACCCAGGTTTGTTATCCCCCATTCTCGTGCTGATGCTGCAGTGATTCAGCTGCACAGCTCTAGCTCAGGCTGCTCCAGTTCTCTGTCCCACTATGCTGTACAAAATGCCTACTGAGCCCTAGGGAATAGGACCCAGAGGTGTCTGGGAAGGAAGGAAGGAAGGAAGGAAGGAAGGAAGGAAGGAAGGAAGGGAGGGAGGAAGGAAGGAAGGGAGGGAGGAAGGAAGGAAGGGAGGAAGGAAGGACTGGCACCCCAGACTGTGCAGTTTCTGTGGATGGCTGTGTCACTAAGCACACGAATCTGTCTCTGTTAGCACCATTCACCACCAACTCTTGGTACATCTCCTCTGCAACTTCTTCTCACACCTTGTTCTCCAGCAGTTTGACTTCATAATATCTTTTTTATACTTTCAAAGAGCACAGGGTGGCTTTTCTTTTTTGATTTCCTTAGGAAATGACCCAGATTCCAGATTGAAAAATTTATTTTATGGTGTTGCTAATGAAATTGGCAGATTGTGGCATTTAGGAAGCTGTAAAGTCCCCATTTGATTCATGTGCCACTGCCATCATTCAGCATGCACAGGGTAGAAGCATAAACACAATATTATAAATTGGCAAGTGGTGTTTGATTTATTTATCTGCAGATGCCTTCCCTGTGAACCAAGGCTTATGTTGACCAAGTCATTAATCAACTTGGTAGGCTTAAAGTATAAACATCCCTTACCTAGCTGAAAGATTAATTTGCATAAATAGTTAAGGAAGCAGCGATTTGTGTTCATATTTAACTGGTATATGCCACCAGGGATGTTTTTACTTTTCCCTGGGGGAACTTCAACTTTCAAATGCAGTTATGACATGATGTAGCACCATGGGAATTACCTAGAACAGTTACTTTTTTTTGTTTCTTATTAGCCCAAAAGCAAGGCACCTTCAAGGGAGGATACTGGTTTTCTCTACATAGAGCATTGAGAAAACTTCAGGGTGAATTATTCAAGGTATTGATTAGGGATAAACCAGCAGTCTCTAAGGAGTTTTATTTGTAGAAACTGTCACCATATATTGATTATGCTTATTACTTAATAAAACCACATTTAAAGACTTGATCCTATGCCTAAATCCTCTAGTTGGCATCTACGCACAACTAGGGAAAAAACTACCATCATACAGCTGCTAATTTGGGCTTCCAAATTGAAGGTTTCAATGTTCAGTTAAGATGCAATTAGTTGAAAATGAGGCATTATGTACCAAAATCCCCGTGTCAGCTTTGAAACCTAAGCTTATGATGAAGTAAGACATTCCAAAATTGAAGTTATGGCTGCATTCTCTCTTCCTCTCTATGCCAAACATGTGTTCATAATCCTTTCTACTTACTCGTTATTTCTTAACACAAAACAGCAAATTAGGTCCGTATGAGACTTTTAGATAAATAAAACCAGATCATAACTGATTTGGCCCTCAGCCTATTTTGATACCTGCCAGTTTAAGCAGTGTGACCCTAAAAATAAGGGTCAAGCTAATTACAGTTGCTCAGAAATCCAGATTTTCTAGGTCTGAACTGGGTCCTGCCTGCCAGCCAGAATTTCTTGGTAGTATTTAAAACTCACTCTTAGAAAAAGGATTTGAACTGAGAAGGTCTAGCAGCAAACACGAACTTCTCAGTTCCTGACTCCATGCTACCCCTTAATCCCCAGCTTTCCTGTCTTACAGGGTAGTTAGAGACACCCTAGAAGGTAAGATTAAACTGGCTTCTAGACAAGTTTTTTGGTGAGTTTGTGCCATGGCATAGGTGTCATATTTGGTCCCAAAGCTAGACTGAAGATGGCAGAATGTTCTTGCATGTTACTTAGGATGAATTGGTGCATCAGTGCTAGGAATGAAGAGAAACCTCAGAGTAAACTGCTCACAGTATCACTAGACTCTTACTGAAATAAAGACTTTAGTCTTAAACTGCTAATAAACAACAGCATATGAGAGCTGAAAAAGCATATGGAAATACATGAAAGATAAGATAAAGTTTAAACTGACCTATGAGTCAGTGGTGAGTTTCAGTTTCACACTTCATCGTGGACTTGCTTTATCAGCTTAGGCATAACCCTTTGCCTTTAGTTTTTCTGGCTCTCTGTGTGACAAAACAGGCAGCAGGTGAATACATCGAGATGAATACATCACCAAGTGCATGACAGAACTAAGTTCTTAATTTTAAAACCTAGCAAAGAGACACAGTACTCTTCTGGTTGGCATTTGACTAGAGCTTGTATTCTTTCAACCACACTAGGTCAAGTTAAATGAGTTCTGTTTATGTCCATAGTCATTCAAAAGGACAATTACTGTGTCAGTATTAGAAATCTTCAAGTCCATGAGCAAGCCTGCTGTTACTGGGCAGTCATTTCACTGCCCTCTGAACTTCCTGTGTTACTTTGTACCTCATCTCTTTCCCAGTGCTCTCACCGAGACAGAGACCCGTGGACACTGCTGGTACATTAGAACAAAACAAAATACAAGAGAATGGGGTTTTTTTTAAATTATTATCAAACCTTTATAACCTATTACAACTAAAAAGTTAATGAAAAATTTGAAACAGGAATTTCTGTATTTTTTAAAGTCTTTTTAAAAATCTTTTCTGAGATAAAATTTGTAGCTAAGTTCCTTGTTTTTCATTGCTATTAAGCAAGGTAAATAAGGTCTGTACAATACATTGGAAAAACTCTGGTGGTAGTATTCCCTAACTGACTGAGAGTACAGGAAAGCTTTTGTTTTGGTTTGTTGTTGTTCTTTTATTTTTTTTTTTTAATTTATTTTTCTTTTGCATGGAAGAAACTTCATCTCCAATCTGGTTAGAATCCTTGATCCAGTTTTAGAATTTGAACTTTTAACTATTTTTATATTCAGTAAACAAACACTGCAAATCCACACTCATGTGGATTTCAAGCATGCTTCATGCTTGAAATATTGTACTGTTCCTACAATTGCATTTAGATAAAGCTGTTCACCTTCAGAAAATGAAACTGTTAAAAACACCAAAATCCAGAAAACCCAAAGAAAGGAGAGAGTTCTGACTTGTGGAAACAATCTGAGCTGGCTGTTCTGGGAATGACAGAATTAGCTCATTATTTATTCTTGGTGCACTCCACCAATTAAACAAACAGTTTTAAATATAGAACCAGGGTTGGGCTTAGCTGGCTTTTTCAGGGTCGTGCCAGAGCCACAGCCACTGAAGATGTGCAGGCTCATGTCAGGCACCCTGCAGGTATCCTGTGGGTGTGTGCACGTGCAGGCACTGCTGTGGAACAGCACAGTCAAGCTGCTAATGGCCCAAGGAAAGTCAGACATTCCTGGTGGGCACTAGTTGAAATTCCTCTGTTTGGGTAATAACACAAGAGTTATTCAAGCCACTAGAAATATGTCAGGGATCCCTAAGGAGCTGGTGGGGCTGACCAAAAAACCCCAAACCGCTACATTTTAATACCAATAGCACTTTGTGGAAAAGAACTCAGACAACTTCAAACCTTCTGTCAAGGAGATATTAAAGAGAAAAAAATAACTTGATTATGACTTCTGTCAGCTAATGATGTGTAGTATAGTGCAAATACTTAAGAAAACACCAACTTACTATAATAGCTATATGAACTGGAGTTCAGCAGATTTATTGCTGAAGTTCAAGGCTTGGCTGAGACATCTCCACTACCTGAAAGACTGTATAGATAGTACCTCATCCACCAAGATTTGCACAGGACATGTCTTGAAGATTTTAGGTATTTTTCATATTCAGTATGGGCAGGATTGTTCTTGAAGGATCCTTAGACTTTTGCTGTTGTGCTATAGCTGCAGGTGATCTGAACATTTACATCCTGGCCAGCTTTTGCTAGGAGTGTCTGCTCCCCTTGCTGTCACAATGCAAGTGGTGGAAAGGCATTCTGTAAGCTCTAGAGAAAGTGGATTGATACACTTCCAAATGCATCTGTAACAAAGATCTGAAACAAGAGGATTACAGAGACTTCAGCAGTTAGAATAGTGATAGTTTAACACAAAAATATGTTGATTTTAAAGACCATAGTTCTTCCCAACAATTAACATTCAGAGATTTAAGATGAAGCAGAAACAAAGCATATTTTGACAATGGGAAGAGTTAGAGAGGGGAATTTCAATAAAGAAAAATTAGACGAAAGTAGGAGACATGGAATTAATATTTTTGCTCTTGCACATCTCCCATGTCGTAATTCAAATGCTTAAGCATAGAGTAAGAGTTTTTGCAGGATCTGAGAACTTGCCAGTTGTAGTACTGCAATATGTAAAAATGGTCGTGAGATTTAAATGCCACAAGAAGGTTTGCACTTTCTGCTAGCTATGTGTAAGATTCCAAGAATTTTGTGACGCATAAAAAATACTTTGAAATCTTTCCAGGTTGGGAAAAATTTATAAAATCAACTGATTATGATTTTATTGTGTCTGTTATTTGGACTGCTTTTAATCTGTTTAAAAAGAAATCTAAGACAAAACTGAGAATTAAATGTTGCAAGAACTGCCAGACTGCTCCTCTCTTTTCTCTGAGTGTCACCTTTCCAAGTGTGACACGCCTCAAGTCTGGGACCAAAATGAAAGCTAAGTACAATACTTTTTTAATGTAAGCCCCTGGATTTTGAGTACTGGACAAGGCTCCAGTGCAGCCAGTCTTGCAAAGAATTCAGTGTTATTTGTGCTCAACAGACATCACAAATTGCAACAATATTTAAGCAGCACTCTTGAAGGGAAACAAAAGGACAAGAATACAGACAGTTATGGTTAGGATAAGAGATGTGAAAAAGAAATAAATCAGAAAATTCCAGAGGAAAAGTAGAAGAAAGATAAAAGTTGAATAGAGAATCTGAGAATAACGTAAATTCACAAGAATTTACATTTTCACAAGAAAAAAGTGATGAAGAAACTGTAAGATGTTAGTTAATTCAGTGCTAAATGATGCCCTGCCGCAGCTGCACAGCTGGGACATTGCTGGGACGTTCCATTCAGGCAGAGGATGTTCAGAGGAGGGATGATGCTCGTGTCCTGCTGTGGATCCTCCTGGAGCTGCAGGGCTCTACGCAAAGAGCTCAATTTAGAACTAAGCTGCCTATTTTTAGGGGAGCCGAAATGCAGCCTTGTCAAGTTTAGGCTTCATGTGCCAATTTCACTGGGAAAACTCCTGAGCTTTGAATCACTTGGGAGATGGTTTTGTATGTGCTTGAAATGTGAAGGTTAGAATGTTTCTGTGGACAGCAGGTAATAGCCACTAAGGAGAGAGAAACCAGAGCTCTTACACTGGATTTACAGGTGGGGGTTTGTTTCTCTTCTTGCTAATTCAGTTATGTAAAATTCCAAGTTTTCTGAGTTTTAGTGGATGAAATTTGAATTCATTGAACTATTTATCAAAGTGAAGCTAAAGAGATGGTGATTTTTAAATAAAACTCTTATAAATTTATTGTACCTATGTGCTAGTTTTAGTAGTGATTCTGAAAATTCTACCCTCAAAATTATAAACTTATTCTTTGGCTCCTGGCTGAAATCCTTTAATCAGTAGTCCCACCTTAATAGTTTTTGAAACTGTGTGTAGTTTTCTTTGGACCTAGCTCATGGTAAACCTTGACATCTCATAAACAGGAAGACTTATATGTGGTTTTACTTTGACTATTGATTGTGATCTGAACTTACATGAGAAAGCTTACAGTAAAAAAGGCAAGTCAGTTCCAAAAACTTTTGCCACATAGCTGCTGTGTTTTCATAAACAAAAAAGAATAAAAATGAGAATTGTCTGTGTGCCATTCTGAGAGCTGAGGCAGAAGCTGAGAGTTCAAGAACAAGATTGTACTGCTGACTAATAATGCCAGCTTGGAAACAATGCCAGCTGTTTAATAACTCCTTCTCTTTAATAGGAGATGATCAAGGTGAAAGAAAAAAGAACACTGAGGAACAGAGGACCCTAGAAATGAAAACGATGCTTTTATTTATAGAGGGAAGCTCTCACAGGGAGAACTAGGGTAAAATGCAAGCTGAGAAAATGGTTATCTGTTTAGCTCTGATTTAATATTCCTAGGCAGACTGCTTTATAGCAGTCGTGGATTAAGGTAATTTGCCATGTTTAAAAAAAAAAAGACACTAAAATTAGTACATACACAGGCCCATTTTGATATATTGCAGCAACATCTGTTTAGACAACAAATCACCATAGCAGTGTAGCAGCCCTGGTTACCCTCACTAACTTCAGTAAGAATTCACCTCTCAGCTAAGTGTTGGTTAGCCAAGCTACTGAACAGTTTTTCCCTGTTTTCAAGACTGTGATTCTGCAGATATCCAAAATTCTAGCTGTTACATGAAGAATGAACATATGAAGTAAGTTATAATGACAAAGTATTACAAAATGCTGGAGCAATGGTTTCTGAACTTTTTGGTTTCCGACCCTACTTGCATTTCTTAAAATCACGTATTTTACAAAACAGATCGACTGAATATTAATTTAATTTAGGTTATCTTTGAGTAAGGGCTAAGGAGAACTTTATCCTAAAATGGTCCTTCTGAAAGGATTGAAACCCAGCTCAGGGAGCCTGGAATACTGGAAACAGGACAAGTTTCTTTAATGACCCTCAGTTACATTTCTTTATGCTGTTTGGCATATAAGTAATGTATCCATTTAAGAAATTTTTTTGGCAGCTTTTCGATTCTACAGTTGGAATTGGAATCCTGACTAAGGAAATCTTTAGAGACAAATATTTTAATTCTTAAAATTTAAGTTATTTGTGGTTGTACTATCAGTCTGCAAATGAGAAATCACAATCACCACAATCCTCACACTTAAGCTTTTCCACCTTCCAAAAGAGTCCATTTTTAACAGCATAGCTACATATTTTATAAACTGTGTGGATTTCTGGTCAACTAGCTTACATTTAAGTTTTGAAAGCAATCAATCTAGCTGCTACCAGAAAAGATCTACTTTACATGCTCAGGCAGAAGAAGGAATTTTGCAGGTAAAGTTTGCTTTGGTTAGGGACTGCACAGTGCCAATACTGCCAGCAAAGCCTCCTTTTGCAGCTGTAGCTCAGAACTGCAAGTGTCCCCATGAGCAGCAGTAGTATCCAGGTAACTTAAACACAGGGAGTACAGCTTCATCTATCCTGTGCTAAATATATTTGCTAATATAAGCTGCATTCGCTCCTAAGAGGTTGTGTGGTTATTCTAGAAGAACTCTCGTGTGATCAAAGCCCAGGAGAAGCTGCAGAAAGGAGCAACTTGGCAACTTCTCTATAGCATGTGAACCCCACACAGGGGGGCTTCACCTATTGAGGCACCTGGGAACATGAAGTCTTGGTTTGGGGATAAGGAAGAAGCTGAGACACACCCAAACTGAAGGCAGGAGGGTCTTTGTGTTTACTATTTTTAATAAAAAAGCATGAATTTAAGACATCAGCAGTGACAAGATGTACGAATTCCGTGAGTGTTGATCAAAGAGAGCTAAAGAACACTCCAAGGCCAGGATTTTCATTGTTCACCCAACCTTGTGTTGTGACTGTGCTCGAGCAGAGCCTTTGGCTTGGTTATTTCAGGACACAGTGGGTTCAGGACACAGCACCTCCTCCACGTGGGAGCACAGTCCATACCTCCTGCCCCAGGAGGACACAGCTCCAACTGGCAATCCAACCTACTAGAGTGAAATGCCAAAGCACAGGAGCAATAATAACATGCAACAATGTTACTTGTGGCTGTTCTAGAGAAAAAGGCAAATCCTGCATAGGGAAAGAAAAAGGAAACGCTTCACAAAAATTCCACACATATAAGCAAAAGGCAATTTCATCAAAATATTTAGCAAATAATTATTTAATTGCATTATGTAACTTTGATCTAGCATATAACACAAAGCTACAACTTATTATACCATTCATTTTCACCCCATAGACATCTGTGCAAAAACCCCAAACCCCAGTGACAGAGCTGAGGCAGTGCCTGTGAAAAACCCCAGACCCTCAGTCCATGGAGCACCCAAATGATGCAACTGCACAAACAATGTTTGTTCTCAAAGGCTGCTCAGCTTTTCGAATCAGGCTCTACAGGCCATGCACGCAGGACAGTTATGATCTTACTCTGATTTTCAGTTCTCTTAGCACCACTTTACAGGCATTCTCAACCCTGAGCATATCTGCCAGCATTGGTTTGAATAAGCAAAAGTCTCATGGAAAAACTTCATATTAAATAAATTAGAATCTAGGGCAATAGAAACCTTAAGATCTGGACTGTAAACCACACACTAAAAAATGTTCTGATATCAATACAGCCAAATGAAAAACAAGATAATTAACAAATTTTAATCTTATTATGGGTGTATTTAATACTAAAATTTGCATCAGCAGAAAAATGTTCCCTTGGAAATTTGTCACAGGTCAGCCATAGAATAAAGGTAATAATTCATAATTCACACTTAAAATGCACAATAAACATTATACCTGAAAGTGCACAGTACAGTTTTTACTGAACCTGAACACAAAAAATATTTTCTCCTTTCATGAAGGAGATACTTTTCATCTGTTGTTCCCATTAGAATTGTATAAATACATGTGCAAGTCATAGATAAAGGTTTTGTAAATAGCAAATGTAAATACATTAGCATGGAGTGACACTGGACCAACCCCTCTGACAATGGCAGTTTGTTACACAGTTGTATCAAAGTTCAATGTAGAATATATAATTTAACAATGCACACATTCACAAACTTTTCCCTCTTTTATACTACACAAAATGCTACAAATATTATCTTCTACATGACAATGGCTTTACTGAGTTTATTGACAGTCAGTTTGAGACACAAAAATGCAATAGGACACAAAAGAAGCCAATACTGAAAGAACTTTCAATACTTTTGGAAAACCTTGCTTAGAAAACTACTGCATTTTACAAGAGGAAATACTCTTTGGTATAAAGGAACAGTGCCAATGGTATACCCAGACTTTTCACTTTCCAGTGAAAGACATAAAAGAGCTATCAAAACTGAGTAAAAAACAAAGCCTCTTGAAAGTGTAAGGCACACTCAAAATTAAGTTGCACTGTGGCCCCACAGAATCTCTATCCAGACCAAAGGAAAGCACTTTGCAAAATCTAGCAACACAGAGCTGTACTGGCTTTGGAATGGCAAAAAGTGTAATGGGTAGTAAGGTAAGCAAGCATAATGTAGGGCATTGCATACGAATGTATTTTACTGTGAAAAAGGCTTATGGTCATGTTCTAAAACTCAGGATTCACTCCAAGTATATCTAAACAAACTTCTGAGCAAAGACAATGATGTGTTTCAAATAGCTCCATCACTGTCAATCAAAAACTGGCAGCTGCCAGAGAGAGACATTAAAAATGGCAAAAGCAGTGTTGTATCATGTAGCAGGTCACACAGACTAATCAAAACAGCACATTTTTAGCTTGAACAAGACATCATAATTTTCAAAAGAAAACACCTTTATCAGTTAGTCTCAGCACTTAATTCTTATGGTCTTCATGAAAAACTTCATTTAGTTAATTCAGTGGTATTACAGAATTGGTTAAAGTGCTTTAAAAAGAATAAAAATAATTCATATTTCTCTATTAAAAATATTTTTTCCTCTTGAAACTTGCCTTCACTAATAATTAACTCACATGTTAAAACTGATGGAACAGCACTAGCAAGAAACAGCTGGTTATCTTAGAGGGGGCATTTATTAAAATATTTCATGTATTTGCCAAAGTACTGTGCCAGAAGAGCTTATCTGTTCTCTGTATTGAACAATCTCATGAGTCATCTCTTGGTTTTTCCTTTTGCTAGTGCTTCTGCATAGGTCAGGTGAATAAAGTCAAAGAGTTGTGTGGCATTGGCAGCATTACCCAGAATCTTGGAGAGCTCATCCTTGGAGAGTTTCACCAGCTCTGCAATGCTTTTAACGTGGGTCATTAAGGCACGGCAGTTTTTTGCATTAACCCCTGGCATTTTTAAGAGGAAGTCCTGAGGCCCAGGGTTGTACTTGTCTGACTCGGGGAGGATTTCGGAATCTGCGGTGACAGCCATCGCTTTTTCTGCGTCAGGTTGGGGATGGTTTTGTTTCAGCTCTTCAAACAGCTCAGCAGTAGCGTGGGGAGAGGGACACCACAGGATCCGTAACTTTGGGAAGTGCAGTGTAAGAAGGGTTAGTTTAGAAGTAACATCATTGCTGGAAATTTCCGGCTGCAAAGAGCCTCGTGGGATCAAGGAGAAGGATTTGTTAGGATCGAATTCGATGAGGAGAACTGGCCGCTTGTAGTAGCGGCACATGGCCACGCACTGCGCGTACAGCCTGCCGTTGTTCAGGGAACCAATGAGATCGCTGATACTCTTCCGCTCCACACAGATGTCAGGAGTTAGAATATAATCCCCAACTTCCAAAGTCACAGGCTCAATGTCAATCCCACGGCGATGGATCAGTGATGGAAGCTCACTACGGAATTCCCGCATATCCACGATTATGGTTTGCTGAACATCCTTCTGTTCCTGTCCACCTAAAGAGCAAAACAAACACTTATGCCCATATTTGGCTCCTCCCGCTCTGGTTGTTTTCCTGTGTGCTGCCAAGGCTTCTGCAATGGATGGACTTCTCATCTTAAGTTACACCTCAAATTCATCAGTACAATAAATCCAGACTTCATTTAATTTTTAACTGTTATAGATAAAAATGACTTGCCTAATTATGTATTGTAGTTTATGGAGCATGCTCTGCAGCTTAATAGAACTACCATGCTACTTGCTGTAAGCTTTGTATAGGTGACAATAAAATACATTAAGCTGTAGATGAAAATCATTGAAATTAACCACGGAAATCTTTAAAAGGCTGTCTGCAAAACAAGATAATGAAGCTGATCCTTTTTATTGCCAGCTGTTTCCCATAGAAATACAGAACTTTATTGAAGGAATTATGTGTTAGCCTCTACAGATCTGTAGAAGGACACATAAAGTGACTGCAGCACCAAGGCCACAAAAGACGTAATAGCAAAGATTAGAGAGCATATGGCAAAGGACAGCAGGATTCCAGAAATGACAGCAAAGAAAAGAAGGCAGAGGCACAGTACACATGTCAGAGGAAAAGAACAAAAATGTGGTTAGAATTGCAGCAAAAGAAAAAGGATGCTTTATTGGAAAGAAAGTGATCAAACCCTCAGCATGCAGTTGTTTACCCAGGCAGCATGTTTTGCTGAGATGAAAAGAAGTTGCCACCATTTACTAGCTCAAGGGCAACACTGCCTTTGACTATCTGTAGACTTCAGTTTCTATGTTTTAATTTCTCTTCCTACAAGCAGTGCTAGACAGTCTCATAACCAACAATCTGCCTAGAAACAATCCAAATGGTACCTGTCTTAACAATCTGCCTAGAAACGATCCAAATGGTACCTGCCTTAATGGTCAAATACTTCATTAACCTGTATTGTCAAAGGAAACCACAGTTGGCAGTCACTGGGAAATAATGTTTCTTTAGTGTGAAGGCTGCAGAGCCAATGTACGACATGTACAACAACCCAGATGGTTGGAGGGGGATTTAAAGTGCAATAGTTCTGGGACTTTTAGAAAGCTCTGGAAGCCTGACCTAGGACCTGCTCACCTGCTTTGCGTGTGTCAGCAGAGACAGAGGCGGGTTGAGGGTCTCTGAGGAGGTCTAAGTTTGTTTCATCTCTTCCTTCTCTTTCTTCAGGAACAACCATGCTGGCCTTCTCTCTAAGGAACCACAAACAAACACACTAAGAACTGCAAATGTAGGAGTAGAGGAGACTGAAATACTTCAATACCCTTCATCCAAATGTAAAATTATATATAGTTTAATATTAAATGCAAACCCAATCAGAGATGCCATTTACTGGGTTTTACTAGGTTTTTCCTTTTACAAAGGAACTTATGACTAGTAATAGCACTGTAACCCACTGAGAAGGCAGTGTCAGTAAAAATATTGCCTTATACAGTCTAAGAAATAGAAATTGTTTTGTTTCCTCAATTGACTTAGGTTATAAAAGCTTCAGAAATCATCTTACAAGAAATGTTGCCTGCAAAAACACTGTTACACAAATGAACTTCATAGAAATTAAGAGAAAATCCAAGTGGTGCTGTTTAGCCTTTAAGTTAACATTAAATCCTGCTAAAATTATTAAACAAAATATCAGGTGCTTTGAAAAGGAAGGTTTTGACTTTTTGGTGATTCTCAATAGCAAAGTACTCTTTCTATCTGAAAAAGAATTGAATTAAAAGTTTATTTAAAGCCTTCACAGAGTTAAGAACTTCACTCTATTTAAAATGCAAACATACTGGGGAATTACATGAAACACTAATTATAAAGGCAGTTAAACTAATTGTGTTACCGAATAAGTTTTTCGAAGGCCTCCTTTTCTTTCCTCAGAGTTGTGAGGTAGCGCTGCTCTTCCGTGGAGCCCCCATATATGAGGAAATAAACTCTGTAGGTATAAAAGTGAAAAAAAAAAGAGGTCACAAAACTTTGTGTTAAGAAAATTCACAACCAATAAACTTAAGATTAGTAGCAGTAAGTGCCTGACAAGTTAGTTAATAGTATATTAAATTTTAAGTTTTCTATATTTTTAATTAGTATGTGACATTTATTCATAAAATTGAGTTTTGCAATTTCCAGGCATATCAAATACATATACCCAATGTGGTGATCTTTCTGTCAGCAAATGCTATAACTGCAAATACTTGGGTTTTTTATTGTGTTTTCCTGTTACAGTTTCTGAATTACTGGTCTTCAGCATGATGAATATCAGGAATGTGAAAAATAAATTAAACTCAAAATGAATCCTTTTGTTTAAAAATCCTGTCTTCAGAGATGGTTTAAAATGAGACTACACCACCTCAAAATGATTTGCTGCCACTAAGATCTTTGAAACAGAGGTCTTGGAATTGGTTTTTTTTACCAGATATGCTTCTGCTGTTAAGGGACTGCATACCGGCCGGAAAGTAATAATTATTTTTTTTTCCAGACATTTTGCTTTTGTTTAAACTTAAGGGCTAAACAGGAACTAAAAGGTAGCTAATGAAAATGAACAGCAGCATGTTCTGCAGTGACTGCTGGCAGTGCATTTGTCATCTTTTCAGACTAGAATTACCCTGGCCAAGTCAACTTGCCTCAAAGGCTTCCCAGGCCTGCTTGCCTTGTAGATTTCCAGCTGCCGAACAAAAGTGAGTTCTGCATCGTATAACACAACATATCTGGGTTCTACCTCGTGCAGCACCCGAGTGAGCGCGTAGGGATCCCCACAGCCCTGCAGCGGGTGAATAATGGTCAGCGGGTCCTTGAAAATCCCATAGTAACAATCTGAGGGCAAGTTCACATCGAAATCTTCAGGAATGGTCTCTTCAGGGTTGCCTTCTTGGCTACCACCTAATTCTTGATTGTCTTCCACCTCGACCTCCTCTCTCTTTTCCTCCTCAGTTTTCCCTATCATTTCAATTATAGTCCGGTCTTGCTGCTTCTTGTGTTTATTTTGTTTGGAAGAAGCTGTGAGTTTGGCTTTTTTGGCTTGAGGCCCTGTGTCTGGTTTGGCATTTCCTTTGGACTTGATGGCTTTTCTGTCCTTAATCCACACTTCTCCAGCCTTCTCATCCTTTCCAAAGGTTTTGTTATACAGTCTTGTTAAAAAAGCTTCTGCTCCAGCAATAATACACTCCCTGAGCTGTGCACAGGCTCGGTCATCACTGGCACAAATGAGCACTTGCCCTGCAGTCAAGAAACAATAGCATGTTTACAGCCTGTAATGCTGAGCTTCCTAGGCAGCTACAAGCACCTCCCGAGCAATGGGTTGCACTGATACAAGCACTATGCCTGCCAAATGCTTTGACATTCGCCTGCCACGGCTGCTCTGGACTTTGAGAGAATCTGAATTGCATAGCTTTTAGTACCAGATAAGATCAGAGAAGATTAATGGAAGCTAAGCATTCCTTATGATATCTAAGTTTGTTAAGTTTTTCTTCTGACCATTGGGAAGGAGGCAGATACAGAGTGTGTTGGAACATATTCGAACAACTACTCATTTTTAAGATGTGGAATAAGAGAGAACTTAATTTAGACCATTCTAATTTGTCAGTTGTGTTAGTCTAAAAAACACATTTCACACAGTATTATTGACATTTGTGAATAACAATTCTCCACAAGCTGACTCAGACAAACTCCTACAACACTAGGTGAGAGAGCCAGTTCTTAACCAGAGTCAGAACACTGTGGGTGGGAGAAGAGAGCACTTTTTTACACTTACTATTTCCTAAAATAAAACTTGCTAAATTTTAAGGGAATGAAAAGCCCTAAAATAGGAAAGGCAGCAAAGCAGTTAGACTCTCTTCCCTGCCTTCTAATCTCTACCTCATTTATATGCAACTTATGAGAAGCAAATTTTCAAGTGCATGAGAAGAATGTGCAAGTTAGAAAGGGCGTAAGGCAGAACCCCTATTTTTGTTTTGAACCCAAACTTAAGAAATGAATTAATGGTACCTCAATTATTATAAATTTCCACATCAGTTGTATTTGGCTTTGAACTAAGGTATCAGTACAATACTGAAATGTAACTTAAAGTATTTTTTCAGAATAATGCAGGTTCTTTCTTAAAAAGTATTGCATTGCAGGAATGAACAGCATTTCTCTTTTAGAGCAAGACCTAATAAGAGTTTATGTAAAACTATTTCATTTTACATAGTTTATGTACATAATGTACTTAAGTCCCTCATCTTAAGGCCACATATTACTAAATTAAAACTAGCTCTTTGATAAAACTACGGAAAAGAATTCGTTTCTTCTCTCCAAGGTCAAGTAGAAGTACTGTGAAAATTTAGATCAGTTAGTATTCTCTCACCTGGACCACCAAGGTTGTCACTGTTCTTATTCTCATTTTCAATCTCTTTCAGTACTTCTCTCAAAGCTTCCCATTTTGGGTTACTTTCTAGAACCAATTCCCTTTTCAGTTCTGAAACAAAGTAAGATTGAACATAGCAGCTCCTGCAGACAAAATACCCTTCAGACTTTAAATCAGTGGTTGATGTCAATAATGTGATGGTTGTTGGCAAATATGATATTCAACAGCCTACATATGCAACTTGTTATGCTATTGAGCTGAAGAACACTTCTAAATTTAAAAATGGAGATAAGTGCTTTTGTAAAGCAAAAAGCTGAAATATTCACTCATTCTTTAATTCTGAAACTCCTGAATATATTTTTAATAAAAGCAACCACAGCCTCCTACTCTTTTACATAAGATAATAAAGATGAAGCTAAACACCAACGTAATGCAAGAACAATTCCACAAAAGCTCTCCCAGTGATGAGCTGAGCAAGCTTAGGAGAATCCCCTACTTCTTTGTGACTCTTTTGTGTTGTTTCTTATATGCTTTTGGAACTAAGATTATGTCTCAATTTATCCCAGCTAACAGACTGAGATCCTGAGCTGTGGAATTTCATGCAGGGAACAGAGCACAAGTAATAATATGCAAAGCACTTGGAATCCTGTGACACTCTCAAACATAAAATTAGGAACGATCATTACCACTTCCCGTCTTTACATCACGTTTTTCAGAGCCTTTGCCTTTCTGATTCAGTTTCTCATCTGCAATGCGATAAACTCGAGCTCGAGCATTCACAAACATTGAAGTACTGGAGTCAAGGAACAGCCAGCCTGGAGAGGAAATGAGAAGGAAGCAGTAGTAGTTTGACATCTGCAATGTGTACGTGTTTCAACCCTTTGGAGTAAAAGCCCCACATCTCTCAGCTGGAATACCTGCCCTACCTGCTCGCTGTGTAATTACCAGCTTAATAAAAGACAGAAATGTGATGCAAATCTCACACTGTTAAGTAACAGCAGTTAAGTGGGAAGATGAAAGAATTATCTGTCAATAAAAACCTACGTCCTTATGGCTGGTTATGTAAAACCTAATTAGATACCTTCATATGTTTGGGAATGTTAATTAAAAACATCAACATTGCACTGTTTCATGCATTAACTTGCATGGTTATTCCGTGTTTACCTGAATTCTCACCAAAGGCTTTTTCACTTGCTCTCAGTGACTCCAGGAGATTAAGGAAAGTGACACAATCATACTGGGTTAGATACAGTAGCAAAGTACGAAGCACCTTCAAATCCTGCACCAAAGACTTTGTCTTAGCTCCAAGCTGATGCCAGAGAGGATCTAAATAGTGACGTATTGTCTGGAAATATAAATTGGAAAGTTCAGAGTGTCAAACATACAGTATTGTATTATAGCTTCTAACCAAGCTGAGAATGCACGTTTTCTTTTACTTTACAGGGGATGCTGCTGGTTTCCCAAAGTTATCACAGATACCAAAATAGAGATGTGCTGGTGAGATATTTGTTTTGATTTAAGTTACCATATTTTAGCAAAGTTAACATAATAGAGATGTCTTCATGAAAAACATTTAATAATAATTCAACACTTTCAGTAAATTTTTTCCTTTCCATATAATAATAAAATACTGGTAAAATTTAAAAGAACACCCTTATTTTACTGGTTCTGGCCTGTTGTATTTAGTATCCAGTGTCCTTTACTTAGGTACAGCAAAAACAATATAATGTCATTTAGTTTCCAAAATAAGATGGGTACCATGAAGATGTGCAACTTATTGAACTCAAGAAAAAAATCTCCAAATATTTAAAGTACAGAAGGCCTTCCATCCAGATTGAATCACAGTTAACCAATAACTGTGTTGCACTATGGCAATTGATTTCACCCTAAAGAAGGCATGTATGCCAAACATTGCAGATCTGCCAAAAATAGCAAAGACGACACAGTTATATATATATATATATAATATATATATAAAACTGACATATATAATGATTAAAGATTCAGCAGATGCACACATGTGCATATTGTCTATCATATACAGTGCTTTTCCTACTAGAGAAAACGAAAAACACAAGCAAGAAATTCAAAAGGAAAGAGGGAATATGTGTGTGGCAATAACTGATACTTATCTCCAAAGTATTGTGAGCTGAAGTTGCAGCTGTCTTTTTAATAACAGCAGCAACAATTATTATTATTACCATGAATTGGGATGTTTTTACTGTTGGGACTCTGGAAATAAAGGAAGAACAACAAAATACCAATACATCAAAAACTGTACCGGTAACTGTCACATCACCATTCCATTCCCCTGTACCAGTAATAAACATGTCATGGGAGAACACTCAGCTGCTGCTGCTTATTTATTCTGCAAACAACATTTCTGTTTGCATGGCAGGCACTTTAGAGATCTACATCCCATTAGTTAGACACTGCAGAACAATCAAAATGGTTACCTTGTCAAAAGGTTTAGCAATAGCATTCTCTAAAGATAGATCTTCTACTTCAAGAGCTGGATTGTAACGTTTGAGTTCCTTCAGACATGCATTCAGAATGTCCAGGATTGCAGTCTGGATAGCAAGCATAGCAGGGGTCATTGCCACATGAATTTCCACCACTTCAGGTTTATGCTTCTCTAAAAATGAGTGCACTGCTATATGAAATCTAAGAGAAAAACAGCTTCTTAAGATTTACATGGATAGTTTTATTTGACTTAGAATTACTCAAAAGTTAGAATAAACTACAATTACAATTGTTTTAAATGTAAACAAGTAAGCTAATTCCAAAATAAGTTTCTACTGATGTGAAGACTGCAATCTTACAAACAGCCTCAGAAAACCATCTGTTCCACAATTACGACTGTAGTCATTCTAGTCATGTGAGCTTATAGTGCTGGTGAATGATCCATGGAAAATTACTGCACTGGATTCTGCATCATCTTCACACAGAGCAAAAATATATATATATAATAAATATATATTATATATATATTTATATAAGATGTATTATACATACATAATATATAAATAATATAAAAATATATATTATATATAAAAATATATATATAAAATAAATATATATTTATTATATTAAAAGAATCCCAAAAAATCTTATAAGGGATAAACTGGAAGGGGTTAGTGAATTCTCTGAAATGACACAGTGGCACCAGCAGATCCTGTGAGGTTCCCAGCTTGCAATAACCAGCAGGTCCCTGTTAGAAGCCTGCCCTTGGAGCCACCCTGGCTGCACAGGTCCAGAGATGCCAGCTGTCAGTTCCTGACAGGATGAGGCTCAGGCAACCTGATGGCTGCTGACCTCTGAACTCCATGGACATTTCCCTTACTGCATGCTGCAGCCCCAGGTCTTTTCATGGAAGGAAGAAAATCTAGAGAGCTTCTACTCAACCTTCCCTACCCTAGGTACATCCACTTCTACTCCCCTGGGATACTGAAAGACAGAAGGCTAAGGAATTTCCAATGCAGAGGAAGAGTTCATTAAGATGGAGTGAAACACATTCCAGCCTGGACTAACAGAACTAATGGACAGAGCTCCTGCTCAGGGCAAGAGCAACTGACATCCAAGAGTGCCCAGTTGCATTTGTGGATCTGCTCCTGAAGACTCAGTGCATGCCACATCTTGGCAATTTGTTTTTTAACATTCATCATGAAATATTCTTCATACACAACATACATGTGTAGGAAGATTAAAAAAATCTGACATGTAGAAAGAGATGCATGGAGTTTCATCACAGTTGGAAACAAACACCTCCATGAATGGCAGGACTGAGAGACTGTTTTCCTGTCACTTCATGACTTAAATACTCTTGTTTAGTAAGAGAAGCACTTCTCAAACTTTTAAGAATGGCACTTTTTGCTGTGATTTCTGTTGACTAAAAGGACAGCTCTGCCATAGGTTCATCCCCTTAATAGAGTTAATTTGAGTCTATTTTCAAACATAGTCTCAGAAATTCAGCATCTTTAAGACCACTTCTGTCAAAAACTGAAAAACTTTAGTTTGGGAATACAGGAGGGAACACAGATTAGCAGTGTGACTGCACAGACCTCTCTTTCTAAGGAACCTGCTGTAAAATCCTTCATCTTTCCTCTAAGTTTAACTCTCCAGTGAAGTAAAGACATGCCTCACCTTGGCCACAGATAAAGCTTCCCAACAAAAAGATTTTTCATCACTCTTTCCACATGACAAAAGCCAGTGTTAAATGCAACTGCATTATCTGTGAAAGCTTTAATGAAGCCTTGCTTGTTCTTCTGGCGATAAAGTCGCAGGATAAATGCTTCCTGACAGGACTCAATGATTCTGTGTGCTTTGTACACCAAAATGCCTGACAAAAGAAAAAAAAGTCAAGTTAAAAAATGTACAGAAAGGCCCAGGTTTGTATAGATTTTTCCTCACAATTGTCTTATTCTTCTACTGTTCTTTTAATTACAGGAATTTAAGTCTTCTAAAATGAGTTGAACAAACTTTCTTGGGTTGAAACAAGTGATTCCTCAGTTTCAGTACCATGGAAGTGCCAAGTAACAGAACTGGGTTACTAATGCATCTTTAACAGAAAAGCTTGTGCATGAGTGGCAGGACTTACTAGCTTAGAAAATTCTTTACTCCTGAGGCATAACTTGAACTTGAGCCTTTTAAAAGCAGGAAAAGCAAATGCATGACATAACACACTGTTGCAACAAAACAAGTTTGATATGTTTGAGGCTGTGATAGTTGAATTCTTTTGTTAAGAGAAATTCTGCAATTACAGACTTGTCAAGTAACTTTCACTGGTAACAGTTTGAGTGTTTACATAATCAAAGAACTTCTGGAAACATTTCTTTTGCTTTTCTCTCCCATCTGACAGTCATATTCACACTTAAGGACAGCAAGTATTATCAAATGCATGAGTACATGAGCAGTTTTCTTCACGGCTATGGGTGTAGTAGGAATAAAAGATCTATCAAGCACATATTAATAAAGAGAAGTGCAACAGTTCAATTTAATTACGTGTTTGAGGCAAACACTCCTGGGGTTCACAGTTCACTCAGCCAAGATCTGCTAAACCAAGGCTTGTTTTTTCCTCATGTTAATCACATTAAACAGCACATCATATTATTTTCCCTCTCCCACTACTGAAATGAGGCCTATGTGGTATCTGTTCACAGCTTCCAGTGGAATCACAAATGCCTTTCTAAAATGGAAGCAAAGGACATCAAACATCACAGGTTCTACCTTGTGCCTACACTAGCTGATAAACTTACAGAGCATTTAATTTCTGTAACAAGTCTCCTCAACTCAGCACCCAGCCATTGATTTTAACATGCCTTTGCTTGCTAAATGAAAAAGCATTCAGAAAAAAAAAACTTCCATATAACTGCTTGCCATTCATGATTAAGTCATGAAATAATCCACTATAAGTCATTTTTCTATCTAGATATTGTTAGACCTGTGCTATGAAGCAAATTTTTCAGTACATAATAATGATCATAGTAATCTATGAATTAATTCCAGTTTATCAAGATGTGACTCCAGATGGACATGACAGGAAATACAATTTGTAGCAGGTCAGTAAAACTGTATTTATTGTAATACTTTCCTGCTTTTAGTCAATATATCCCTGCTTATGAAGTGAGTTCACACCTGCTGTGTAAGCCTTGGTAGAAACAACTAGCCACTTCTTATTACACCAACTTGCATCAGCTTCACTGTGCTGTCAAGTACATCATTTCTACTCAGCTAAAAACACCAGGAATAATTCTGCTTTACTGCAGTGATAATTTCTTATCTTCATTTAGCTGGATTTATGAGTTCATCAGATGTTAATTCACACTGATTTTACAAAAGACTTTTTTACTGCAGGAAAGGCTTTTGCTGTTATCTCCTCACAAAGCACTACCACAAGGCTTTGGTGGTTTTGTTGTACAATCTCACACACAGACAACGCACACGGACCCAGGTGTTGGGAGGCTGGCAGTGAAGCCACCAGTCAAATGCAGCTGCTCTGACACGACCTCTGGTGGCAATGCAAAACCTGTCACAGCTCTGTGGCACTATAGGACAGCACCAGTTTTAAAACTTTACTGTATTTCTTCTTTTCATATTTTTTTTTTTAAATTTTCTTCTTTGGTAGGGTAGAAAAGTAGAGAGGGAGGAGTCAGGGGAAGAAGAGAAATTATCAGAGGTTGTCCAGAAAAACTATTCACTTCTTTTGAACTTAGAAAAACCAAAATTGACAAATCTGCTGTTCTTTGACTCCAGCATAAAACTGTTCAAAACGTCTTAGCACTCTAAGTTTGTTATAGCTGGACTAAAAGGAAGGAGGTACAGCTTCTGAAGCAGAAACTCACATTCTTCTAAGCATAAGTTTAAGCATTCTAAGCATTAGTTTAAGCCTTCTTTTAAGCATAAGTTTAATCACTAAGATGCTAATACTTAGATAACAGTATAATATTCTTACATCCCTGGCTCTTAGATATCTCTTTTTTCAGCTCTCCAGGCTGTAAAAGAGTTTCTAGCTTAGACAGAAACATAAAAACAAGAGTGGCTGGGGGAGAAGGGGAACAGAACACGAGAAGAAAAGGGTAACTCTCCCATCTTGCATGTGTAGCTTCTATATAACAACAAAAAAAGGTTGCAAGCTATTCCTAAAATCTTTACAATCACAGTAACAGCATTACTTCATAATACTGCTATTTGTGTAGTGTCCAAATGTGTCAATACAAAGATTTGTGAGGTATTCTTTTATAAGAAGTCATCAGGAGTAATTTGTTAATGCAAAAAAATAGGTAGTGTGCATGGCTGATGAAGCATGATATCTAAAATCAGTTTTAATCATAGGCCAGTGTCCAATAGATCACAGGACACTATTTCACCAAGTGCAATCAATTATTCTTCTTTGAAAGCCTTTTTAAACTGTGGGATTAAATAAGGCAAACAAGTTTAGTGAAAAAAAACCCAATTAAAAATATAAAAGAACTACATATTTGCCCTTTTACCTCAGCCTTGGTGGAGGCAAAAAAGAGGAATATTTCTTCACTACAAGAAGTTGTACAACTCTTCATATAGAATTCAGCTTTGTGTATTTTCAAACAGAACATTCTTACCTTTATTTCATTAAGCTCTTACCGGTAATGAGATTGGCTGGAATTCTGTCAGTAAGGAAATCTACCACAAGGATCCGACTTGTTGCAAAGATGACACCTCCTTGTGTGTAAAATTCATATCGAGTATTATTTGCAATTTCATTGGTAACACGCCGAGGGAGATGAACAACTCCATCTGACCTCAGCTGATCAATAAAATACTCCTAAACCAAACAGAATAAAACCACAAGACATTATTGGGGTATTTAGGGAAAGGGATGCAAAAAGCATCTTTATTACACATACTCTGGTAATTTTGAGGAGCTGTCCAAAACAAATAAAGACATGATAGTATAACATACTAAAGGAAGTCAGAATTATTATGACTTTTTCTTCTTTGATACTCTTTCTTCAGTTTCAAACTCATCTGGGTGATTTAAAAATCTACATAGTCAGCAGTAGTTAGATAATACATAAAAATGAGCAACTGACACTTCAAGGAGCTTACATTTTCTTATATTTCAATAGCTCATTTTCAGAGAAAATGCAATTTTAATACTGCCTAAAAGACACAGATTTGGGAAGTGATCATCTTTTAGTGCCCTCACCGGTCATTAGATGACTACAGCAGGTAGATCATATACAACAATCCTAATCTGATAAACTGTAGCTGTGATATCCATTCACCTATGGTTGCTATAAAAAGACGTCTCCTTCCTGATGGTGGGAAATTTGCCTGGTTCTAGAGAAAAGAGAGCAGCTTTTTTTTTGTACAAGTTGGGACAAATCTGTCAGCATGTTTCACCTGTTTCTTCTTACTGGTTACTTATAAGTTATGTACTTGTTTTGGCTCATTAGTGTTATTAGGACTTCATTGTGCTGCAGAAGTAGAAATTCAACTGCCGTGATCCTGAATGTGTATGGTTTGACAGCTTCCCCAGGACCTGGGGGTGGACAACAAACTCTCCCTGAGCCAACAGTGCCCTTGTGGCCCAGGCCAAGGGGATCCTGGGGGGCATTAGGAAGAGCCAGCAAGGGAGGTGACCCTGCCCCTCTGCTCAGCCCTGCTGAGGCACTTCTGGAGTGCTGGGTCCGGTTCTGGGCTCCTCAGGACAAAAGGGACCTGGAGCTCCTGGAGCAGAGGGTGACAAAGAGGATGAGGGGACAGGAGCCTCTCTCTTGTGAGGAAAGGCTGAGGGAGCTGTTCAGCCTCGAGAGGAGATGGCTGAGAGGGAACCTCACCAATGTCTGTCAGTGTGAGCAGGGAGGGCTCAGAGCAGGGCCCAGGCTCTGCTCCCTGGGGCCCAGCAATGGGACAGAGGCAACAGGCAGGAACTGATGCCCAGGAACTTCCACCTGGAGACGAGGGACATTCTTCACTGTGAGTGACTGAGCACTGGGTCAGGCTGTCCAGGAAGGCTGTGGAGTCTCCCTCACTGGAGGTATTTCAGAACCACCTGGACACAATCCTGTGTCGTGTGCTCTGGGACGGCCCTGCCTGAGCAGGGAGGTGGGACCAGATGAGCCACTGTGGTCCCTCCCGACCCATTGTGTGGTTCTGTGCCGGGGTCTGAGCCCAGCGCCCGGCCCGCCCCCCGCGCTGCCCTCACCGGAGCCCACACACCCTCCCGCCAGCCCGGGGAGCCGCTCCGCCGGCCGGGGCAGCGACAAAGCCGCCGGCCGCCCCTGAGACGCGCCCGCCGCAGCCGGGAGGGGAGGGGGCGGGCGCTGGTAGCTGCCCTCACCTCCTCGGCGGGGCTGGTGTTGAGCACGAGCACGAGGCTGGCGGGCTCGCAGTAGAGGCGCAGGAAGCGCAGCAGCAGGCGGTCGATGCCGAGCCCGCGGGCGCACACGACGAGCCCGTCGCGGTGGAACAGCTCCAGGAAGATCTGGCTCTCGTGCTCCAGCAGCGCCGCCATCACGGCACCGCTCCCGCGCACGCGCACGCGCGCCCTGACAGCGCCCCCTACCGGGCTCGCGCGCGGTCCTCCAGGCCGGGCGGTTTCCCGCCCCGCCCGCGAGGGTCCCACAGGGAAAGGTCCCTCAGGGAAAGGTCCATCCATGGAAAACCACAGCGGGCGGGGACAGGACCCCACACAGGGGCTCCTGCTGCGGCCAGCTGAAACTCCTCTTCTCCCCGTGCGGGGCGTGTGTGCCCAGCGCTAATGCGAGGTAGCTGTAGTCTTCTATCATTTTGTGTTTATTATGACCCGAGGGAACAACCTGACGTTCTCTCGGGGGAAGTTTGGGTCAGATATTAGGAAAAGGTTCTTCATCCATAGAGTGGGCACTGAAGAGGCTCCCCAGGGCCCCAAAGCTGACAGAGCTCCAGGAGGGTTTGCACAGCACTCTCAGGCACAGGATTGTTGGGGTGTCCTGTGCAGGGCCAGGAGCTCGATCGATGATTCTTGTGGGTCCTTCCTACTTAAAATATTCTGTGATTCCGTTATCTTTTACTGGGCACCTACATTTCTTAAGCACTAAACCCAAACTCTGCTGAGCACTCCTCACACGAGGCATCAGCACCTTGCCGTTTCCTTGGTGCCCGCCCCGGTCCGTGCACAGAGGCTGTTTGTGCCCCGAGGGGTGAGGCACTCCTCAGACCTGCTTTCAGAAACAGCTGGAAATGCAGGACACTCCTCAGGCTTCCCCTGCAACTTGTGGAATCACAAAAGGGTTTGGGATGGAAAAGACCTTCCTATCTCCCAGTTCCACGCCCTGCCATGGCAGGGACACCTCCTTCTAGCCCAGGTTGCTCAGAGCCCCCAGGGTGGTCCCGGTTCTGCTGGGTCAGAATCCCCCTCTGGAAAGCGAAGGCGAAGCTGGCAGCTCTGTGTGCTGGGCTCTCGGGCAGAGGGGCAGCGCGCAGCTCGCTCCCTCCGTCCCGGGAACCTTCGGGGAACGTTCCCATCACTTCTGTTCACGCTGGGTGCCGATTCCAGTTATCTCTGTCCGTATCGTATTCTTTGGGTAAAACACCGTTATCAGGGAATTGAATCAACAGTCAAATATATTCAAATAAACACTTTCAGTTCTTTGTCTCCAACTGTCACAGGTGGGCAGCTGCAGCGGGGATTCCTTTGGGTTTTGATGGTTTTCTAAGTGAAGGAAAATAAAATGTACAGCTGCCAACATGTGCCTTTACTGCACACTTGTTGCAGTCGGCACTGCTAATGAAGAGGCACTTTACAGAGCTTTCTTTGTAAATCTGCCACGCAGTCAGAATTATGTTATGGGAAATTTTAAATTAATGTAGGCAAAATGCAAATTATTTACAATATATATCCTTGTATTTTAAAATGCAATACAGGTCCTCTGGGCAAAGTAGAAAACAAGCCTTCAAAAACAGGCAAAAATTAATAAAATATGGGGACTAGTCTTGATTTTTTTCATACACATTTCATATTTATGAAATTTTATGTTGATACCCAAACAATTTTTTCTTTGCAAGTTGGATCATATTGCTAACAATTGTACCAAATACTGTGCTCTGGTTCTCATTTTTATCTGGCTGCTAAGAAACTCTGGGATGTTAGCATTTAAAACTTATTTTAGACCATAAAAATCAGTATTTTTTTTGGACAACTTTTCATTTTTGTGGACTGCAGGAAATTGAATTGAACAAAACAAAGCCTTACACAATAACACAATAATTACCATTAACATTTATTACTAGTTTTGAATACTGTGTGGAAAACTGAAGCCCAATAAGGTTACTTTTTTGAGGAATTTCAGTATTCTATAGAATTGTCCATATAAATTAGGAACCAGCCATTTCCTTTCCCTACACATTTCTACAGGAAGTAGAAACAATGTTTCCTAATGATCCAGATAAAATATTTCAGGCATCCCTGGATTATAATTTTATTTTGTACTGTATATGTTTTTTATATATTTTACTTTGGATAAATGTAATATTAATGTAAATCTGTGGTGTGAAGTGCCTCTTGTGGGCACACATTTATTAGCCAGCAGAGGGCTGTCATTTCTTACCTTAGAAGATCAGAATTTAGGCCTAAATCTTGCAATGTGTTTTTGTGCAATTTTTCTTTGCAAAACACTAGATTAATATTAAAAAAAAATCATAAAACCACAAGAAATAACTTGAATAGGAATAGGATAAATAAAATTTGGCTAAGAATTAGCTAAGAATTATGTCGTTTTTAAGCTGGGAATAATAGGCTAGGAGAATGTTATTCAGTGGAGTGCAGGAACACATTCTGTATGCAACAATCAAGGTTTGCTTTTAATTGTAAAGATATTAAAACATATATTTTATATATGTGTGTAATAAACAATTGGAGTAACTTTAGGAGTTTCATTCCATATGAAATAGTAAACACACACAAATTATAAGTTACTTTCAAACTGATAGGTGAGAGGAGATGGTCAGTACAGCTTATTTTTAACCTCCCGAGAAAGACGTTTACTTGTGCATTTTAAAAATGCATTAACAGATCTATTTATTTCATCAAATTAACACAAAATGAAAGTCAGGTTAATTGCCTGGTAGTGCAATAGAACAAATCTCTGGAGGGGGGATTAGTCTTTGACTCACTCCTTGTTATTTGGATCAGCAATGTTAATATTAGTCTTTATGATACACTTTTGACAACTAATTTGGTTTTAAATTTTAATTTTTACAAGTTATTGCTCATTACTGTGAAAGAGAAAAATGCAAAAATCATGACTAAGTCATTAATCTGCCCATTTGGGTAATGACAACAGCCTTGTCTGAAGACAGTACCAGTTCTTTTGTGTCATAAACCTTTATTGCTGGTCATGTAAAGCACTGAAGAGGCCTCCCTGTGAGAAGAAAAACAATATTTAAATAACTTACAGGAAACTTTTGTTTTTAAGTAAAATTCTGTATTTTTAGCTGTCAAAATGTGGTGGGATTGCCAACTCTGGATTTTTTTATTGTGTCTTTGATTTGGTTTGTTGCTTGGATTTAGAAATATTTATATTTGTCTGTATGTTTAAATATACATTGGAAATTGAAAAAGTTGTGTTCCATAATCTGGAAATTTATTACAAGCTATGTTTTAGCCACATTTATTCATATTCTTAGAATATGTAGTTTTGAGGGGGGCACTTTCTGTGATCTGTAATTGGCTGAAAGAGATTTTTCTCCAGCAGTCTGCACACAGAACATTCTTTATAAGTTAAAAACTATTGCCCCTATAAAAGAAAACCTAATTAGTCTTTTTCAATGAGGCTATTGTAAAAATTAAATATGACATGTTTTTGCTGGGTTAAAAAGGAACTGCCATAGAAGAGCTGATTTGGGCTGTGGTCTGATGGATATGGAACATTAGCAGGGGAAAGGTGACTTCATCCTGCACTGGCTCTGCACAGCCCTACCAGGTCCCCTTTGATTCACCCTTAGGTGTAATTGCCATACAAGTCACAGCAAGTGTGCTCAGTATAATTTGTCCTAAGTAAACTCTGAATTAGACTTAAGCAGCTGTTAATGATTTCCACAGGACGTTTTTTCTCCACAATTACAAAGTTAGGTTTAAAACTTTAAAGATAGATACATATAGTTCGTACTTGAGTATCCTGAACAATCGTAATTTTGATTTTTTTCCACCTCCATTTCTGCATCTTATGTAAATAATATAGGTGGTGACTGTGTAGAATATCCAACTTAATAATTTCTAGATGAAAAAGTAATGGAAAGCAATGAGGTTTCTTTATTGTAGCAATATACAGAAATGACAGATAGATGAAGTGTTTTAATACATTACTTATGCTCAAGTCTCACACATTTCTGAGGGCCATGAGCATATTCACTCAGTGGTGTTCAGCTGCTCATTTAATAGAAGTAATTTTACAAATAACCTACTTTGTTATTAACAAAAGCAGAAGCAGTTGATGGTTCAAAGGGAAATGTTTGCCCCATTGTGACCAGTCCAGAGTTGTTGGATGGTAGTGGCAATACAAATCTTCTTTTTCAATTTTAGTTGAAGATTTTTTTTTTCTGACCCTGAATGAAAAAAATATTGATGACAATATAATGTCCTGACTGCTATTAGAAGTGTGATTTTTCTAGCCATTTTTTTGTACATTAGTTTGGTAACTCTAATGATATCTCAGTGGTAAATTTTAGAGAAGCCAAATTAATGTCCTTGCTATATTGGTGATACATTGTTTTATGTTTTATAAACAAAATGTTTTTTTATTTAACTAATTTTAGAATCAAATATTATTTTGGCTTGTGAACAAGAGTGTTTAATTGTGTATGTACTTTGCTGTATATTTTGGTCACTTTTTATTCTGAGAGCCCGGGGTGAGTTTTGGTGGTAGGATAAATGCACCTTTATGGCTGACAATAACTATCAGGAAAAGGCTGTGACCCCATGACAGAATTGCCTGTAAGGTTCACGTCCTGCCTGTTCACATTTCTATGAAAAAATGTTGGTGGATTATGCTGAAACAAATGACATTAGGTGAGAATAGTTATGGTTTGCCTTCTGATTATGAGAATAATGTTAGCACAACATTTCCATCCCGTGCTTCACTTGATGAAATAGGGTTGTTTGCTCCCATCTGACTGTAACATAGAAAATGAGTGTTTCCTAGAATTTGATTTTTGTGGGAAGTTGCTTGGTTTATATGGCTTAGAAGACCCTAAGTAAAAAAATAAAAAGGTGGGAAAGGCAAGGCTCAGATGATCATAAACAAAACCCCTAATTACACAAGTAGCATATACAGGCAGCTGCATGGAATTTTCAAACAAAGTAACTTTTTAAAAAGCAGGAGTTGTTGCTTTAAAACAACTACAATAATGACTTATTACTGTAAGCCTTCTATAAATGAAACCATTTGTGGAATTTTGCTTTCTGCTGTTGTAATTGGATGGGATGTACCTGAAGAAAGAAAAAGGAGTGTTTAGTGTTTGAAGTGCAATGCACTTCTGCAATAATATTTGAGCTGGTATTCCTTCTGGCAATTATGTACCTAGAGAGAATCAAGGCTGGCACATCAGCAGTGATGACTTTTGGACATAATTTGGGGTAGGAGATGTATGCATATTGCATGTGCTAATTTTATTCAGCAAACAAATTTGAGAATTGGCATGATGAAACTCAGAAGTAGGTGTTGGGGTTGATGAGGAAGAGTAGGGAGATAACCTCTGCCGTATGAGCAGGTTAGGCTGCTGCAAGGAGAGGAGATGAAAATATTCTGAACTACCCATTAACACATTCATGTAGTACAAATACAATCAAATAAATTGAGAATGTTTCATATACAGAAATGAAAGCAAGGCATACAATATTCTAAAATAATTAGATTTTTTTAGTCTAAAATTAGTACCTTTTTATTTTACCCACCTTCATTTACATTAAAGGTAATTGCTATCATTGATGATCTCCGAATCCATGACCCCATTACCCTCCTTGACCCTATTGGCAGTCTTTTTGGAGCTTGAAAAAAATGTCATTGCTTGAATGGAGTCAGGTGTTTTCAAGTTTCCCAAGATTTCTGTCAATAAAATTGGGGTTACTCCTAGGCTAAAGAAACAGTATCCTTTTATTTTTGTAACAACTGTGGCAATTCTGCCAGCCCTAAGGGCTACTTAGGCTGTGATTTGGGAAGCCCAGGCAGAAATCAATACCAAAGTGCTCATCCACAGAGATGTGCTGCAAAAGGAACCTGGAAGATGGGAGAGCATGAAAGCTTTTCCTACGCAGTTGTTTAATTTTCTCTTGAATTTTGAACTTTGGAGTCTTAGGCAGTATTACACTTTGTTTTGCTGTCAGTTTATTATGATTTGTCTCTGATGCTCTGAAGCAAAAGTCTATTACTAGAGATGGTTTCCATAGCAATTACAACCATCTGAATATGCATGGAACTGCTTTCCCATTGTTTCCATTTTTCCAAGGATTTTTATTTACCAGATGAATGGTGCAAGGTAACTTTATTAGAGAGCTGCAAGGGGGATTTCTTGAGTGCTTTTGGGAAAGGGAGCAGCTATCTTAGCCATGGTATTTGTCAAAAAACAGAGAATAGTTTGGCAATTAAAAAATACCTTTATTGTCTCCCCACATTTGTAGTCTAATGGAATATGTAACTGTGCCACAGCCATTTCACTTCACAGGGCATTGACTTCATGCAGAGAGATCAGAGTTTGAGCTGTAAGTGGTTGAATTGTGTGGACATGCTTAAATTTCCTGTCTGTTCTTCAGAGTGGAGCCACATGGAGCAAGTGGTGTCATAGCTTGTAAAATCCTTTTTGTTTGTACACTACCAAAAGAGGATCAGATGCTCTTTGTGGTCTCTGAAGTCTGCTGTGTTAGAAAAAGCAAGTACTGACAAGTAGATTCAGTCCAGTTCTGTGCTGCCTTTTTCCCTTTTGCTCGTGATCCCTTGACAGAATTTCCAGGTTATGACAAAATTCTCCATTATGTCTGCTATCCATGTGTCATTTTCTGAATTATACTCTAGTGATGCAGCAGCAATTAACTGTTCCACACAGTGACTTTTACAAATCGAAGAAGCTCACTTCTTTTGGAAGTTAAATGAATGCAGCACAGGGAATTGCCCAGTAGCTCACTGGGAAGTTATAGAAACAAAACATGTGTCATACATGGAAACTACTAGAGTTCTTCATCAGAAATAAATGTCTGTCTTGAGTCTTCTTACGCTTTGTCAAATTTGATTCAGAGGATGGGTTGTTCTATTACTTGCTATTTCCTGGCAGATTTTTTACTGTGTATTTTTAGTCCCCCTAGTTCTAATCTTTTATCTCTCTTCCCTTGCCCAGCCTCTATTGACACTTGATTTGTGGTTTCTCCTAACCAAAGGAGGGCTTTAACTTTCTTCTAGAGAGTTACACCTTGCATCTGATTATTTGCAGTTTGTTTTGTGTCAAGTTCTTTTGTACGCATACAGCCAAAAACCAGTGAGCTACACAGATTTGTTGTGAGATAAAGTGTCTGACTCTCTAGAGCTGCACAGATGGAACGGTGCTACTTTCACAGTGGATGCGCTACTAAAATTTAAAAGGAACAGCATGAAAAACATCTTATCTGTAAGCGAAGATTCTCATTGAAATGTCTGTCTTTGGAATCCAAAAATGGTGACTGAATACATAAAGTGTTTGTTAAGGAATTAACTCAAGCTGTTCAGCTCTTTTTCAAACTTTACTGTGACGGATAAACTAAATTTTCGTTGGATTTTTAAAGAAATTTTTTTCTTATGAGAAATAGATCTGTGTAGAATTTCTGCCAAAGTTTGTCAGCACTTTTCAAAGTAACCACTTACTTTGTACAAGCACTTTAGACAAGAATTTAGAATTGAATTCTAGACTCAGTCACGAGATGTGGAAATGCTACTGCTGTGGATCCTAAGGAATCAAAGTTAATTGCAGTAATTTACTGCTGAGCTGTGTGGTGCATAAAATCAAAATATATAGACTGACAAGAAAATCTACAGTCAAGCATATTCATTTTAACAAATGAATGGTACAATTTCAGTACCATTAATAACTCATTATGGGTATTATTTCTTCTGCTATGCCTCCTTTGACACACTCTTGGGGTACCAAATCTGCCTTCTCTTCTTTCTTTGTGCTGTTATCAAGCACTGTCTCCCCTCTGGATGTTTGTCACAGACCTCAATTCCCTCCACCCTGTACAAAACCCATTTTACCTCTGAAAACAGCACCTGGCAGGGCTCCTCTCAGATCTGGTGCCTATGGCATGAGAGACAGAGGCTGCTCATTCATTCTCTGGGGGCTGCATGGCTGAGAAAGGTAAGAGGTGGTGGGATTGACACCCCTTACACATGGATACCATTCAAAAATATCTCCAGGGAAGCTTGAACTAATTTTTTTCTGGATTTCACTGTACCCTGTTTAGAAAGGTTTTTTGGGCTGTTATATGCTACAATGTGCCCGTCCTCTGCTGTCAGACCAAATGCTTAATGCTGGTTCTTGCCTTCCTAGAGAGCCCAGTAGGGTCACTGATGGACAGAGAGCTGAAGATGGAAAAAATCTCTGTCCTGAGTCTCTTTACATCCTTTTTATCAAGCACTGTTGTTGCTCAAATCCCACTCTGCCTTTGCAGACCTATCCTATTTATTATTTAATTTTGATTTTTTTTTGTTCCTCTAATGAGCAGAAAACTCTTCAGAAAACATAGTTACGAAACTGCCATAGAGGTTCTCAACCATTATCTAAGTTTATTTATTAATCCTTGCACACTGTTGCTTAGTAATTAAGTTAAATGAATCAACTAAGTCTTTAGTATATGGAGCTTTAATTTTGTACCTTTATTTTTATTTGATTGAAACTCTTATTACTTACTTTTGGATAAAATGGTGCAGACATAACCATTATCACAGGAAAGCAGTGAGGAAGGAGAACAATATATATGAAAAATAGATATTGCTAAAATTCAGAGAGAAAGCTGATATTTTGAATGTGACAATATATATTGGGCAGCTCTTCTGACTTTGAAATATTTTGAAGAGTTTTAGAAAATATATCTTGATCTAACTTTTCAGCCTTTGTAGCTTTGCTACATGACCCCATTTGCATGTATCCATAATCCTGTGGAAAAGATACTTAATGAGGTTCTTAAAAGCCCTTGAACATTGATTAAAGTACTTTAGAATCCAAAGTATCATACTCCTATTCATGCATAATAAAACAAGGACCTTTACATTAAAACTGCTTTTTTATTTCTCTCTTCTCTAAGGCTGGTGTTTGATTTGTCCTGTAGCCAAATCTCCCATTTAGATTATCAGGGAAGCTGAGATTACACTTTCAGTGCCTTATTCAAAACACACATGGATTAGAAAAGGAATGGATAAATAGATGACTAAGAAACAAGCAGATTCTGGTGTTTGTACTGTCCTTTGTCCTTTTTTTTTTATTAGAATGACCTGCCTCATAGACAGCATTTAATCATATATTTTTTTCAACAGGAAATATGAAATACTAAATTATTTCTAATGCCATGTTTTGATAACATGTGAATTTTAGTGGTATGCATCAAACTAGTGAAAATACATAGGTTAAGGCTGATTAAATGTGTGTAATTATGTGGTTTCTAAGCAACACACGCAACGCAGTGTATCACTATAAAGTATTAATTGTAGCAGTTGTAGTAGTCAGCAACTCTTGTTGTTTGATTTGTCTTGTAATAATGCTTTAATACTTTCTCAATATTTATCCTAATTAACATAATTTTTAATCCTCTGCTTTTAGGGAATTAAATAATTGCAGCATTATTGGACAAAGTACTTGGTCTTTCTAGCAGTAGCCTCTTGGCACTTTCTTCTAAGGGAACTTGCAGCTGTAATCTGCACAATGTAGACGTTTTGTGATGGAGGAATATGTTTTCAATATCTACATGGCTAATCTTCGTAGTAAGTGAAGGTTGCAAAGTCCTACAGAGATTCAGATGCAAAGTAGTTTGATAGTGTAAGTCCAATATCTCTTGAATAGGTCTCTGTATCACAGAAAAACCTGTCATGATTGGCACTAATTGCCAGCCTTCTTGGCACATTCTGAAATATGGGCCCAAAGAGAGGTTGGATAGAGATGAACTCTTGCATCCACCCACGTTCAGAGGTAGCTGTTTCTTTTCAGGATTGACAGCTGTTAGTGGGGTGGGGATGAGCCTTGGAAGGTCTTTTCCTTTGGTCTTTTTTCTTCATGCTTTCTGTGCATTTTGGTTTTTAGTGTTTCAGAGTAATACTAATACTTCTGAGAGAAACAAAGATCACTTCAAGACTCAATAAAAAGAAATGTAGCTGATACCGTTCTTGAAATTTCATACAAGAAAAAAAGGTTAGCAGAAGAGATGAGGTGTTTTTCTTGTCAGTCATACCTGGAAAGTTGCTATTTTGACTTCTACCAGGAGGGAGAAATGCCATAATGTTTCTCAGTATGGAAGATGAATTCAGGGGAGTGGAGTGGTGATGAATCACCTCAACAGGGCAATGGAATATCCTTTGTAGGGAAACAATCAAAATGCTGCTCTGTTTTTTTTTCCCCCTCAAGTCCCAGAATGCTAATTAAAAATACATATTTTAGATGATTTTTAGGAGATTTTTCTCTACTTAATTTTTTTTTTTTTTGCCTATGTGAATTTATTCAGACAGCCTCAGACTGTTGTAGTCCAAACCAGTATTTTAATAAGCAGCTGGTTTTGGTTATCATGTTGACATTCATCATGCAGATTTAGATAGAAGTTTCTATGAGCAATTCCTTACTTTTTCTCTTAGGACTTCTGGCTCTCACACTGAAAATTAATTTAAAACTAATTAAAAAGATGAAAATTACTTAGGATCATTTATACTTTTAATTAAATTAAAAGACTTGAGGGAAGGTTTGTGGTCATTTTTGACCACTCACACATTTCAGTTGAAAATTAATGGGAAATAAGTTCCCAGAGTCATCTGTGAGTAGTCCCATGAGTCACATTACTGTTGCTTTTTCCAAAAACTTCAGTGAATGTGGGCTGGGATAATCTGATAGAGAAGTTTTACATTTGACTGCAGCTTATGAGAAATACCTTCTTCAAACATCAAGGATTGTTGGAAACATCCAAATGTGTTGTGAAGCTTTTACAATGAGTTCCATATTAAAGCGCAAGGAAATTTTATCTTGGTGGATTTCAGTTCGTAGACCTGTGTTGATACACATGGTTTAATATGCTCTCCCAAAGTAAAATGTAAAGTCAAAAAGACAAACTTGAATTTTTCTTGGTAGCCTGGCACAGTGGTTTATGTGGAGTGCATGTGGCAATGTGCTGATTTTTGATGTCCAATCCGTTCCAAAGCTCTCAAAAGGACAAAGGTTCTGTGACAAGGAAATATGGACCAATCCCACAGTTGTCTTCAGAACCCAGGGAGACATTTTTTGTAGTGTTGTGAAAAGTTACCTGGTTCATCTGACCTAAAACTAGTTCTGACTTGGTTTAATTTAATGGCATTAGATTATGGAAACATTACAGATCCCAGTTCTGTGTTACATGAATGAGACAAACTGTGCTGCTCTGCATTTTTATGTCATCTAAACTGTATTCAAAATGCTTCCTGTTAAGAAGTACCACTGGGCTGAAAATAAAATATATTTACTACTTATGTATGGTTGCTTCAAGAAGGACACTTCTGCAAGGTGTTTAAGATCTTACAAGACAAAGAAAGAGGATAGAAAGAAAATTAAATAGCTGATTCTGCGCCACGTGGTACAAATGTGAAGTGTTGAAGTATGGACCAGTTTGGGAGAATGCTATGGGTAAATAAAATAGGAGAGTATAAATAAAAACACTGGGCAGATTGTTCCTGCTCTTGGTGAAGTTGTGTAAAGTATACATGAAAGGAAATAGCTGCAGTAAATAAAACTTCTGTGTAGAAACATCTAAGGCTAGATCATTACCAAAGGCAGAAGTTGAACCGAGCTGACATTACACAAGAAATCTCATCTTCCACAAGATGGAGCTGTGTGATTTCTGCTTTTGGAAGCAATTCAGTCTATTAGTAAACGATTCTTTGATTCTGTACAAGGACAGGAGAATCACAGTGATCTATCATTGCTTTCTTTCTCAGATGCTAAGGAACTGCTGCAATTTAATTCTAGATGGTCGTGTGGGTGCTAAAAATATTGAATTTAACATGAAGGCCTCTGAATCTAGAAGAAAAGCTGTATTAAAAGAAGAAAAAGAAAAGCATTACCTTTCTTTGTGAAGATCACAGCAACTTGCCTAGTGTGTGAGGGCCTGTCAGCTTTTCTTTATTTACTCACTTTGGTGATGACTGCAATGCAGATTTCTTTGGAATGGTTTTTTACCATTTATGCTCTGCAACATCTGAATGAGGGAGGGATATGACTGCCTAAATGATAATTCAAACAAGTATTTTGAGTAACACTGATGGACCTCCAGCTCTGGAGTGTTTATTAGGTCTGAGCAGATGTAAGTGAAGTACTTCATCAGCAGAATGCAATACTGTCTTTGGAAGCAATGACTGGAAAAGATCAAGGATTCATAATAGTAGAAAAATAACAGAACACGAGGTCCTGGTGAGGCAACTTTGCATACAAAGGTAATGTAATCCTTTTCCTAAATAAGCAGGGAAATGAAACAGGAGTAAGGACCAGGGGGAGCTTGTTTTCCCTTGCTCTATGGCATTGCTGAGAGTGGCTGAGACAGAAAAGAAACACAGCATAACCTTCAGAACCAGGGGCTGCCATCAGCAGAACTGGGCAGAGGCGAGGAGCCAGCATCACTGGGAATCTCTCAGTGACATGTGGGCCAAGGATCATCCAGACAAAGGCATGGAAAGGTACAAGAGTCCTTTCACAACGTATCAAGAATTCTAAAAGGTTCAAGTGACTCAGGTGTTCTCCCAGGATGTGTCCCCAAGAACCCCAGTGCCGAGTGGGGGGTTCCCAGCAGGGCTCCTGTGGGCCCAGCCAAACAGGCTGTGATTGCCTGTGGCCTCCTGGAGCAAGCCCTGGCACCCCGAGGTACCCCTTGAACCAGCACTGGAGAATGCAAACAGCAACTTGTGTGCAGCATTGTTAAATCACAGTGAGCCTCACAGTGACCATTTCCAACCTGTTCAGGGTTTATTGGTTTGGATTATAGTGGGTTCATGGTTATAAACACTTTGGAAACTTGAACGAATTTGTCTCATTACAGCATATATGCTGAAGCTTGGTTTCAAATGAGGTTGTGTCCAATCAAATTACAGCTCCCTTCTTCATTCACTTTTCATTGCTAAAACCTCCAAAATATACTGCCAACCACTCCTCTGTTTCCCAGCCTGTGGCTGGCAGAGAAATGGGAGACCTGTCATTGCTTCCAGATTCCATGCAAGGGGATTGTGTGGCTGATACACACACAATCACGGACTGGTGGGTATGTCAAGCATAATAGATAATTGCTGAGCTTACACAGCAATATTTTCCTCGCTAGGAAGACTCATGTCAGTCTTTATCTCCTACTCAACTGTCAGTTCTCAGGGAAATTTGTTGGAACTTCATATCTTTTAGACTGGGTCCTCTCGTCAAATTTGATCAAAATTAGCCAATTCATTCAAAAGCTATGAGGGAGGGGATGAGAACAGACAGGCTGGCAGTGCATCTGTGTAATTTATTTCCTTGCAAAACTAGCACAGAAAGCAAAATTTTGTAATTTTCAAAATAGGCAGTCAGAATTCAGTAACCTGCATTTAACAGAACTTACAGAAATTCACATGACTAAGTGGATGTGCACAACTTAGTGTTTGAGTCACAGTGTTGAGAGTCCTCATCATTTTGGGTTTGTGTGCATATGGATATATATAAACTGATACATAAACCACATTCACTCCTGGAGTACCTGAGGATAAAAACCAGACCATCTAGCAGTTTTTCAGTTTGTTTACCTAACTCAAGCCATTTTTCAAAAAAAATCCAAACCCAAACCCACCCCTTGTTCCAGAAGTGTTGATTTTCTACCCCTTTTTTTAACCTGTGGCAAACATTTTACCAAAACACTGAAGGAAATAGCTGATAGCAGATAACAACTATGTTTTCACATCATCTGAAGATCTAATATGCTCTCTGTTACAGTGAACAGGCCTATCTAATTTTGAAAATAGGACTAAAGGAAAATATTGCTTCTCTGAACATTACATGAACAAGGGGGATCACATAGTTACCAAGTTTGCAATCTGTGGCTAAAACTCTGTTACAGAGTTAGGTATTAAATAACTTAGTAGAATTGTCTCTTCTTGAATTACACATTTCTGAATGCAGGTAAAGTGAGTGATTTATTTTTAAAATAATATAAGATATTTTAAGTAGTAATAAAACATATGCATTTTTATTTTATATTAAATGAAATCAGCTGTAGAGGTAGTTTGGTTTACCTACTTCACTTTTTTACATGTTTGTCTTAAGCCTTTTGAGGTGTAGCAGTCTTAATTTTGTAAAAATAACCTTACATTTAAAGAAGTCAAAAGAAACAATCCTGTGATCCTGTCACAGAAAAACTGATTTTGGCTGGGCACATTAGTCCATCTAGATACAGATTTTAATTTCAACAGTATCTGTTGAGAAAGAGGATTATGTATATTCTGTCATTAAATCATATATATGAAAGGATGGAAACTCTTTAATATGATTCTTCCCTCTTTCTGAGGGTAGAAAATATAGGAACCTGCTTGTTTCAAACCTACTTGAAAGATTTTCAGAAATGAATAATTCACATCAATAATGGGAGTTGAATTGCATCCCATGAGGGAAAGCATGAAAAGAAAAAGGCAGGCATTACTAGTCAAGCTTTACTTTTATGCCACCAATAAACAAGGCTTTAAATGAAACACAAAAGCAGTGAAGTGTGTGAAATTCAAATTTGAAAAGGAGGCATGTAATAACAGGGAGAGCTTCTGAAGTAACTTAAGAACCAAATGAAGGTGCTTTATTTGCAGGTAAGTATAGTGCAACCTACACACTTCAATCAAGCCAACAGTAGGCTTTAGTAAGAGAGAATAAAGTGTGAAAGGTGGTTTTGTGAGGAGGATGGAGAGATGCTTGCACTTACTGCTTGTATTTATACATGCAGCGAACACACCGAACCAGCCCCACTGTGTTGGGTTGCACTGAGGCACCCAAACGTTGGAATCCGTGGGCTCACTCCGAGCTGAAACTTGCATTTTGGACAGGGGGAAGTCAAATTTTGTGAGAGGAAACGTCAACTATGATAATCCATCTAAATAAAATATTCATGTGCCTTACAGGTACCTCAGCAGCTATCAGGCTGTATAATTGCAAGTACACAAAGGGCTTAAAAATGGTGTATGGGAATGTAATGGTCTAAGTAGAATGAAGAAATTTGCTGATTCACTTGTAAATGAAAGTTCATTTTGGGTCCCATAACTTTGAGATCTGATGATATGTTCTTATGTGGAGTTATATTTCAGTCTTTCTGGCCTATTTTAACTTGTTCACATGTAGATTGTTCATGAAATTCTGTAGAAATTCACAGAGGGGAAGAGTTCCTTGTCTGAATGTAACTATCTGTAATAACTCCCTGTCCAAGACCAGATGAAATGTATTCTTAATTAATTTAAGGCAAGCCTGATGTGTTGTGGAGCAACTTTTTTTTCTGCAGCTGGGCTCCACCTGCAATAAAAACATAACTGAGTAGTGCCTGCTGTGCTCTTTGTAGGCTCCCCAGGGATGTGTGTTGTCATTAACACATCCTTCTTTTGAGCAGAGAAATGTCTCCAACTCTTTTACTCCAAAAGAAGCATTTGACTAAACGTTGTGACACAAAAAAAAGAGTCAGGGATTTTCTAACTCTTCTTCCAGGACTTTTAGGGAGCTTTTGCCTGAAGTCTGGTTATTTTATTCCTATTTTGTTTTGTTGTTTGTTTGGGTTTTTTTTTTTTGAGAAGCAACATACTTGATTTACAACATCCTGCCCAGTGGGCATTGAGGTTGGATAACTATGCTTAACATTAGCTGTAATGAAAATGTCTGGGTTGGGGTAAATACTAAAGGAAGAAAAAAGCATTGAGAAAGAATAAAGTGACACATTTTTAGTTGCTAAATCTATTCTAGAGCCCATAATTTTTCTGTTGTCCTTCAGTAGGAGGAATATTTTCTCAGGACTAAGTATTTCTCACATTCCCACAGGAATTGTGGAATTTGCAGCCTAATGGAAATTAGGCTCTCTCCTCCCTATTTTTTCTTTTACGTTTGCCACTGTGAACACTGAATGCTGCATTCATTTTCTGCAGGCTGAGACTTGGAGGACAGCTCTGTCCTGCAACCTGTTCCTCTGGCTTGAGAATTTACTCTTCTTTCACACCTTATAGGAGCTCTTTAGAATCCATGTAGTGTACGAAATCTGTCATCTCCCATGAAGCCCAGCTGTAAAATATACATTCCTGTATGGTGGATACCTGATCAGCTTTGTAGCTGAGCCCTTGGTGTGCCCCAAAAGGGTCTGGAAATACAAAGAAGCCATAATGAAATGTGTCAGCCTGGAATGGAGTGTCCCGGCTGAGGAGCAGGGCTCTGTCTCTGGGAATCAGCGTGGGGTTGTGTTAATATTGCAGGCTCATGAATGTTTTAGTTTGAGTAAATGCAAAAATCCTTCAAACTCTGTCCTTTCTAGATTTGGCTGGCAGAAGAATCTGCTGCAGGGTTAGCTGGCTTTCTGCTATGATTCATAGATGTGCTTTCTCATCTCTTATACAGAGAATATTGCTACGTTCTCCTTTCTTTGAAATGAAATGCCCATTTTTTAGAGCTGAGATATTTTGAAAAGTATAATTAAATGTCAGCAAAAGAATATATGACTTTTTTCGAGGGGTGATCCCTGCTCAGCTGCACCTGTTTGCCTGTTCACTCAGCATGAATTAATTGGAGCTCTGTCTTCTCTCCTTCCTTTCTGTATTTTATCCTCCTCTCTGTAGAAAGGCAAATCTGAGCCCCAGAAATCCAACTGAAAAATCTCCTTGCATGTAGACAAATGATGGCCATGAGGTATAGAACAGGAGGGAGAATATGAGGAAAAAGGAGAATAGGAAATACTTTATTCAGATAGCATGTTTACCAAACAAGATATAGAGGTCTGTAAAAGTAAAGAAAATAAAAAAAGACATGCACAGGCTGTCTCCTGCAGACTTCCTGCAGACGTTTCAGCTGCATATTTTGACAAAACCTTTTCTGACTTTTTATGGATGCCCTCAGTTTTTGAACTGTGGCATTGGCACAGGAAACACTTGACAAGACATTTGTGACAAAACCTGATAATTTCAATCCAGAAATAGAAAATAGCACATGCATAAAATTCTGGTTCTTCTAGCTATATTTTAATAAGAATTTATCATACATCAATATTTTAAATAATAAGTACTTTAAAAACTCCTTTGTAAGGTTAATTACAGTTAAAGAGGAAAGAATGACATATGGACTTTAGCACTGAAGTGAAAATGAAGTTAATAATAATATGGATCTCTGTGTAATAGGATTTTCTTGTTCTGAGTGTTCCATGTGTTTTTTTGTTTTCCTGACATCAGAGTGATGAGTTTATGTGCACAGTTGTTTTGGAGATGGTGTGGCTCACACATGTGAAGGAAGTAAAAGTCTCTCTAAAAATAATGGAAACCAAGGGAACTATTTACAGACTGGCTGAAAAAGAGGTGCTTTTGCAGCTGAATGTATTTTTATATGTTTTCAGCTGCTGTAAAGACAAAGGTGCCATCCATATTTATGCTTCATTAAATAAGCATAAGGAGACCTGAAAAATAAAAAGGAAAACTGAAACTTTCTTCCTTGTCAGTATGAAGGAACCTGTCAGTGAAAGATGCACGAAATTGTGCCACCCAAAAATGGGGATCAGGAACAAAGCAGATGAATAGAGCCTGTTTCACAGATTCCAGAAGAAAGAAATCTCACTTATTCAAAGTCAATAAACATGAAATTGTTTCCTACATGGTTCTAAATTCTGACATGAAGAATTAAAACCACCAGCTACTAGATTGGTTTGATATTCCCAGTATTTAAGAAGATGGAATAATTGATTGTTTCTTCCTTTCTGAAGTTGGAAGCTTTTTCTTTTTTTTGATGCTAGCTCTAGAAGCTCTGTTTTTGTCTACTTTATAAATACTATTAATAAAAATATTTGCAGCTACCCATAAACATGGGCAGGGCTTCTTATTCCATCACATAACAAATAGTATTCTAATTTTAATTTTTTGTGAGTGATTCAATCACTCACATTATGCTGTGACTTTCGATTCTTTAAATAGGATGAAAATTCATGAAGGAGATGCACGAACCTGATGATTTTATAGGATAAAAATATTATTTCTGTCTATTATCTATTTGTGCTAGAAAGAACATTTTCCTTATTTGTATAGAGAAATTGCAATGATGGTCACTATTACTGTCTTTTCCTGGTAAGAAATTAGTGGGTTGGAAAGGAGAAAATCAGAAACACTCATGAATGCTAAAGCTAAATCTCTTTTGTGATATGTTCTAACTTCTGCAACCTTTCTGTTACAGTGCAGGGGTGCTGCTGCGAGGTGAACAGGAGATCTGAGGACTGGCCTCTGCAGTGAGGGTATGTGTGCCTGGGCAACAGCAGCACATTCTTGATATGGAGGGAATGGGAAAGAACAGCATTCAGAATGATTTGGCTATTTGTATCTTTTAATTATTGATAGTTCAGTCATCGAAGAAAAATGTGGAAAACACTTTAACCAGCAACTGATAATGCAAACCCTTGAGCTCACTCAAACATCTCTCCTGTATTCAATTCCTGTTACCATTTCGCCAAGTCTCCTAAATTTGCTTCAGCTTCTTTGCCCTCAGACGTTCATCTGGAAGAGGTGGTTTTGCTTTAGCTCTTTAGTTTCAGCTGAGTGAATGGTAAGTTTTCTACTCTCATATCCAGATACCCCTTGGTTTTGAAAGTCCATCTCCTAAACACCTTGCCTGGTTTTAGGTTCCTCTCTTAGCAGGAGTGTGTGAATTACTCATTCCTTACTGTGATTTATAACTTGGGTCTCTGCAGATTATCAGAACAGAAGCTGATGGAACAGGTAAACAAATAAACAGGATTTTCAACCCTTCTGCATTCAGTTTTATTTGAAACACTGTACTGTAGAAGCTACATTAAAATTGTGTAGAAAAACCAGGGATTTGCTGAGATACACGTGAATGTGTTTGGGATTAACTGTAATGTGGTTTTGTTTGAAAATTCCTTTTGTCATCAGTATTCTCTTCTGGTAATGCTAGAATGGAAATAATTTGGAAATTCATAAAATGCTTATATTTGTAACAGGTTAGGGAAAAGTAATGCACAAACCCTGAAAGGAACCCCCCCAGCAACAACCTCCACCCAGCCAAATCTTGTGTTGTTGAAATGTGTTAATGTTTGGCTTATTAAATAGAAGGGAAAGCCAGGAGAATAATATATCAGGAAAAGTGTTCTATGTGATTTAATCAAATCTCTCAAATACTCAATTTTATAATTGTTACAATGTAGGTACCATTTTCTGTTGTTTTTAGGCTAGAATTTTACTGAAGGAAAGCGATAGTAAGAATTCTTCCACTGCATTTATGTAAGATGGCTCAAACTATTCTCTCCTAAATGCCTCTAAGTTATTTACCTAGAGAGTTGCATCATTATCTATTTAGGGAATATTATCATGGGCATGTGTGGAAAATGGCTCTGTAAGTTAATGACAGAAAATCACCCTCAAAAATCATGGTTCAGGGTGTTTACCTTTTCCTTTTTCATTTCTTTGGGTCTGTTGTTTCTGTTACATTTGAGGATAGATGTCCCTCATGTAGACTGTCACCATCTTCATGTTATTGTGGTATTGACAAAAAATAAACATCACCAGTTGTTTTCTTTCCTGGTCATATTTGTTCTTAGTGTGTGCATTCTAAGGCATGTCTGTGTGGGTGCTTATGTGTTAGTTGTACCATTTCTTGTGTAATTTACCTGAGAAATTTTGCTTGCTGCAAACTGATTCATTATCCAAATGCTTTATAGCCTCTGCTAGAATTCATATTCTGTATTTGTACTTGACAGCTTATTTTAGAACAAGCTAACTTTTTTTCTTCAATAACCTTCCTATTAACTGGTTTCTATTGAGAATGCTTTCAATGTATTTTGAATGTTGGAATGGGGATGCATTAATTGCACCAGTGTGATGATGAACATAATGGAAGGCTTCAAATAAGGCACTGGTGGAAGTACAGTCCTCAGGTGGACACAGATCAGACTGCTCCAGAGGAACTTCTTTTCTGATCATCACTTCTGATCACTTTTCTGACCATCACTTCTGATCACTTTTCTGATCATCCTGCTTCTTTTTCCTTAGTGTTCCTTCAGAGCACCAAGTCTTTTTCTCCTGCAGTGTCCTGTCGAGCCCCTTTGTCAGTTTTGTCCCCTCTTCCTGTTTAGTGCTGTGCTCTGCTTCTCCCCCAGCAGGCAACTTGGAGGAACATGAAATTTTCCAGTTTTAGCCAAACAACTGCCCCAAAAGGATCCTGTTAAACCAGTCTGGGCTAATAATGGAAACACCTGCTTCATTTGATGTCAACTTCTGGCTCCTTACAGAAATGTTTTAAAGGTACAATTCCCCTCCTAACCTGTCAGTCCTAACTTAGCTTTGGCAGCCATTGTTAGCTTTACTGGTTTGCAACACATTTGCCACATACTGGGATGCTTCAGCACCTTCACCATCTTAGCCAGGAGCTATACAATATAAGGAACAAGAATATAGGCTTGAAAAAGAAAGTAGCCTTGAGATGGGTTTGACTGGCATTTTACACTGCTGGCACCTCCTTGGTGTGTTTGGTATGGTGTGTAAGACATAAATTTCCCAGACACTGGTGTCAACTTAATTTCAAAGTTTCTTTCAAACGAATTTTGTGTCGTGTTCATATTATTCTCAAAGAAAGACATCATCTCTCTGTAGAAATGAAGAATCCTCCAGGGAGCCACCTTCTCTCTCTGCAGTTTCCTCTGCAGAAATGATGATCACATGAGAAACAAGTTTGGGTTGATAAAATGTCTGAATTGTAGATAGCCAAAACACTGTATATTAAGTATTGTATATTTAGGTCTCAATTGCTAACATTAAATTATTCTTTCAGTCATGATAATATATTTTCATTTTAACTGAAAAAATAAAACATTTTAATAAAAGAGAAAGACAATAAGTAGTTTTTGCTAATATGTGCTACCAATGTCATGTGTGATTGACTGTTATACAATATTTTATGTATTAGGAAATCAGGCTAAGTTGTGGGGAAACTTTACATTAGGAGTTTATATCAGTTCCTTAAATTTATGTCTCCTTGATAACATAATTTAAAAGGACCAAATCCTTGTACTGTCTGCTGTATTAAAGAGCAATGATTTGTGCCACTGTAAAGAAGGGTTATTTAGAAAATAAGAAGTCGATTTTATGCCACCTTTTCCTTTTCTAGTTAGCAGGACCAGTTCTAGGAATATAGATTGAAGCATTTTAAACAGAAGTGAAGATACTTTGGGATTCCTGTGAATGTGACCTCTTTCCTCTCTTCCTCTGCCAATGCCCCATATCTTACTGTATACTGAGCTATTCCAGGAAACTACAGCAGTGAAAAACATGCATGTGGTGCAGCATATTGTGAGAAAAAAATTCACTTGCCAGCTTGTAGTAGGAGGGATGCATATTCAAGAAGGCAGCCTGTAACCAGCTCTGCTCTTTACAACTTTCTTCAACTTTGCCTTTTATTGTAGTACCCTTTTGTGACTCACAAAAGTGAGTTTCCTCAGAAAGCTCACTTCTATCTCTTGGTGTGATCTAAGTAAGTTTACCTTTCTAGTCCTGTACTGGGGTGCACCAGGACATCCAGCTCTTGCCCTGGACAACTTCAAGTCTTATCCCTATTACCATGCAAGCTGATAATGCTTATCTTACAGAACCAACAGGTTTGCTTTCCCTCATGAGATGAAAAATATGTATTTGTTGTGTAACCTTACAGGCACTTAGGAATACACTCCACAGTGGTTCACAAGCATCTGCTTTCTGGAAAACAAGCACTTGGGTCTGAGGAACCTCAGAACAGTTCATGGCAAATACCAAAATTTAATGAAAGGCTTTGTGAATTGTTCTGGTTGGTTCTTCCTAGGCAGAAGAATGGCAAATCTTACCTGCAGTATAAAGAGTTCTTTATAGTTTCTCAGATATGAGATAACCTGCCAACACAGGAATTTATTTATTTGGACAGTATTCCCCTCTCAATAAATCTCTGGATTACTTTGTTTCAACATCTGATCAAAGGAGAACAAAATGCTGACAAAACCTGTACCTAGTGAACCATTGTCTGTTCTCACCATTTCGGCTTCCTGATCTCAGATTTCTCTTGAGATGCTTCTTTCAGTTGTTGCTTTGACATCTAATTAGAAAATAATAGACAAAGCTCATATGAGCCTGGTTATTTCTATAAAGCATATTTTATCTCTTCAGTAGGCATCTTTTCTATGTAAGACTGTAATTTCCAGCTTTTCACACAGTAAAACTGACATAGCAAAAAGGGAATTGGAAAAATCAGAACTTTTTGAATTAAGGAGCCTGTAAATGATTAAGATGAAATTATTCTGTGTTGCATATTGTGTATGTGCACACAATTATCCCACCAAATCTTGCAACAGAGTAAGTGAAAAGTATTGCTCACCCTCAGATTGTTTTTTGATGGCCATGCAGCTACAGATTTTTGCCTTTGCATGAGCACTTGATACCTGGTTTACTGCTGCAGTTCATGTCAAACTACAAAATACAGACTGTGGCTGATTTGAGGGTGTGCTGTCATTGCAGAAATATGATGACTGCAATTGTAGCAGGCAAAACAGACAGTGAGCATGAAAGAAAAGAGATTAAGGATTTATCTGAGGTCTGGCCTAACCCTAGAAAGAGAATCCAAGCATTCTTCTTCCCAGTGCAGCATCTGTTTTGATGGATTCTTGCATGACTTCAAAATTTTGTTCACATAGTCTGCTGAAGCATTGCACAAGTAGTGCAATGAAATAGCCTTCTACAGAAGTTTCTCATAGTTTTAAAATCTGGCTAAACTTTTGCTTAGCATTCCAGGAGCTGAATGTTTGTATTTGGGGAATTTTTACATCTTTATATATTTTTCTGCTTGTCTGGAAAATGTTGAGATACACTTGAGTCCCCTCTGGGTAATTGTATATACATTAGTTTCAGCATTATTTTTAAAAATTGCCAGAACACATGTATGAAATACTGTGTTTGTGAATCTTCAGGTTTGCTCAGTTATCAATTTTAGGACATATTTCTATCTGATCTCCAAACCACATGATCTCCATAAATCTAGACAGATATTAGCAGGAGCTGCAGGCAGTGCCTCAAAAGATCATGGTTTTTGTTTGATAGATGTATGACACGTAGACCAGGAAAATAAGCTGACAGACAAATCAGGGTTTTGACTGACAGCAACATAGGAACCACTTGAAGTTTTAGGGCTCATTATTAAAATATTTAATATCATTTTGAACCCTTGCCCAGAAACCTAGAGGATTTTCCATTTTCTTCTAGCACAGAAATAAGCACGTTTCTCAGATTTGCAATAGTAAGGTGAGGAGTTGAAATAGTTGAGAGGCAACAGGTAACAGAAAGAAACTACAATAAAAGGTCAGCTTAGAAAAGCAGAAAAAAGTCTGAAAAAGCCAAGTTTCCTGTTAAATGCCCTTGAAAGCCAAGCTCCCTGCTAGTTATTGTCAGTTGCTTTGACTGGATTCCCCCAGGGTAGTTAATGGCTCCATCTGTTTGGCAGCTCGCAGTCCTCCCTTTGCTCTTTGCTCCCTCTGATCTGCTTGGCTGTAGTTCACAGCAGCCTCCACTCTTCTTCAGTGAGTTCAGAACAAGTTAAATGACAGAAGTCTTTGCTAAAGACAATGTGACTCCTGGTTTGGTGTCTTCTCCTTACCTTTCTTTAAAATAAGAACAAAAGTAAGCCTGTTTTGCTTATAATTTCTCTAATAACTTTGAAAGATCTATGTTTAGCCAGAATAACTTCTTCCTGCTGAAAATTTATTGCTGGAAAAATGGCTGCAGTTTAGTTTCCCATCCTCGAATGGTTGTGTGTTGTATTCACCTCTGCTCTACAGTTCAGCTGGTACTTAAAGAAAAGTTCCAAAATCCATGCTGTTTTGATGGGGCCTGCTCTGCTGTGCCCCTCTGTCCCACCCTGCTCAGTGCAGAAAGCTTTCAGAGCTCTCCACATCTGCAGGGGATGCTCTTGGCCCGTGGAGCTGCTCTCTGGTTTCAGCAGTTGGTGTGGTTCCCCCAAGGTGGGAGGAGGCAGTGGTGGCACTGGGAATGCTTTGGGCTCTGTGTGTGAAGCATTTCCCCTCGTGCCCAGTGTGACTGAGGTGTGTTGGCACAGGTGACCCTGTGCTGGTCTGTGCTGCACCTCCTGCACACTCAGATATGTACTGCAAACAGAACTAGTGTTTGCACAGGGGGGGAGGATGGGATAGTCAACAGTGGCAACAAGACCATGAAGATATTTTTTTAAAGCTTCAAACATTTTTATTTTATGTTGATCTGTTTTTCAAATCAAAATTCCAAATATTTACAGGATTGAATCACTGAGGATTTTGATTTCGGTTTGTATCCTTACCATAGCTCTTATTCTAAAATCTTTCTGTCCTTTTGGTTGGTTAAAATTGTCTTTCTACCTATCAAAGAGGAATTGCTCATAATTTATTAATGAAATAGATGATATAAATATCTAAGAAAAAAATATCAGTGACAATATATATTTAAGTATAGAAAGATAACAAAAATTTATCTGTGTTTTTTTGCTAAGTGTATTTTATCAGAGTCCGGAATTTAGAACAATAAATCCAAAACTCCAAAACAACAACCTAAAATTCAATGTACATGAAGACATAAAATAAATAAGGGGAGAGGTGTGGTGGGCTGGGGAAGGTCTCATTCACTTTTCCACATGAGAGGGGAGAGGCTGATGCTCTCTACCTGCAGCTGCATCTGCAGCCACTCAATAACTGTGTGGTAACCACTTAATGGAGGGGACTAGAAATGTTATTTAAATGCTCAGTAACCCCAAACCATTTGACACCTGATGCCTCCACTCATCTCCCCTCGTTTGTCTGGGAGGTTTCACATATCCCTGAGCAGGATGCACTTCCCATATTTGCTTGCATAAAGTGGCTGCTGTCAAACATGTGAGTCAGGATCAATCATTCTGATTTTATACATTTTCTGCTAGTTTTTAATCAGAAGCAGGATAAATAGCAAACAAATTATTTGCAATGAGTTATGTCACAGCCTGCATTAAAGCTGCAGTTACATCTTCATAAAAAGGGGTGTAGAAATTATTCAAAAAACATGATACTGCATCATTTCCCCCTCCTCACCCTCCAATTCAGCAGGAGGCTACATTTTTTTTTCTAATGGTTTCCTCTGTTTATTCATCAGTTTTTCTTTCTCTTTACCCATGATGTAATTTTCAGGACTGATCCCACTTCTCAGCTGTACATCTGGTGACTGCAGGACTTCATTGTAACATTTTAATGATGATCTCTGTCATTTCTGCTTACAATATATAGAAAAAAAATCAAGATATATGCACCAAAAAGACTTTTTGTTATTTGCTCTTCTGTCACTCAGTAGCAGTGAAGCAGAACATTGCAGAAGTGAAACATTAAAGCAGAGATCATGTTAAGAAACAGCCTTTTATTTCTTTATTTTGAGATAATGTCAAAAGTCTTCTTTCAAGATGACTTTTTAATCTTCTGCCACTTGGACTCAATGGTTCTTTTTCCATTGATATTCAGAAGTGAAGGTACATCCCATGCCCTGCAATGGGAGATCACAATGCCACATTCTTTTCAGGTTTCTTTCACTCCTGCTCTCTAAATACTTTCTTTGCAAAATCGTGTTAGACATTTTGATCATCTGAAGATTTTTGAGCATTGTATGAATTTTTCTTTACATTACCAGAAGGTTCTGTCTCCTCTTATGATAGGTTGAAATCTTCCATTGTCTGTTGAACTACAGCTGAAACAGGATGGGAAATGCTCCGGTTGTGGGCATTTACAGCAGAGGTGATGGAGTTTGTGGGGCAGTGCTGAGTGTCCACCGTGGCCACAGAGAGGTGACAGTGTGACCTCAGTCACAGACTGCTGTAAAACACTGGTCCTAGAGTGGATCTAGGATCTAGACTTCATTTTGTGGATGGGAAATCTAAATTACATGATATATCTGCCAAATTATTTCCAATAGCTAGGTGATTTAGTTCACTCGTTCTTCAAATAAGAATAGCAAAGTTGTATTTTATCTCTTATTGATAGATGGAAAATTTAACTATTGGATTTGTAGTATGGAAAAACAAACATCACCCCTGGAGAATATAGAGTGGCCTGTATGTGAGTAAAAATATAAAAACTAGGTGTTTACTTAGGGTATTGAAGACATAGTGAATATCAGGGACCATTTAGATATATCTAGTCGGTCATAAAAAAACACTGATTATTTCTGGACAGCTTTGCTAGAAGGTTCTAATGGATGTTTATTGAAGTTTTCACTTCTCAAAATGAAAAAGAAACTTAGTCTTGGAGAAAGCATCATGAAAATGTCAATTTTCCTTGTGTTTCTTTCTAATCTTGCTTCTTTCTATTTAGAAATATTTGCAGTAAAAACACAAATTCTGTTGTTTCTAAATCTAATTTTCTGATCATTTGGAATGTCTGTTTCTTGTTCCACTGTTACTGGTATCCAGCTGAGTCTGTCTCTGAACTCTGGCCCTCTTTTTTTTATTTTTTTTTTCCCCAGTTCCAGTCATTCCCCTTCATCTCTCTCAGTTCAAGTTAACTGGAGGAAAAAACCTTTTCATCTTTGCAATCTGGTTACAAGAAATGTCTTTGAAAGCTGCTTTAAGGTCGTCCTTTCTTAGTTTCATTGTTTGCCTTACAATTTCTTGGTTATTGATGACATTTGCTGCTGTTTCCATTTTGTACAGGTGACCCAAATCTCGAATTCATGTAACTTGATCTTTCTTTGGGTTCATGTCGCCTAAATGTTGTCATTTGATCGACTCTGTTCCTGTGTGTACAATGCTTCCAAATCAAAGTGAGTTCCAAAAGTCACTGGAGCACAAGTAGAGCAGTGCAGCTTGAAGAGCTCTTTGATCATTTGGGGCAATGCTTCTCCTTTGCTGCTTTTGTTCCCTGATGGTTTTAATGCCTTTGCAGCTGATTATCAATGATGGTACTCAGCAATTATTGTCTCTAATTGAGAGGCAGCTAAATATGTTTATTTTCACCAGTCATTCTTGCAGCAGGAGTAGTTTTGTAGGTGTATTTCTCTGGTTTTGACTTTCAACTGAATTAAAGAGGTGGCAATATTCTTTTCACAATGCTTATGGGGTTTATGTTATATTTTAAAATATTGATTTATTGTACTTACACTTGGCTTTGAACTGGTACCTGGCTGCATAAAGGTGTTGTGGATGACTTTGTTAAAAATATTTCCCTTTGTATGGAAGCATCATTGTTTGATGCTGTAACAATGTTTTCTGCTCTCACGAGGACAATGTCCAATATCCAATATCCAATATCCAATATCCAATATCCAATATCCAATATCCAATATCCAATATCCAATATCCAATATTGGTGAGCCTCCAATAAATGCCTAAATGTGAGGAGGCTTAATTGCTGTATAACAATTCACTAGAGAATATTTTCATCACCTTTCTTCTCCATATTCCATGAGAGTTTGCCCATCATCCTAAATTATGTAATAGGACATACATTTGCTGACAAATATAATACTTCAAATGTGTATTAGGTAGCTGAGTGCACTTGGGTTGCTCAAATAGGAATTTTTGATACTTTAATACATCTTAAAGAATATGGCAAAACCTGACTATCGCTTTGGGTAACTAATGTCAGTAGGAGTAGCTGATTTTTATTTTTTAGCGTACTTTTTACACCACCACTCTTGTTAAATCACCTGTTAACCACCTGATTCCTATTAAGTTCATGTATATAGACTAAACCCCCTCGCACAGGGGTCTTGGTACTGTGAATAAAAAGATAGAGATTCATCACTTTTACATGAGAAGTACCAATTCTGAATCTGGTTCTGCTGGCACACTTTCTGATTCTGACACGTCTGGTGGAGCTGCAGGAAAGAAATATTAGGGTCTCAATGAGATAATTTGGTTCATTCTAAGTATACAAACTTTTTTTTAATTAATATAAGGCTTTCTTTTTTCATTCTCTCAAAAATACTACATTATAAGGGCACTGAAAGTGAAGTTTTGGTAAATTAAAACATTTCCTTAAAGCAGAGAATTATTTCAACTAATTTTTCTCAAATATTTTCACCCTTTTTATTGTTCATTAATTGACTTTGGCTAGGTGATATAATTCTTCATTGGATTTTTTTGAAGAAGCTTGCAAATTTTTTTTTTTTTTTAACACCCTGAAATAAATGAAGGAGTTTCAGTCAGTTCAGTGAGAATTAGAATGTTTCAGTTGTTTTGTCACCTGGTTCACTATGTGAAACTGGGGAGAAATTTTTCCCCTGTACCTCGGCACACATGATGTGTTTTACAGAGGATGCAGCACTTGCTGCCTGCTTGTAAGGAAGTTCCTGTTTTAGTTGCTGTTGCTTTGTGCCACTGATGAAAAAGATAAAAAATTTGCAATTCACAGTGTGCCAGGGAAGGTCTATGCTGTTATCTCTGCTTCTTGAGTGAATGAAAGCTAACACAGTATGGAAATAAGTTGCTTTGGATTCACCTTCCTCTTTCAGATAGATTTAAATGAGCATTCACGTAGAGTGTAGAGCACTTCTGTAAACAGAACACTGCTCTGCCAGAAATATGGCCAAATTTAAATTAGCTTTCATATTGCAAAATTATTTATGGCAGTTTATTTTCCACTAGGGGTTCAGCCACTATATATTTTTTTCCTATGGTTTTTCTTGTTAGCTTTGCCAAAAACTGGAAGCATAAAAGGAAGAGATTCTGTCCTGCATTTCATGATAGCAATGACACTATTAGCTAGGAGTTAAGTCTGGTCCTGTTCAAAGAGCTAATGTGAAGCTTGTACACAACAAAGGTTTATTTTAGAACTTGAGTGAGATTTAAGAAAAAATGTGTAGAGACTATATGGAGAATTTCCTGGTCTGGAATCTTTGTATTGAATTATGAGTGAATTTAGAATGTGCCTTATTTCAGAGACACCAGTGAAAACTAAGCTACAAAGAGCACAGACTGACTCTCAGTTAATGAAAATGGCACTTTCATTAAACATTCCCATTAGTTACTGATGTTGGTTTGTTACTGCTTTTATCTCTGCCATGATCTAAAGAATTGCATGCTGGATTTTGTAAGGAAAACATTTCAATACTAAAGTCACTGGTAGATGTTTGAAAGAGCTGCCTGTTTTCTTCCCAAAGAAAGAGAGTGCTTCTGATCTGCTCTCTGGTGCTATCACACTACTTTTTGAAAACAGGCCGTTCCTGCAGAATTCTGCTGTGAATATGCGTAATGTTGGAGCCAAGCTGTGGCAGTGCCTGCTGCCCTGCTCCTGCCCCTTTCCTTGGGCTGGCTCTGCTGCTCCAGTGCCCTCAGAGTGTCTGGGCAGAGGAGCACACTGACAAATCTCACCCCAGCTGGCACACATTGTCCTGGTCCCCTTCTCTGAACCAGCTCGCTGCTGGGAATGGCAGAGCTATTGTACAGGGAACAGAAAAATTACAGGTAAATTATAGGTAAAGGAGAAATAAGAATAAGAACTTTCTTCCTAACAGTAATTAGTGAGCTATAATAGCTAATACATACTGATTTAGCCTTTCAAATCTGCTGTGGTTCTATACTACCTATGTTATGGTTGAAAGGTGACTCACAATCTTCTAGTTTTACCCAGTTCTGCAGTAGCTCCTCTGACTGACTCTGATTGCTGAGAGCTCAGAGCTGGACATGCAATACAGCTTGCCTGTGCTTACAAACCAGGGTAGATAGTAGCAATAATTCTTTGTTATTCCACTTAACAAGTATGTGATCCCAGGTAAGGGTTCAGGCTGAGCCAGAAGGTGCAGGTTTTATAGGATTCGCAGATGATGCAACCACTTCCATGGCTCTGCACTGCACACATTTTTCAGAGGACCTGCAGGGCTGCTTTGCACAGATCCAAGTAACAGCCTGGGCTGGGTTTAAGCAGTGCTGCTAAAACACATCATAAACCTCTCAAATGACCTCACCAGAGACAGTTTCACCTCACTTTTGTCAGTGCTGGGGCTGAATGACACTCACTTGGTGAGAAAACTGGATAGTGGCTGGCTTTGTCTTTATCAGCATTGTGTGACCTCATGCCTTGAACATCATTTGGAAATTTGGTCTTGTGGAAAAACTTCTGGAGGAGATGCCTTGGACTATTATGTGGTGCAGGAGGCTGATAGAGCTGGCATACAATTGTATACATGCATGGCTTTCATAACCTTTTTTTCTCCTAAGATACCTTTGCTTATATTTTCCAATACTTGAAAAGGAGTTTCCTTTCAGCCATTCAAATGTGATTCAGTACCTATTTCACTTCCCCTGTGTTTGAGGGCAGAACCATTACAACCCTTTTTGCTCAGAGGCTGACGAAGCAGCAGTAAGCAATGGTTTCCTTTGGCCAGCAATCTAATGACATGAGACTTGCATTTTATTGCTGATTTCATTAATTACTGTTGATTGCAAAAGATGAACTCAGAGGCTCTGCACTTTACGAGTGTGTACCAAAATGAGACTATTCCAACCTATTTGAAGTGTCTCTCCCTGACACTTCTCTCTGGCCCTCACACCTGACGTCTCTGCTTCCCTTAGCTCTGCAGGTGTTCTCCCTTTTACTGAACCCTGAATACTATTTCCAAGGCCATAAGCAACCCTGGCATAAGCAAGAAAAATTAAATTACTAATTGCAATAGTAAACACTGATAAAGAGTCCTACAAAGTTTTGCTGTCTGCGAGTCCCATAAAATTCTGTCTCTTTCCAAATGCCAGAAAATATATTTACAAATATAAAACTAAATAAAGTTTGCTGCATGCCCTGATGGTCAACACACACTGGCTGTTTGGGACAAAGATTGAGTAATAAAAAATTGAGTTTTCTTCTTATTCAGCTAAAATATTTTTTTCTTCCTTTATATTTTCTTCTTTGTTAATATATTTGTTAGATTGGTTGCAGAGCATTTTGGATCTTCTCCACTGACTCACTGTTCAGTGAATATGGTAGTGGATTCCCAAACATCCCAAAGACAAAAGCATTTATCTACTGGGTGCTTGATGTGTGTTCTCAGCAACTCGTTCAGTGTTGTTTATTAAAAACTCAACCAAACTACTTCTAATCCAGTTTATTTTAGCTAAACCTTAAATAATAAGAGAACAGCAGTTACATTTTCTTCCTGTGAATTATAGTGTTAATTGTTAATGATTTCAGTAGCTGCTGACATTTTCTGGAGCTATTACTTAGAACAGTACTACCTGTTTTCTCCTATATTTCCATTTCAGACATTTTAAAAATAAGCAGTATCTAACATTAAAAGTACATTTCTCTTGAATTGAGTCCATCATTTTTTCAGAAGTCCTGTGGTTTTGTTGTTGAGGGAAATGGCAGATGCTCATCAGCCCTCCTCTATTTATCTATACTCATAATCTTCAAAATCATGGTCACAATTGTTATTACTTAGCTACAGAAGAGATTTACTTGGATACAAATGTCTCAGTTAAATTCTTTAAGAATATCAAACAGAATATTTGAGATTAAAAATTTCCTGTATTATAAATAATAAATCCATATTTATTTTTCTGGTATTTATTTTCCTGCATGTAATGGTGTTTCCAAGGTGATGAAAATAAGGAGAGCTACAGATACTGTGCAACTTCTGAACTAATATAAGAAAAGCTTCAGATGAAATAGAGTTATTTTAACTAAAGCATTATAATGGCACAAACTTTTGTGATTTGACTTGCATGTTGGACTTCAAGTTATACTCTTAGTTTGCTTTGCTACATTGTGAAGGTGAGATAAATTAATATTTTCACCTGTATGATATGCCTTCAGAGAAAGTGGATTTGGGGAAGATTTTAGAAATATTCGACTGTTTTCCTATGTGGAAACACTTGTCTTCTGCTTCAACATAGCTGGTGTGATTTCTACGTAGCCTGATCTTGTGTAATTTATTTTTCTGGCTTCAGGAAGTTTAATCTATAATTCTTGGCTCTTGCAGGGTTTTTTTTACAGTATTTGTAGACTGCATTGAAGCCTTTGTTTGGGAGATGCAGGGAAATACAAATCTGTATTATAATCAATTTGGAAAAGCAGTTTGCCTCTGCCTGCCCTCACAAGGTGCACTCAGACAATAATACAGATCTGCTTCTACAACAACAGCAGCTGTTTACAAGGCTGCAAGCACCCTTCCCTCCCTGCAAGGCTTTGCAGGGAGCAGAGTCACTGACAGATGCCCTAGAAATAACTAAGCAGAGAGTGTGTGTTGCTATGGAAGCTGTTCTGCTGCTTGATGTGCACTGTATCATCCAATTTAGAAGTGCTTTGGAGCCAATCAAATAGCCTTTTTTTTTTTTTTCCCTAAAATTTGCCTTTGGGGCAAATCCTGGGAATTGGAGCACAGCCTAAGCAAGTTGAGAATTCCACAAGCCAAAAAAGAAGTGAACTGATGTTTGGTGTAGCTCCTCAGGTACTCTGCAGCCCCTCTGCCCCTTTCCAAGGCAGTGTTTGTGTTCCCTGTGTGCTCCGAGTGATAAATTGCAGTTTTGTAGCAGTTGAGTTCCCAGCTCTGGTGTAAAGTTTAGGAGACATCTCATACTTCTGCAAAACTTCTTTTGATGTCTTCGTACATCTAGTTTGATGGGATTCCATTCCCAAAGCCTCTGGAATATGCCTAGTGAGCCATTGCCACTCCCTAGCCCACTGCCCCTGCCCCAAGGCTAATGAAAGATGGGAAAGAAGGATTTTTCCTTTTCTAAGAGATGTATTTTTTGCATATTCTACTCTGATTCTTAATGCAGCAAAACTGCCAGTTTCCAGTGTACTGGGGGTGGAGAACAGAAAGAATTGATTGCTGCCTTGGAGCTAAGGGAGAAAAAACAACAACATTGGGTTGTTAAACATTTATGTTCATTTTTTTTTAAAGGGTTGTGTAATCTTAACTACTATGCTCTTTTCTTCAATTTTTTTCTTTGTACTAGTCTGGATAAATTCCCATTAGAGGGTTTACATTTTCATGATGCTGAGTACCTGCTGTTTTTCCTGAGCAGAGAATATTTGGAACTTCCCAGCAGAGGCTAGCACCAGTTTCTACTGAAACTTTAAAATAGCTGAAGCTGTTCTGTTTTAAGTATTTGGAAGGATATTTACAGTATCTAAATAATTACTTGTGCCATATAGGAGATATTGTTGTGATGTATGTGGAGAAGACCTTATAATTAGTTCCCTAGGGAACTGAATGAAAATGTGACTCCATTCTGCACTTTCAAATAAAATGTGGCCTTGCTAATTAATCAAGTTTAAGAATACCACGTACAGTCACATAAAACTCAACATTAATGCTGGGACAAAGGTTGACAACTTTTGCTAAGAATACAAACGAAGGAGAGAACAGCAGTGATTAATCATTCCTCTACTTGAAAGTGATTTTTATTTAAACCCATCCTCCTTATTATATATAACTGCAAGCTTGATAATGGCTTAAAACTTCTTACTGCATGCTGTTAAGTAGTTAGGCAGATCACAAATGTTACTTTAAATGAGCACTTAATAATACTGAATGACTTTTTAAGGTAGTTAGCAAAGTATGAATACCTCCAGTGTAAAGTAAATTTGTGTGAGACTGTGGCATGTAAAAAATGAAAGATGTATTTTCTTCAGAGCAGAAACCCAAAGGCTGAGTACAGCAAGGTGTTCCCTCCCTATCATTACTCCTGGCAAATTCGGCTGTAACGGGAGAACATCTGTATCTCTGCTTGAAAATGTGTGAAATAGCATCTCAACCTCCTCTTGCTCACACTTAGACTATATGGATGAATTAGGTGGTTTGCAGTAACTGCAATTTCCCTTCTTCACTCAGCCACAGCAGATTTAGTACCCTGTAGCAGTAATAGTCTCGCACATTGGATGCAAAGGTTGTAACTCAGTAATAAGCATCCACTCGAGCTCAAGAATGGTGTTTTGTTTTCTAACTGAAGCACTGGTGGCAGAACAAACATGCTGTAAGTGCTAACCATATTCCTCACACCTTAAACATGCCAGACTAATGGTTTCAGGATACCAAACTGATGTCCTGTATCTGCAAGAGATTCTTCCACATCCCTAGCAAACCAATATAAACTGAAAGACAAAAGTTATCCTAATAATATATATCTAAAACTATTAGCAGCAAGAGAAAGCTGGGAGCTCTGCTAGCTATACATGTAGGGAGGTGTGTGTGTGTTTATATATAATGCATACATCTTCTCCATTCTGAATGTATCTCCCAAATGCACCATGTCCGATCAGAAAGACCTGTCACAAACAATCCAATGACATTTTAAACTGTGCAGCTCAAATTAGTTTCTCATGATCTTCAGAGCCTCATTACACGTGGCTTCCTAACTCCCTGCATCTTATCAGTCATTTTGATGTTCTTAGCGCTATAAAAGCATTTCAAAACCTTCCAGAAGCTGAAACAAGTCAACACTTGGGCAAGTAGGTGTAGTAATAGCCAATGACTTGGTGCTGCCAACTTAAGCTGGATTCCACAACGCACTTGCTTTCAGTTAGTAGGTGTCAGGCCTTAATTGCAGCCCTTTCCCCTGCCCGGGCTCAAGGGCAGCGTTGCTGGGGGGTGGCTGTGAGCCCTCAAGGGCAGCATTGCTGTGGGGTGGCTGTGAGCCCTCAGGGGCAGCATTGCTGGGGGGTGGCTGTGAGCCCTCAGGGGCAGCATTGCTGGGGGGTGGCTGTGAGCCCTCAGGGGCAGCATTGCTGGGGGGTGGCTGTGAGCCCTCAGCCCAGGTGCTGTGGAGCTGTGCTGGACACTTCTGTGCTTCTGCTTGGGAGCTGCCTGAGCTTTGCTGTTTCTTCTGGCTCTCGCTCATCCTGACTCCCTGACTTGGCTTCCTGACGTGCCCCCAGCCCTGCTGCACTGCCCTGGCTGTGGGTGGTGGCACTGGTGTGTGCCTGGCCCTGGCTGCTGCTCCTGGGCAGCTCTCCTCTCCTTGCTCAGGTACATGGGGTGGTGCCCCTTGGCAGCCTGGGCACTGCCCCAGCCTCCCTTGTCCCCAATCCTGCTGCTCCCTGACACTAAAGGCAGTGACTGCAGGAGCTCCAGGAAATTTTGTGATGTGAATGAATGATTTATTTCTTAGTATTTTTGGGACATTGACAATGTGTTAGAGATGTGCTGTTTTCAATTTCCCAGGAATAACTTTTATAATATGTGTTTCATCTCCCAAAGCTTTTGGAACACGTTTGTGTATAATCCTCCTGCAGTGAGCACTGCAGGGCCCACTTCTTCCCACCACCCTGGTCTCTGTTAGACTAAAATGGTTTGCTTTTGAAGATACAGAGAAACTGTGTCCCTTATGGCATGATTTTGAATACAAAATGACAGCTATTCAGCGATGCCTGGAGAGGTAGAGGATATAAAGGAATTATTGTGGAGTTACATTGGGAATGTTGTGCAGTGGGGTCCTGAATGTGCCAATCTTTACAATATATACATATGGGCAGGTCATGTCAGTCTCCCATTTTTTTTGTATTTATAATGTGCATTTCAACCATCAGCTTTAACTGTTTTTTCTTCCTCTGTGAATAGAAGCTCTCAAGGCACAGAAATTCTTACCAAATTTCTAAATACTACCAGTACAATGAGATCTTAATGTTGGCGGCTCTAAATGGTATTTCTGCCCATAGATATCTAAGGACTCGGATTCCAATATCCAGCAGAATTCTCTGGGTGCTGGTGGCCCAGTGCTGTGACAATTTGAAGATTCTTCTACATTCATTATGAACAATATTATTCTGATTACAGTATTCTTTGTTGCAAGGGAATATGCTGCAGAAGCAAGGCTTGTTTAGTATGGGATTGAATTACTGTAGTTACAAAAGATTAAAAGAAAATCTCAAATTAGAATAATTTCTCATTTTATTCTCTGCAGTAAAATGTGTGTTTATTTTTCCTATGCAGATTTAATTTGGTAGTGTGTGTCAGTTAAATGAAGAAAATGATTCTGACAGCGAAGGGAGAATTTTGTGTGATGTGCCAGTGCTTGACATGAATAAGAGTTGTAAATTTTTTTTCAATTTTAAGCTATAGAGACTGTGTGTGCATGTGGACACACACTTTTCAATAAATGCACAAGGGTACAGTATGAAGAGCTGTTTTTGAAAAGCTTGGTTAGGCAGACTCACTGGCTTAAACTTAATTTGGTGTAGGGAGCAGGTGCTGTACAGCAAAAGGAACACGAAGGAGACTCACCAGGTGGGTAAACAAGGCTGAGGACAGACAGTGTGAGACGTTTCATTTGAAAAAAGACTTGAACACACATGTCCTGACTGGGAAGGGTGAATGCACTCTGAGTGGGAAGGGGTTTACAGATTCTGACACGCCATCCTGAAGCAAAACTAATGCATGTTTCTTTTGATAGCTCTGTGTCTGCCTCATCTGAGTCTTTTTCCACTTCATAAAGAACGCTAATATCCTGTGTGATGTGACGTGGGTCACGTTGTTTGCTCAGGAGAACAGGCACTGTCTGACTCTGTAAAATCATTTTCATATGAAGCAGTGCCCAGGTAGTGACTGCTGTTCTGGTACCCCTCTTTAGAGTCTTCTCTGAAGTGTGTGTTTACAGCAAGGAAAGGGGGAGAGGAGAAAAAAGTTAGAAAGAAAAAGGCCAAGCCTTTATCTAGTCGAACAAGAATAAAGCTTTTAGAAAGGACTTCCACTGAAGGAGAAGGGGCTGTACAACGCCTTTGCTGAACCATTTGAAGGGCTGTGATCTCCTCTCTGTGTTCTGATAGATGGCTCACAAGGCTGAAGTGGGTGATTGAGGCATTAAACTGCTCTTTAAAAGGAGAGTCTTTATTAAAACTGAACTCCTGCATTTCAGATCTTTTGTTTGCCTGTATCTGCTGAATTACTGACTCAAGTAGCTGATTTTTAAAATGAATTTCTTTTATTTTTACTTTTCTTGACACACAGAAGTGATAAAGCTGCAGAAGAGCTGACCAGACTTTTTTGACCACTGGTACCAGAGTCCTCCTCCTCCTGAATTGCAATGCAGAAGGGTGTACTAGTGTTTTATAGCATCTCTGAACTGCATGGAAACAATGTCCATGAGGAACAATATTGAGAAAACTGTCATTTTATGTGTGTTCCTTAAAGATAATAAATTTGCAGCTGTGCCTTGTGGAGGCTCAGACCTTTGCTGGTGGTGATAGTGGGTGTGAGAGAAAAGCCAGAGTGGCTGTTTAATCCAGGATGAGTAGGCAGGGCTGGCAATAGGTGTTTGTAAAAAAGGACAAAATACAGCAACATTTGCAGTCTCCAGTGTGGAGAGTGTTTGAATCTAAGATGTTTTCACTCTAATTTCAGATAAAATGTTCATGTGAGGCTTGTAGGGGATATGATTCAGTATTACTGTCGAATACCTCAAGAATAGCCAAATTATTTAAAAGATGAGCTGCTCTCCTGACTACCTCTGAAAGTCCAGTGTGCAACAAATCCTGTGAAATACAAAGAATACAAGCTTCAGATAACTTGATATGTTAAAGGATGGTGCATTGTCCAATCTTTGTCAGAGGTTCTTTACCTTTATATTAAATTCAGTTTGCCTTAGCTCCTACATGAAGAGCTGGTGTGAGGAGTAGCAGGCTTTTCCCAGAAGGGATGTTTTAGTGCTTGTTCTGTATTTGAAGTTCTTGGCTTGCAGCCTCTTGGCTGTGCACTAAGTTTTGCTGATTTGGTTGTGGCTGGGAGTTACCACCATGAGTGAGGCTCCTGCTTTGGGCCATCCCAGATTCCCTGGGATATTACAATTAGTTAAGGGCCTTGTGATAATTCCCAGTCTAATTCAAATTCCCAGTCTAATTCAGGAACCTTCCCTTGACTTCATACTTTTTTGTTCTCTTTGCCATATAACAGTTCTTTAAAACAATTCTATTTAGGGTGGCTTTCTTTCTAGCTATGATTGCTGCCATTGAAAAAGAAATGCATATCACAAGAGAGTTTTTTTAAAAAATAAATATGTTTGGTAATTCATAGACTATTTTTGTCTTTTGTGTAACCAGAGGGTATAATTAGGGCCTATTTATGGCACTGTGTTGGATAGTCAGGGAAATATCATTACATATGTTGTATAAAATTTAAAATCTCCATAACAAGAAAAGGTGGCTTGCATGGGATTTTTGTTTCTAAATTAGAATGAAGCTACACCAACAAAGTATTTTTCCCTGTATTTTTTTAAAGCATGGAGAATATGCCTGGTGCTGGGAAGATTAGCAGTGGAAAGTTATGTATCCCAAATTAGCAATTTTCTTCTTTCCATTAAGACAAGCTGAATTTGTTTTTCAAAGTCTCTCTAGATAAATGCAGTCTCTCATGCCAGGTTTCAGCCCCTGAAAAACTTTTTCTTTAGTAATAAATCCATTGGGTAAGAGGTTTACAAGGAAAGTGCTGACACAACCTTACCCATCCTGACACAATTAGTTTAGCTGTAGGTTTGTTGTAATCCCAAAAAACACCAGAAAATTGTCATGTCAAACAAATTCTGTCTGCCCTTTTTATCATGCAGTCCCTGCATTTGAACTCTTTACATATTATTATGTACTCTTTAATCAAGATTTCTAATATCAAAATTGCATCCAGCTCCTCTTAAAGGAGATAATCACACTCATATATTTACTACTACTACTATATTTCAGTGATAAGTAGAATTCCTGTGTTTGGTTTTTCCTTTTTTTTTTCAAACTTCTTTCAGCATTGAGAAAAGAGTTCTGTATTTAATATAAATGTTGACCAGACTAAGTCCTTTTATAACCTTGCCACAAAAACATGATGTAAAAAATGGGAAACAGTAACTCTTTTGTCTCTGACTTGCACTAAGAACAGATAGAAAAATTGCATTTAATTTTGGTGTAATTGTTTAAGCTATTCATCACCAACATGACCAAAGGCCAAAGGAAGAGCTAAATTCTTTTTGCTGGAAAAAAGGGAGGGAGAGATGACTGCAAATCTACTAAATCACTTCACCAGTCTTTGATATTACCATTTGATACATCTTGGGGCACTGGGACTCGTATTTCTAAAAGGCTCATAGAAGGAATATTTTCGTGATGGAGCAACGCACTGAGATTTGAACTGAACTGAAAGGGGTATATTTTTTACTCTGGTTTTGTAGAGGCAGCATAAAAAACTGATAACATAAGGGCAGAAAATAGTATATTATTGTAAAAGATAAACCCTCTTCTGTGTGAAGAAATGGAATCCTTACATCTGCAAAATTTCTTGGCTTACCATTCCAATAAATACAAAACCTCAGAAAAGTTTCTTTTTCAGCGAGAGAAGAGATAAAAATGTCATTTGGGTAGATAGTTGAATGTCTTATAAAGAGTTCAGGTGTTACTGGAATCTCTAAACCGTAGGCAGCTGAACAGGGGAGTTGAGGAGTTTGTGTTTCGTGGCCGTTCCGAGTGCTGCTCCCAGCTCTGCGAGGTGCCTGTGGCTGCAGCAGGCCTGGCTTGGCAGCCATTTAGGCCAGGCTTGTTTCTGTCCCTGCAAGACTGAAACTTAAATTCTAGACATGATTTTAGTAAGAAGACAGTGATCGTCCATATGTGAGGTTCATGTATAGGAATATCTGGCATAAAGAGATTTTAATGTCTTCCCAAAGTTCTGGACATTTCTGCCATTGTCACCTGGAGGGATGTAGGCTCAGGTATATGCTTGGAATGTGTAAACTCTTCCAATTGCTTTGATATTGGTTTCCATATTACCTGAATTGTAAAAGAACTTAGCCAAACCAGTTCCTATAACATAAGTATGAATTTTCTCAGTGATAAAGTCAAAGGAATCACATTTTTCTAAATGTATTGAATTGAACAAAATTTTTCTTGGATTTGAAGGCTTTCTTTTTATCCAAGGTGTAATCTAGCAGTAGCTAATTCAATGATAGATAATGATATCCCTTAGGATATCCAATAGGATGCAACTTGTTTCTGTCCATGGTGTGTTCACATTTCTCTCACATGGAAAAATTTCTTTACACAGAAATATATAGTGCAGAGTGTCTCTCCTTATATCTTTTAAAAATTCAGGTGCTATCCTCTAAGAGAATAAACTCTATCCAGGCTTGACATAAGGGATTGATTGCCTTGTCACCAGGCTGTAGTTCCTGCTCATACACAGTGGTTGCACTGAATACAGTTCTTCATGGGATGTGCCCTACTTTCCATACCAATATACTGTTTCATTCTTGCTTTGTCCCATTTTTAATTTCGGTTTAAGTTGGAAAAGAACTCAGCAAGGATGTAATTTTTGAACAATTTTATTATCACAAAGGAACCAAGAGTCTCTTTGGTTCCTTTATGGCATGATTATGGTCTTAATGTTCTGAGATTGAGCTCTGCATCCTTCCTGAGAGAGAACAGCTTGGTGGTTACGGCACTGCCAGGCTGGCTGCAGTGCTACAGCTCTTGTGCAAACCCTGTTTTCTGTCTTCAGCAAGTGGGGATGGGTTCTTGGCTGAACGTGTGCAGAGCACTGGTTAAACTTCCCCCAGTGAGCTTTAGTTTGAGTGTTTGGCAGGAAAAAAGGAGCAGTTTCCAATACTGAATGTACTTTTTGAGGATGAACTATGTTTGTGCTGAGGTGAGAAGCCAGGCTCAAATAGTGACTGTTCCTTGGTGAGGATGCATTTATCTGGAGAGGTTGCCTTGCTTGTGCTAGCTGTGATCTGCCCCATTCTTATGGACCATAGAAATGGCAAAACTGAGTTCTAAACCAGAGAATTTTGATGGAAACTAGAAGTAAGATATCGCTGATACAGGTCCATAATAAGGCCCAGTTTTAAAAGTCATCCTGAATAAATATGAGGCCTCAGAGCTAACATAAAGAATAGATGAATTTTGATAAAAAATTGGTTTGCTGACACTGTTATGTGCTTTCTTCAGCCTTTAAATTAATGGGAAGATGAATTGATTCTTTCCCCAAGAGTTTCTTCAGTAGGATGCTGAGAGGCAGATGAAGGTGGTAAAACCAGCAGCAGCACCTGTTGTATCTCTAATATTTTCCTTGCGACTAAAGAAGTTTTACTCTACAATTGGAAAAGAGTCAATGGGTTATCCAGAGCAAAACATAGGGATCAATCCTTGCCCATATTGCAGGCTAAAGAAGGCTTGTGCAGTGGCCATAGGGGCTGTAGTAACTGCAGAGGAGGTAATAAGGGTGTGAACTGTACTGTGTGTGCATCATTTTCTTACTCCTGGGTGGCTGCAGTAATTACAGAAAGTACCATTACCTCCAGTGCCCAGAGGTTGTTCTTTCTGCAGTGCATCACCCTACCAGGTCTGCTGTAGGACAGTTTTCTGCACTGATCAGTGACCTGCAAATTAGCAGCACATAAGTTGTTCAAAAGCATAGTTTGTCTCTATTAGTTTCCTCCCTTTATCTGGGGGGCACAATTCATCAGTGTTTCTCTCCAGCAGCTGCTGCCAGGTTTGGCTTGTCCACCATCACTTATTCCTCTTGCTGGTAAAGTTATTTATTTATCTGAACACACTTGACTGAAAGCTGGGAAGCCAAGCCACAAGTGGCACTGCTGCAGGTAGAGCTGCCACTGAGGAATGAAGTCCTTTGTGTAACTGAGGGGGGAATGGCTGAGGAGGGCTTTGGATGTGAATTGCTGGAAACCAATTGTTCTGTTTTGCTGAGTAAAGCAGCAGTGTTGAGCTTAAGGTTTAGGGATGATATTTCAGAGGGGAAAAGAAAAAGGATTAAGGACAGACAATTATCTTCAGCTTCAGTGGCAGTTACATACTGAATTCCTGGTGGAGCTTGAGAACCTCATACCTAAACCAGAGATTTAAGAGCTCTTCAAACTCAGAATTATTGCTGTTTCTCAGTTCTGTTTGCCTGGAATACTATGGGAATGCCTGTAACTCCATTTTCTTTCTCCTATTTTTCAGAATTAAGCACAGACAGTAGAATTCATCAGTGAGTGGTGAATGCTGTCATTAATCACCAAAAAATCTCATAGGCTATATATGGCTATAAGAAACACCAAAAAAGCCATGCTGGCTTTATGTAAGCTCCACAGAAGGTCAGAAGCTGAGGATCTGAAAGAGTCTGAGAAAACCCTCTTGTGAAAAAGCATAGAGTGGGATGGAAGGGCACCCAGAGCACTGTCTCTTGGGGATGTTTTGGTGGTGAGTGCCTTGTGGAAGTCTGGAGGATGAGCTGTGCAAGACAGGCTGCTGCAGCATCCTCTGAGCACTGGATGTGCACATGGAACAATTCCTGTCTCCTCTGGAATGCACAGGTTTATTGCTCAAGTGGCTTTGTTCAGTTTTGTGACTAGCTAGCAGTAAAAGCTATTCCTTTTGTGAGTTACACTGTAATATCTTCTCTTTGGAGTGAAATATCACCTTTTCAAGAATTTCTCCAATACTTGAGCAGAGCATTCTGGTGTGCTTATACCAGTTTATTTTCAGAAGAAAAAGATCAAGAATTCTCTTCTAAGAGCACAGAACCCCTGCATTGATACTTACTGGAGATGTAAGAGTCCAAACCAATGACTTGCTGTTAGAATTGTGCTCCTGAAGGGGAAATTCAGTCTAAGGGATGAGATTAAGTAGGCTTTGAAGTAAAAACCTTGAACATCATATGATATAGATTGATACACTGACCCCTTCTCTGGCTGCTTAGATCTCCTGATTAGGTCCTATTTTATCAAACTATTTGCCTAAGTGGCCATAGCTGCAGTGAACTAACATCTTCTCTGAAAGCAGTGGAAGCTTAGATGAGATAAATTGTTTGCTTGCAGAAGATAAGTGGTGATTATTTTAGAAAGTATTTACATATTTATGTATTTATAATAACAAGATCCAAGATTTCAATGTGCAAGAACAAAATGATCTTTCTATAAACTTTTTTAAAAAACAATTTTTTTTGTTTTCTTGGTCCTTTTACATTTCTCATTTGTACCTCCATGTTGTTTTTTAATTGCTGGTGTTATAATTTAATTCTAGAGATGTGAAGCATTTGCCTCTCCCAGGAAGCAGTAAAGATTTTATCAGAATTCTGTCAAAAGGTTCTCATTGCTTAGAACTGAAAAGCTGCCATAAAAGGTCATCCACTGAATGTGGATGTCCTATTGTCCATTAGTAAACATCATACTCAAATGAATCATCTGGAATTCAGATTTTTTCCGGTGAGCATATCTTATTTGCTGGTGTAACTTTGCCAAGATTTTAGTTTTTTAAAAACACCAATTTCTGTGTGATATTAGTGGACAATATCTGTGTGATTTTAGATGTTATAGTGGGCTGAATTTTGTTTCCTCCTGGGCATGTGGATGGCTGTTAGGGCACATTTGGCAGGATGTGTCCAGGATGTGGACAGTTAATGGCCTGGAGAACTGGGAATAAGGGCTCTAGAGAGAGATCCCCACAGTGCCACTTAATTTAAACTATCAATGATTTCACAGAACAACACACTCATTGGTTCTGAAACCTCTTATCTTGCTGGAATTTGATTGGGATTTTAGGCTTATGTCTTTTCTGTGTGATTGACCTTATATCAGTATGGGAAATCACCCTTGTCTTGTTTCACTGCAGGTTTCATTCATTTGGGCCATTTCAATAGAAGGCTTTCCTTGCGTGCAAATATTTTAATTGCTTAATGTACATCTCATTAAAGTAAATATCAGTGTTGAAAAAACATAGTTTTATTATGGCTGGAGAAGATGCAACCATGAAAAACAAACAGTGTTTTCCTGGGGGCTGAAGGAACAGGGTACAGGACATGCATACAAATGTTTTTCCAAGTCTTTTGGTAGCTGCTAGGGTGGGAGGATTTTTAAGTGCTGTAGTGTTCTTTGACTCATCATTTATTTCCAGCTTCTCTGTATCCCTTGTTTCCTTTCAGACATTTCATTAGTATTCATTTATATTCAGTAGGATCTGGGCTGTAATAACTGGTGGCCTGCTTCCTGTCTGAGTAATCCCACCTCTCTCATTAGAAAGGAATAAATGAACCTTCAAGGCTGGTCATATATCCCAAAGTAGCTTTCATAAAAAAGAAACCCAAAATATATTTTGAGTTTAATTAATTCCTTTCAAGCAGCAGTTTTTTTCCTTCTAGATTGCATCAAATCATCTGTCCATGAGTGAATGTGCCAATTTAGGATCAGAATAGTGTTTTGTCTTAATCTTATATAATCAAAGTGTTAAAAAGGGTTATATATATGGTTGTGTGTATATATGTATATATGCAAATATCCAAATGCTCATAACTTTCAAAAAAACTCTCTGAATACTCAGAAATGCAGGGCTGTTTTTTGAACTATTATTTTGTTATCATTTTGGGCTGGATTCTCCCGTGATAGTCCATCAGATCATTTAGTTGATGCCAGTGAGGCTGTACTAGTTTAAAAGATCTGAAGATTGTCTGATAGTTCTGACATTTTGTATTACCAGGGATGCCAATAAAACCTGAGCTCACTTCTAACATGTTTGTATACAAAATTCCCATGTTTGTTCTCTACCAAAGTAGAGATCTTTGGGGCTACCAAAGTCTTTAAGAAACAAACTAAGCAGCCAAAAAACTGCTGCCTGACTAATTTACACATTCACATCTAAGCTTTTCTTCACCAATGATCCTCAGTTCTTAAAGCAAAGTTCCCTTGTTAACTTTGCTTCTTTTGTGGGAATGAGAGTGTGGGGAAGGATATACTGCCTAGGCAAAGAAGGAATTTCCAGATGGATAAAGTCTTCTCATATTTCTTTGTAAAAATTGATGCAATTGCATGATCTGAGAAAAAATGTGGGACACTTCAGGTTTATTCAGAAAGAGATTTATCTGTGAACTTTTTTGTGTCTGCCACAGAAATGCTGGACTTTTAAAGCAGCAGAGCCAGCAGAATTTTGTACTTGTTTGCACTCATCCCTCATTTTTCTCACAGAAGGGTAATTTCCCAAGTGGACAGTGTCCTTTAAGACTAGTAGTATAAGAGTGTGAAAGCACCCATGGAGGAACTTTAGCTAGTAAATAATTCTGTTTTGCTTTTCTCCTATATGAAGCTGTTTATGTCCTGATATAGGATAACCTGCCCAGCCATGTTGGCTCCTTTGGAAGCCTTACAAAGGAGTGTGTATGTGTGTAATCAATCTGGGAAATGGGGTAGATGAAAATGCACCTTTAGGTGGCTGACACAGAACTTAGTCTCTAAAAGTGCTCCTGCTTCACCCAATATCCTATGGAGGATGCAAGGTGAGCTTGTCTTCAGAGTGTGTCTTTAGTGAAATGGTTAATTTTCTATTCAGACATGCTGCCTTCCTGTTGGGCTGTGGGAAAAAGCTGTCTACAGAGAAAAGCTTTTAAGTAATTATGTGGAAACAGGTGTGACACATTTGCATCCCAACCTTAAATCTTGTTTATTTAGAACTGGCCAGAACAGGGGGGCATTTTTGAAGCAATAGTAGTGAAGTCCTTAGCAGCACTGCAGATCATGTATTCCATCAGGATGAAGTCACACTATTGGAAAGTATTTGTCCTCTGGCTGTTCCAGCCCCTGACAGCAGTGGGAAGAAGGGGACAGTTGTTTGCAAACACTTTAACCTGTTGCCCCTGCAATGAGGGAAAGATCTCTAAAGATATTATCAACATATCATGACTAAAATAATACTGTTAACTGCATTATTTTATATATTATTTTTATTTTGTTTGTAACTTTCCCAGTCTTTTTATTTAATGTTTCTCATGTTGTTAGTGAATTTGAAAATAATACAGGGTGAGTAGCCATGTAATCTTGTGTGATTTTACTGTAATCTTATTAAAAAAAAAATTAAGCAGGAATTCACAAAAGCAGGAATTGTGCCAGAAATTGCTTATTTTATGGGATTCCTGCTTTAGAATAGTCAACAAGCCATGTCTTAGTGCAGTGTAAATGTATGGGAAAGTCTTGGTCCTTCCAGTGTATGGGGAAGCTAAAAGAAATGCCTATAGAAAGTGTATGGTTTTTCTACAACAATGCAACTCTGAAGACCAACCCTCCAGCAGCTCCTTGTGTACCTAGATTGCTTTCAAAAATAAGGAAATTGAAAATTGCTTTGTTCTGGTTTTTCTTCTAGAGTGAAACTGTGATCTGTTGTCTGGCTGTACTTCATTAAACTGCTGCTCTGCTTTCCCCTGGAGAAAGATTTATGTCTGCAGTTGGGAAATGATCCCTGGTTATTATATAGCAATTTAACAAAGGTTTCTAACTGTTACCTCTACTTTACCTTTGAAGAAACTAACATGCAGTGCTTTATTTGCTCAATTGCAGTATTTACTGGGTGCTTTTCATTTTTCCTTTCTTTAAAACTTTTCCTGCTTCCTGCATATAAAAGACACTGAATTTGATAAAAAAAACCACCTCTGGAAAGAGCTGGAGGAGCTCATCTCTTATTTCGAACTGTATGTGCCAAATACAGGGTTTTGAAATTCATGGCAAGATAGTGGCCATCAATGTGGAGCAAGATTTATTTAATGCAATATTGTTGCTGTTTTCTTCAATATTGCAAATCTATCACTCCTAAACCATTTTGTAGTGTCTACCTGAAGTTTTATGGAAAATTACGTGGAGATTCCTTTTGCTGCAGCCATATTTTAAAGAACCTGTGCCTACTGCCCCATACTCAAGTATCTTGTAAGAGAAAATATAGATGATGATGTTTTTATAATTAGAGAGATAATGATTTAAATAAGGGCCAAAGTCAAAAGAGTTGAGATTAATTAGAAAGTAAAAGCAGTGACTCTGCTATGCCTGTATGTTCTTCTGTTGCATATATAGTAGGTGGCAAATTTACATCATTTTTCATTCTTGAAGAAAAGTTCCATATTATAATTATCCTGCCTAAATTTCTGAGTGCTTTTAGCAACAGCTATGCCCCATACACTGAAATTACAGGATAAAGAAAAAAACCCTGTAATTTCTAATCACTTACTTTAAGATAGCTGAATATTTTTTATGTATTAACTTTAAACTCTTTAACATTTTAAAAGTTTATTCACATTTTTCTTGACTTCTGGCTTCCTTGCCCCAGAAATGGAGCCGTGATATGTTGAAGAGAACAATCTAAAATTGCCCAATTTTCACATTTGAAAGAATAATTCTATACCTACTGTGTGTATTTTTTGGTACTTTTCCCAATGGACAATAGAATATCATGACTGTAGGGGAAAAAAACCCAAACGAGTGATTCTTCAGTAATTCAGGTGAAGGTCACCCCAGAGTTCTCTCCTGCATTTTGAATAACTAAAAAACTCACAGATTAACTCAGTTTGGAAAGAACCTCAGGGTTTAAAATAATGTTGGTCTTGGATGAGGGAAAGGTGTCTCAGAACTGATTGGAGAGGCTGCTGCTGTTTCAGTTGTTTCCTACTCAGGCTATTTAACAAGGCCTTACCTCAGGTCTGTGGATTTTAACATTCAGCCCTTGAAAACAAAGCAAAGGAATGCAAAGAAGCAGGTGGGCAGGCAGGTGTTTCCCTACTATAGATTTTTCTGGAGATGGGTGATTCACTTGTTCTTCTCCCCATGCCAGTAATGGATGCTATCTATAATTCCAGGCTGACAGAGGCCACCTGCCTCAGAGCTGCAGTGCTTTGTGTAATGAGTTGTACAAACACATCCACTTCTTGCAGCAAAACTTCAATTCCCTTGCTCTAAGGCTTATTATTTAAAACCAAAGATGCTCAGGGTTTAGGATATATTTAAGTTTATAAATGAATCCATTATCAGTGCTATGTGGACAATGTCCTAAATTCAGATCAGATTGTGACCCTGACCTTGTGCTGTATAGTTTCTCAGAAATTCATTAGATTTAACGGGAAAAGTTAAAAAAATTAATTGAAGCTGTAGCTCTGATCTGCTGGTTCTTCCTGTTCCTTCTGCCATCGTTCCCTGCAGCTGGAAGGAGAGAAGATATGATACTTTATTTCCAAAGGTATTCTGAGGCCTTAATCTCTGATATTTGAAAAGTGCTTTTTGATTTGCCTTTGAAGGAATTATACTGTTCTGTGTGAACTGAAGTGAAGAGCAGAGAGTGAGAAGTTCCTTGTGATTCCAACAGTTGCCCTCCTACTGAGGACTCAGCCAAGCCCAGCACAGAGCACTACTACTTAAACTGTTCAAACTCTATTCATTGTCACATCTAGTGAATCACAATTTTGCTTTATGCTTCTTTCTGCAGGAGCACTGGCATAATTTGAAGCAGCAACTATTTTAATGGGATGTAATGAGCAATTAATGAGCAAAATAATATCTGTGGTGTACATGGTAACAGCTTGTCACTGCTCCTTTGTTCTTGTTCTCATCATCTTCGTCAGCATCTGACCTATAATCAGAGTTTTTTCATGCTTATCCACAGTACTATTATTTTAGGCAAGGCCTCATTGTCCCTTTCAGCACAGAGAAAATTGATTGCCTGAAGAACTACATGAAAAGAGAATAATATGCTCCCTTGACAGAACCGGTCTCCCTTGCTCTCCACCTGTGTTGACAACAACTTCCCAAACCAATTTTTCCAGCCTCGTTTTCCCCAGAGGAACATTGTTTATAAGTGTTTCCTTCAAGCTGGAATGTGTCCTGCATTTTGCAGCAGGATTTGCAAATGAGTAGTCCTGAACCTTTTTCAAGTCCTGTTGACTTTTAGGGCCTTTTGCTGGGCCCCATGTTCCAGACACTTTTGAGCTCCTCCTTCCTCATGAGGAAGAGGAGGCACAGGTCCAGCTCACTCCTTGTCTTTGTGTGGCAGCTGCTTGCTCCGTGCTGGGCTGGGCAAAGGGAAATGCATTTGCCTGGTTTTATATGGATCAAGGGTCAGAATAGTCTTTTCCATCACCAGATAACTCTGGAGAGGAAGAAATACAATCTGGGAAGAAATGATTCAGATGTAACTTTGTCTCAATAATTCAAGATTCTCAGAGCTATTTATTCTCCTTCCCCAAATGGTGTTTGTCTTGAGAGCTCAGGGGAATCAGCTGTCTTCTCTGTAGCCTCAAGGTGTATTAAGGATGGTATCCAAGAGCAGTAACTGCACTGGAAATCAGGAAGCAATAAAGTACAACTTATTCTAGAATAATTAAAAAAAAAAAATTACATTTCTACAACATTGCAAGTCTGTTTTTAACAGAGAAGAAATGATTCAGTCATGAACTTTAACATTCCTGAGAATTCCACTTCAGTGAAAGATGTAGAAGTTAGTTCATTATGAGTACATACACACTGTTTCTGTACCCCAGGACAAAAATGTGAAATCTATTTCATAGGCTTCCCAGGGAGGAAACAATACAGTGATATATAAATACAGCTTTTCCATAACAATGATTGATGCCACAGTGCTCAGATATTAATAACACCAGGGCAGTATGATACTAATAGAGTTGTAATTTACCTACAGCACAGAAAAAAACTCTTTGAAAATAAATTCAGGCAGATGCACTTCTTTTATTTTTTTCTTTTTCCCCAGCATATAGCAGAGATGTGAGGAAAAGCAGGGTCAAAGATGCCTCCTCTGAGTGCATTTTCATGGCATTGCTTACATGTACAGGGGGGCAGGTTTATAAGGTTTTGGACAGACAAATGGTGAAGGTTGAGTCACAAACCTGGAACCAGCTGCATAGAAAAGACCAGTCTGTAGTTTTTCAGAGCTTGAGAACCTTGCAGGCTCTGCGTTGAACAACAGAGACACACAAGTGGGAGCAAAACTGTCAGTCCTTTCTCCAAAGGAAAGTTCTCTCTCATTTGTATGTTTACATTTTTGCTGCTCTCATTGGCACTGTGTGGCTTTGCTTACTAGAGTTTTGTTGAGTGTGTGTCAGGAGAGTTGGAAACTTTGAGCTTGAAAAACTATTATTCTTTGGGAAAGGACTTGAGCAGTCTTGTTTGCTTTTCAGGCATGATGGAAGAACACTGAAAAGATAGGTGAAGGAGAAGCAGCAGGCCATGAAGATTCACAAAAACTGATTTTAAGCTAGAGGAGCCAGTTTGTATTAAGTGCTGCTTTGACAGAACACGTAGGCAATTGGAACTAAAGATAAACTTAAATCTTGCTGTCCTGGCACCCCCAAATTCTAAGTCTTTGAAGCATTGCTCGTGTGTCTCTTTAACACACTGAAGTTTATTTTTACTGTTTGTTTCAAGCTTTTTGTGCTTACCATATTATTTTTTCAACCTTCCCCTGGTAAAATGATAGAAAAAAAATGCTGTGAAACAAGCCTGTGTGAAGATAGGGTTTATGTCCCCTAATCCACAATAAATGTCAATCTTCCCTTACGTTAAGAGATTGCAGGAAAAGATCTGTGGCAGTTCAAGCCATGCTGCCTCCTCTAATTTGCCTGCCCCCATTCTCCATTTTGGAGTACCATGAAAATCTCTGGTGTTCTTCCTCACAGAAGCAGGCATACCTTATTTTGAGCCAATCTGTTTTCAGTAAAGTCCTCTCTCAGTTCTGATAAAATTTTCCCACTGTGTTGATCTATGGAGCTGAATTGCTGATTTGATAAACTGTGATGAAAAAGTAATTTGTCTCTCTGAAATAAAGGTTAACTGTCTGCCAGATTTCACTGTTCAAAATAACTGTTCTTTGCCTACAGAAAAATGAGTTAGAGGAAAACTGAAACCTGTTGAAAGCATCTTTTTCTCCCATTAATCATAATGCTTAACAGGTTTGGCTAAATGTAAGTCACTTCTTTCCTGGGTGAGGTGACACCTGAGTGCATAGATTCAAATCAAGAGGGATCTGCCGTTGGTAACTCTGCCCAAAAGAGGTCAGAAGTGATGTTTCCTGCTGAAGTATCCATGGATTGGGTGTGTATCCTTTACATCCTGCTTTGCTTGGGGAAGTTGGAAGGCACACTCTGAATTCTCTGTGGCCTTGAGCAGGACTTGCCCACCCGATGCCACCCAGCTCAGCTTGCCTGAGCACTGAAGGAGCAGCAGCTGTGCTGGTCCATTATTGCCCTGGGGAAGTGTGCAGGTCCTGCAGGCAGGGCAAACAGTCCTCAAGAAGCAATTTATTGACTTCCCCTCAGGTATTGTATTATGTCCTTAATGTATTCTTGAAACTAATAGTTCTCAGAAGTCCTTCAGCACTTGATGCACTGCTTGTTTTCAAGCAGAGAAAACATGCTTACGATTTAGTTAGGGAATAGTTTTGGAAGGTTGTTTATTTTTCTCATAAATGCAGGTAAATAAGTATTTAAAAAAAAATTCACAAATGGAATATCCAGAGGTGTCCCGATAGGAAAGAAGCTACAGTGTTTTGTAAGTTTGTACATAGAATATTAAATTGTATTCCTACTGCAATATATATTATATTTTAAGTTCAGTTGTAGCTTGAATAATATCTACCAGTTGTAGTATATTTTTCATTTGTAATATCCTGCATGTCTTAGGCATTAGTGTGTATTTCATCTAAAGACAAATAATTTATAAGATATTTTGAACACTTTTGTTTTTTAGCAGGAATAAGTGCTGACATTTAAAAGCCCCATTTCAGCACACATCATGGGCACAGAAGCTAAAGGTCATATTGGTCAACACAGACAACTTTTGATTCATTAGATACTTGAAGGTGGAGTAACAACCACCAGTATTTGTCGAGTGATCGATTAATTTCTCAGTGATAAACATGAAAGAAAATCTTTATGCCATGAGCAGTTTTGTCAAGTAGCCTTTTGGAAAGGCTGTTTGATAGATGGAGCCTTCAGGGAAGAACCTAACAGGAATCAATTGTTGCCCCGACTATAACTTAGCATGAGTTCCTCATTAGCAACTCAACTCATCATTAATTCTCAGCAGCCTGTCTGCCTTTGGTTTATGTTCAGGTGCTACCTACATTTCACTCTGATCACCTACAAAAATTTGAGCTGTGTATTTAATATCCAAAATACTTGTCCCAGGAGATAATAACTTGAAGGTTTTTTTCCAGAAACATGTATTTGTCAGCTAGAACCAAACAGATTTTAGACGAGGAAGCAAAAAGGATTGTTTACACTTCAACAAAGAATTATAGTGTTGTTAGCAAGTCACCATTTGCCTTCTGTCACAGCTGCTCTCAGGTTAGCACCAGATCCCTCCCAGCTGATTGAAGAGGGACAAGCCTGTATTTTGTCTGGCCATACCACAGGAAGGACAGAAACGCTGCATTTCAATGTCATCCATCTTTTTGTAAACAACTCTAGACATAAATTGTGCTTTTTGACACTTGGGTTTCATGTTATTGTCTGGAAACATTTTGGGATTCAGCATAAGCAACAGCACCTGGTCAGCTAGACTGGGAATATGAAAGGCAAATAAATGAAGAAAACCAGTTGTTGATAAAGATTATGCAAAAATGAGAACTTCAGTGTTTTGTTACTTGGGTGTTATTACTTTTCTGGAAGAGAGTGAATTGTGCAACAGGACTTTGGTTTTTCTCCTTTAAACAATTGTTTTGCCTTAGGACTCTCAGGTGCCTTGGTCTTTTTAGTTTATCAAATAATTACCAAGGGAAATTCTGCTTTTATCAATAATAATTGTGACATCAGGATTCCCAGATAATATAAATCTTCTCTTTATTTTGAGCTTGGCTTTGAAACTTTACCTCATCTTTGTATTTCACATTATCATCTCTGTATTAGCAGCCATTTATTTAAAAAAAAAAATCTTCCTTTTCGTTACAAAATGCCAAAAATATCTGGAAAACTTAAAATACTTTTTTTTTTGTATTCATCACTGACTTTAGTGCAGCTATCATGAATGATGAACTTGATTTACTTGAAGTTGCTGACAGGAACTGATGCAGGGGGTAGAGAGGAGAAAAATGTTTTTCAGTTTCTGTACAAAATGCTTAATTTCAATTTAGCAAGTGGGGGGAAAAATGTGAGGCAGAGCTTGTAGCAGTGCCAGAACATGTCTCACCTGCCCTGTGGGCGGTTGGCGCTGGCTCTGGAGTCCCAAACCTTGGGAATTTGGCTCTGGAATCACAGCGTGACTGCTCAGGGTACCCCCCATGGGAACAAATCAGGGCCAACCATGCACAGCACAGCTCCTTTGGGAGACAAGGATAATCCCTCAGCATGAAACAATACCAGACTTAGCTGGGGTAGGCAACAGAAAGGATGATTTAATAAATATTTTATATCCTCTTGTCAGCTGGGAGGGAGAGCACTGTTGGAAAATGTCTTGTTATTTTGAGAAGTGGAACCCTGAAGCTTCTGTGTCACAGATAATATTTTGTAATTTTTTGTTTAAATGGCCACAGTTACAGAAGGTTTCATGGAGAAGGTTTGTCTTGCTCCTCATTTTTTGTCCCTAACACTAGAAATGCCCAGAGAGGCAATTTATTCTCTAGAGAGAATGTATCTGAGAAGAAAAACCTCAAGCTGCCATTGATGGTTAGGCCTTTAACAGAGCTCAGGGAGAGGTGATCAATACTCACCCACTGTCAGCCACGAGCTGCACACACAGTGGAACCTCAGCCAAGGTCCCCAGGTGCTCCTGCACACTGGTGTAAATCAAAACCAGCTCAGCTGAAGGCAGTTTGAGTTGTGCCACGAAAAGGAGATATTCTCTTATTTGAGCACATCAGGGAAACATCCATTCCACACTGATAATTCACCAGCAAAGCTGCTCTTGTCCCATTTATTTGTCAAGGATTCTTCTTTCACTCCTTGAATTCATAAGGGTTACCAATATACTCACACACAGAGTTCATCATAATCTCCTTTTCCATTCATTTTGTTAAATGAAGTAGATCTGCAGCAATACTTAAACCTTCCCTCTTTCTAGTCTCTGTGTTCTTAACAGGTTTGTAAAAAAAATCAATTATTTTATTTAGGGGAAAAGAGCAAGATCTCTCACTGATGCTTTAATGAGAAAATCCACTCAAGAGGAGTTCAGTTTAAATTGTCTGTCTTGGTGTGCATTTTCCGTATTGATGCTAAAAAGGTTTTAACTTTATATTCAGAAATTACTTTACAAGGCAGTCAAACAGATGCTAAAGAGGGAGAAAAGTGGTGCTGTGTCACCTCTTTATTACCTGGCCTCCTGAGTCTGTGTGTAATAGGGAGTAGTTTTGTTTCTGGCTATAAACTGGCTGGGCTGGCAATCTCCAGAAATGTGGTACCCTGTTCTTATTAGCTAGCCCTACTTTTGGACTCCTATTTTCTTTTTTTCTTAAGTTTCCTCTTTTGCTTTTTCTGATGACCACAGATTTCCACAGCAGTGTTTGTAACTTCAGCAGTAGGTTTTGTAATAACAGTCCCCACCCTCAAGTAGAGTCTTTATAAATATTATCCCATCTGTGTGACTGCACTGTTAAAATTACAGCTCGTAAAACACCCATTATGGCCAAAAAGAGTCCAGTAAGCATTCTGGAAGTAAAGATGACTTCTCAGTTACAATTACATGTTGTGTAAATTGAACACAAACTTAGGAGAGATTTTGATATTTGCAGTCCCATAGTGCAGCACATTTGAGAGAAGTATATTGAAACCAAGTCTACAGCTGGCCTTTGCAGATGGCAGTTTTGTGGAAATAAAAGATATGAAAACACCTTCTGGGCTCAAGTGAGGACTGACCTACATTGCTACTCTAAGCTAAGTGCTCACAGAAGAAAAAACTCTGGAATGGTTATTCAGCACCTGAAAGACCTCAGGAAAGAACTCAGACAGTTTATATAGATCCCAAAGGAACAGGGATGCTGATGAGACTGCTCAGGCTCATATTATCTGCAGGAAATCCAGGCAGAGTTGAACATTGTTGTCCTGTGTTGGGAGCTGAAATAAGAACAGCAAACCAGGTGTATTGACCTCGTCTGGAAGCCATAGCACAGACTTTGTAGATTCATACTTACCAAATGGTTCCCAAAATCCCTGTGCCTTGGTGGGAGCAATGCATTGAGTACTCACTGTGGGCATAGCAGCTTCAAACAGCAGTGGCACAAGTGGCAGTGATACCTGACCTATTTCTTTCATGCTCTCTAGTTTATTTAACAATCAAAATTCTGCTCTTGTAATTTACTGTGCTTTCAGTCCGTGCACCTAATTTTGTTGTTTTGTTTTGGTTTTTTTTTTTGGATTTTAGCAGGTTTATCATCAAAATACTCTTTCTCATGAAAGACAGTTATATAAAAATGTGTAGAAAAAGCCACAAGATTTAGGGCAAATAAATGCAACTGTGTTATAGCATAAATATAAGTGTATCTTTTCATTTAGTGTGACAGTACTGTTGCTGCTGTGATCAAGATTTAGAAGCACTTTTTGGTAGAAATATTTTGTTCCTCAGCAGAAGCTGATGGAATCCAATTCAGAAAGTTGTAATTGGCCTTCCACTCTAACATGCCAGTTTCCTCTACCCTCTCCTCAATATAGCACAAGATTATATGTTTTTATGTGCCTGCCAAGCTGATATCTCAAGGAATAGATTTACATGGAGCATTAACTGCAATATGTAGCTAGGAAGCTGTGCAATAAAGGAAAGATATGCTGAAATTCCTGCAAATTACAGACCTAATCTACTTCATGGGTGGCTCCAGGGAGTTCAGTTATAAAGGACAGCCTCATCTTACCAAAGAACAGATGAGCTCCAATTGTAATTAATGAGGAGAAAAACCCTGAAGGTTCGACTGAAAGAAGGCCAAATTGCAGAGAGCAGAGTGAGGAAAGCAGGATTTTATATGCAACTTGGAACAACTAATTAGCTTTTATTTTTCACAGAATATAGGACTTTACTTTTGCAGGGAAGCCCTGAAGTGGAAGCTGGCCATCAATATAAGAGAGGATTTGGTTTGTTACTACTGAGTCATGGAATGGTTTTTTTACTGGTACTGAAACTGCTGAGAGCTGAACTTAAGGAATTGATTGTGTCCTGAAGTGAATCCAGGCTGGAGCGAGCGATTCCAGCTGGGAGGCACCAGGGAAAGCACTGAGCTGTGAGAACCTTCAAGGGAGCTTTGGAAGGCTGCCACCTCCCTGTGAGCTGTTCTCAGCCCTTCAGAAGGGCAGTGTGTGTACCTTGGGATACTTCTCCATCCAAAAGTTTTGGTTTGTCCATGATCCCTCTTGGAGGTGGCCACCAAGGGACCTCAGACAAGAAGGGAGACTCTCAACCTTTATTGCCCTGATCGTTCCAGGTGTAAAGGAATGGAAGCAACTATGAGCCATGCAGTAAAGAATGCAGTGGCATAAAGCATTAATACCAGATCGTGCTGGGGGTTATCAACAGTAATGGAACTTTAATGAGGTTTTGTGACAAGATATTTGTGGATGTGTGTACATTTAGAAATAGTATTTTATTTAGTTTCAGTAATATTTGTTGAGATGCAGTCACTGCTTTCTTGAGAAGACAAATACATATGAAAGTGAATAACAATGGCTGTTCTATCAGCAAAATTTTACTAAACCCTGTTTAAGTGTCATGGGAAAGTCCACTTATACCACTTTAAATATTTGCATCTTCCTCTTCAAGAAGAGCTTAAATGTTTTATGATTTATACTGATGTAGAGAGTAGAAGCTTAGTTCCATACTTTCAATTTGTAAAGTATTCTTCAGACTCTAGAAGTAGTAAGTGGTCAGTAGGTTATTTATCTATCAGTCCGTTATTAACAGATAGATAAATTAACTGTGTGGGATGTTGCACAGCTGGACAGTTTGCATAAGCAGTTTCCAGAGCACACCTGTGGTATTTTTTGCTTTGTTTTGAAGATGTGTCATTAGTCTTGGTGTGAGAGACCATGCCAAAGTATATTTAGTTAGGCTGAAATCTTTAAAAATGAGATTAATTGTGGTTTTGCGGCAATTTTAAACTTAAGTTTCGGGTGACATGTTCTTGTTTCTTTGAAGTTTTAAAACTTGAACTTATATTAAAGAAAAATAAATTCAGCAAATCATGACTTAAATCTGCATGCCTTACCTAAAGATGTCAAAATTGTTATGTTTCATGAAGTGTTAGAACATTTTAACAGGTAATGTGTAGGGCTGATTTGTCAATGAATTTTTAAAATTTTGAAATTAATGCTCAAAATAAGAAAACATGCCACTTAAACACATGATTTAATAATTTGTTTCTATAAGGCAGTGGCTTTCTAGAAGTGCCAGAGAAGTAATTCCCTTAAAAAGGGCACTGTTAAATTTTGAAGTAGGTGGTTTTGATTTCAAAGAGTGAAAACAGCCCCTCACACTTCCCTTTTCCCTTGGGGCAGAGTAAGACTGGCCCTTTGCTAGAAGTCTGCAGCATAACTTTAGGCTGAATCCCTGCAAATTCTTCAAAATATAATTAATTGCATTACATTGAAGTTATCCAACAAGTCCTTCAAGTGTATAATCAACAGCAGTAATTTGACACGTTTATCAATCACTTTACAAGACAAATTCTGATTAAATAAGAAAGGGACTTAATCTTTGCAATGCAACATAAATCATGTGTACTGCTCACTAAGAGATAGGACCAATTTAATTTTCTACATCTGTGCTACTGACAGCTCTTGTTTGGAAAGCAACACAGAATTGCTTGCAGTAAATCAAGAACTTGCTTGGGAGCTGCATCTCCACTGGCCTGGGCCAGAAGGGATGGGGAGGCTCTGATTCGTGTGCTGGAGCAGCTCCTTGTGCTGGGGCCAGTGGGATTCCCTCGGGGAGAGGCAGCTCCATGGAGGGGACAGGCCAGGGGAGCCCCTTTGCTCTGGGGGCAGTGGGGATTGGGAAGAGTCCTGCCCTGCACAGGAAGGGATTTTCCATTGTCTGTGAGCATCCCCAGAGCACAGCCCACACATCCCTCGTGTGGGACATGTGTGTGTTTGTATGGGTTTGTAGCTCACCGAGTACGTGGTTCATCTAAACTAGGGCTTTATTAAACCTGATGCGAACATTCAGTCTAGAGTGGTGCCCAGAATGTCTCAAGCTTCTTACTTTTGCTCCCTCCCTCCTTTCTTCAGGCCTTTCTTTTTCTTGCTTGTATTAATCGCCCCTCTTGTTTCTAATTTGGTGAGTGAATTCTTGTTGTGTATCCAATACTGGGGTCCAACATTGCAACTTACTGCCTTTGTTTATATGGGATTAGACTGAAAGAAAACTCAAAGTCCCTGACATGCAGCTGGTAAATGTGTGTTTTTAAGAGCATAGTTGCAAAAGGTGTTAAGAAGGTGCTTAGCATCTGCATCTATAAAATTGGAATGAAAACATAAAGCCAAGAGCCAATTTTTGTGCTCCAGTACATGTATAATACTTCTAACAAAACCCAGAGTCTTCCAGAGAAGACAAGCCAAAACTGTTTAACAGAGGGGACTAATCTGTGCTGGCCTCTGGCTTGTTTTTAAAAAGGGGGAGGCCCAAGGTGTTCTAATTTATGAGCTGTAGATTGTCAGCAGGGTGCATGAGGAATATAATTTTTTAATGTAAATTCTCATTTCTTTTAAATATACTCTGTTGGTTGTAGCTGTAATTTACTGAATATTTCTGAATACATTAATGTATTTTTATTAAAGAATAGAAAATAGCTTCCTGCTGTTTGTGCATTACTTTTGGTGGTTTAATTAATTGTCTAGACTAAAGGTATGCTGTACTTCTTAGTACAGATGTCTCCTGCAGCTAAAGGCATGCATTTCTTGAAGGGATTAAGTAGCTATGAATGCTGGGGAATGAATGGACTTTGGAAACCTCCCAAAAATTTATTGTGTAATGATTTTTGTCATGGTGAAAGCTGCAGTGGCTGGAGTTCCAGGCAGAAAAATTAATCTCTTTCAACAAAGCAAAACAATTCCTGAATACTTCTGTTGATGTTCCGCTTCAAGACCAAACTTCCTGTAAATATTTGGGGTTTTTCTTCGGGTTTGGAGCCGTAGTCACTCCACAGCAGAGAACTTTGGACTTCCCAGTTTACTTGGAACACTAATGGAACTATTTTACTGATCCTAAGAACTGCACTTGTTGCTGTATGAACACAGTCAGGCTTGGACCTTGCTAGGAGATTTGATACATCCATAGAGTAGAAGGGTCCCATCACTGAAAGGCTTATGATTGAGTAAATANTGAGATTTGATACGTCCATAGAGTATCAAATAGGACCCAAAGAAGCTTCCCATCACCGAAAGGCTTATGATTGAGTAAATAAGACCAAGGGATACAATAAACAGTGATAAAGTACCAAAAATACTATTATTTTATATATGAAAGAAAGAGATATATGGAAACTAAAACTGTATTTGGGGTTTTAACCTTGGAGACTGCCTGCAGTTAAATGAATCACTTACTGTTTTGACGTGCTCTTGTATGAAACAAGATGAGTTAAAAATTTATTCCTCAGTACTGGTGAAAAGCAAGGGTCTGGGGAGAGCCTTTGTGCTGCTCTGAATTTAATTGTCCCTGTGGATTGCTCCTTGATTTCCTGGCTCAGCTTCTGAACCCGACTGGTTTTGTGCAGTTATGACTCAGTGGTCAGGGCAGTGGGAGTGAGATCATTGCTTTGCTTTCGTGGCCTGGGGTTAGAGATGGACACTGCAGTGGAATGAGGCTCCTGTGGGCTGCTGGCTCCAGGGACTCTGTAAACACCAGGGGTGCTCAGAGGGGCAGCAGGCAGCTGCCCTGGATTTTACAGACAAAGAAACAAACTTCAAAAGCTCTCCTGTATTCCCTTGCGCCCTCCTTCCCCCCCATTTCAGGAAAAGAAGCAGATCAAATATTAAAGAACCAGCCCTTTCATAGGCACTGGATATTTCCAAACACCTTTGTGACATTTTGAGCAATAAAGTTGTACTGAGTTGTAGTTACAGGTAGTGTGTTTATTCTAAACTTCCAGTGCTGTTGTTGAGACACAGCCTGTTCTGAATCTTACATGAAAAGTGTCAGAGGTGCTCTTTTTTCCTTTTCTTAGGGATGCATTCCTTAGTACACATGCTGCCCTCTGTAATGTCATCACTAACCTCTCCACTACCACTGACATGTTTTCCCAAGAATGATAAAAGTTTATGTTTTTGCAGTCTCACTTTTAATTGCCAAATTGTGAAATTTGTTATAAATCCTGATGATGATTCATTACACTCTTGCTCAGAAGTGACAGTGACTTTTAATGCATATTGAGTGAAAATTTGAGTGAGGAATTGCACTGGCAGCATTAGTTGTTACAGTCATTAGTACTGACCTGATTGTGTTGATTTGTGGGGTTCTATTTGTTGTTAATAAGGAATTCACATTCTCATGCAGGCCACCATGGAAATCCAAGAGAAATGCACACCTTGAAGAGAAGCCACACAAACACTTGAAAGTGTTTTTAATGATTCAAACTCTCTCTTGCCCTAGAGTTAATAGAACAGAAATTAGTTCACTGGAATTCATCTCACCTGCTTTCTCAGGATTTCCATCAAAACCACAGTTATTGTCCGAGGCCTTGGCTGTTGTTGCTATGACAGCTGTGGTCAGTTCCTACATTTTCTTCTGAGCTTCCTGAGCCCCCCAACCTCCCCTGCTGTCCTTGGGCCTTGTGCCCTTGCAGGGGTCACAATCTGTGTGTAGGAGCCAGGGAGAGCCCAGGGCAGTAACACACCATGGGCTTGGTCTCTTCTGCCAGTCTGTCCTCTGTGCAGGACAGAGGGTTCATGGGTAGAGCTTGGGAGATTATTTTCCAGGGATGTAGAACTCGGTCTGGGACTGTGCATTGTCAGTAATCTTCAGAAGACTTTCCTGGAACCCTTTCAATACAGTGTGCTTTTTTTAGAGGAAATCCTTTATACTGACTCTGGAACTTCCTCCCAGTTGTTCATGAGTGCAAATCATTTCTGTAGACATTTGCAGTCTTAAAAGCTACTTTCATGCTTCTCATCCTGTTTTGATATTTTCCATTGCTGTTGACTTTAGGAATGTAAGACATGGAGGCTCAGAATGAAAGGATGTCTTGAAAGAGCTGTCATTTTAATGAGAAACGCTACTGGTGAAGGTAGTCCCAGGATTTTAATTGAAAAATTCCATAGATTGTCATTTTTGTTTGAAGTAGGCATGTCACAAGCAGAATAAAGCAAACATAAACCTAAGTACTGCAGAACTTAATTTATACATTTGCTTGAAAAGGAATATCAAAATGTATCATTGCATGTCGCTTATGTAAGTTCACACCTTTTATTTGTACATACCTATTTTCATTTCTAAATGTCACTATTCAGGAAAATCCCTGAATCAACCTTACACTGAAAAAGCAAAGCATCAAAGGAATCCATCCATGTTGTCTCTGATGCAGATCAGAGGAAATTGTATCCATTTGGGATAGATGTTAAAGTAATAGAAAACTTGCCTGATCGTCAGTTGGGTTCTTTGGGTACCTTGAGAAAGAAGACAGAGAGGCATGATTTTGGGAGTAGCACAGAGCTCTGGGGCTGTCAGGAGGACGTCAGGATCTTTAAAAATAGACCCCTGTACCCACATTTAGATATTAAAAAAAAAAAAATCTGTGTGTAATTAAGTTTGTATGTCAAAACTCATCAGATTTTTTTAGCACTTCTTTTTTAGGGCTCAACACAGCTATTTTTATTTCATCTGACGAATTAAATCCTTGACTTCTACTTCCTTTTTATTACTGAATCTCTGCTAATCTCTGTTTGAAGTATATGCAAGAATATTTTATCTATTCATTGTATTTTCTTTTTCTGGCAACAAAAAATTTGCCATTCCATAGCTGAACATTAGAAGCACTACAAGTATCCATGATCTTTGCATTTATCATTTTTCTGTAGAGTTGTTGTTTTAGAAAGTCAAAGAACTTGAAATGTGTTATATTCCCAAATTAGAAATGAAGAATATAGATGGCTTTTGAAGAGGAAGTTAGGAAGAATTCTGAAAAGGCAAAATAAGTTTTTGTTGCCAGATTTAAAAAGTTATTCCAGATTATGTCCTGTTCAATATAATTATTAAAATCAGACCAATATATTTCATGTAATAAGTTATCTGTTAATAAGATGAAGTAATAACCATGCCAAATCTTCCAACAAATTACAGATAAAGGTGACATTTTTCAATTTGCTTTTATTGCTCACATTTTGATGAATGCATGTTTGGTCAGAAATAATAATTCTAATAATCAATTCTGTGATAATTATTACCATTTGAGAAATCAAAAATACTGATTTTTAAGTAACTGAAACCAGTATTATTGCACTTTTTGGAGTCAGAAGCTTTACTTGAGATTCTGTGTAGCTGGCATAACTTATCCTGTTGTCCTTCCTTCTGTGCTGGCCCTGTCAGCAGACACTGATTTTTTTAGATTCCAGGCTGACTGTGCCAGTTTTTCAAGAGATAAAGCCACATGTCACTTCAGGATGTGTTAGCAAGGGTTTTGTGTGCAAGAAACAGGAGGTAATTAATCTGTGCTCCTCGGAGCTAATGAGGCAGAAACACTGCTCAGATTTGGACATCACACTGATGGTGCCTGACACGGTGATGTCAAACACGCTGACAAATTTCAAAGGAGAGCAAATGGAAATGATGACCTGTGACCAAGACCAAGCGGAGCAAGTTTGTTTAGTCAGGAGGCTGGAGAAGGGAGGACACTGGGGCTCCTCAGCAGCTCCTTGCTCCGTGCCCCATCCAGCTGGGAGTGGAGAGCAGCTGCTGCCACCAAAGCCCAGCACCAGATCCTAGAGCACCTAAAGCAGCTGCTGGGCTGGGAGCAGAGACCTCCTGCCCATGTCTCATGTGAGGGATGAACCTTACCCACTCTTACAGCTCTCTGCAGCCCCTGCACTTTTAAACCAAAGCTGTCAGGAGCAAAACTCACCCTGGGAGGAGTCAGTGTGGAACTGCCAGCTCCGTGCTGGAAAAAGGAGCAGTGACAATTTATCACTCGGTGACAACAGTACAGCCAACAAACGGTTCTGATGGGGCAGGTAGTTGTGGGTTATGCCACTGCTTTTATCAGTGGATGTAATGTCATCTCAGGGAGTTTCTCCTCAATGGTTTAAAAATGTGTTTCCAAAAAATTACTAAGATAATTTTGAATAATTACATTGACAACATTTTTTTAAAACCAGCTGTGGGACTGTGTGTAGTATTTGTGAAGTCAAGGTCATCATGGATGCAGGCAAATGCCTTAGATTGTGTATTTTTTTGAAAGAATAAGAGCATGAAAACACTACAGCAGACTAACTACAGAGGTTATAGAAATTCCTTTGTCTCTTGTTAAGAATACATTTGATAAATATCTGTCATAGATATCATCAATATTCTTCAGTCTTTAATGGCAAGTATGCATTATAGTCTTCTGCCATCTGTTCCAAACCTCTCTCTCATGGATGCTGTGAAAAATTCAGAAACTCCTCCCTTTTTTTGTCAGACTATGGGGTTTTTTTCATCCTTTTACAGTATCATCTTTGAAGTCACTTGATTTTTTTGTCATCTTGTATGATTTCTTCTCTACTCACATCCATTTGTCTCAACAAAATAAATGCAACAAATAGTTAAAAGGGAAAAGTACCAAGCAGCAGAAAGAGGTAAAAAGAAGATTGGAATCAGAAAGGAGAAATAATTGTAAAATTACAATATTGTGTGTGCAGAATCCAAAGGGACTGCTCCTGCTGTTATGGAATGAAATGCTGCATGAAGAAGGAGGTGTAATATAGAGGAAAGCAGTGAATAAAATAGGATAATAGAGCAGGTAAGGGGAAATTCAGAAAGCTTGTGGGAGTTGAAAGAAGGATGAAAACAGCCAAGGGAATGAAGAGAGAACAGCTGACAAATGGAGAGAGAAGCTGAAAGGGGACTGGAGTGTGTGGGGTGGGCAAAGCAAGGAAGTGAAATAGCTGAAAAACTAGTTCAGAGGGGGTAGTAGAAATGGAAAGCAGCAATATCCAGGGAGAGCCGAATTTAACAACTGGAATTGGGGAAATGGCAGAAAAGTGCTGAAGGAAACTGAATAGGAATCAATTGATGGGAGGCAGCAAAGAATTAATGTTTGAGAAGAGCAGACAATGTGTTTCAATTTCAACAATTTCAAGCAGAAGAGCTCTACAGAAGGCTTTCAGATCTTTCAGCCAAGTTCTATTTTGGAGCTACTGTTGCCACCAGCTCTATAGCTTCCTTTTCCAGGTGCAAGATATTTATTCCTGTGCTAATAGAGCTTCTACAACTATTTTCACAACCTGGTCTGATGTGTTTGAGATCTCAGTCTTCACAAATTTTACAGATATTATCACCCATTGTAAACACAAAGGAGAAAGCTTGTTTACCTTGAATCTCTTGGGACAAGGAATTCTGAAATGTTAGCAGTTCTGTGTGATTCTGTCTGGTTTGACTGTATTCTCTTGTAACTCGTATCATAGAGATTCCACATTTCATCTCTCTAAATGGGTTAATAACATTTTCATACCATTTACATTTTCAACTTTAGTAGGTTTCCTTTCATTGCTTTCCTGCTGCTTAAGCAATTGGGTTCAGTGAGTGGAGAACCTTCCCTGCACCAGCTCTTTGCAGCAAGGACAATACTGAACATATTAGTGAAAAACAAAGTATTGCAGTGCCAGTGGCTTTGGGAATCACATCACAGGGAGTCAGTCGTGGCTGTGATTCACACAGCTTTATTTCATATGGCACTTCGAGAGGGAAATGGTAGATTTTTTAAATTGCTCTTGGAAATACAGTGACTTGAATTTAGTCTGTACTCAGTCTATTAGTTAGTTGTTCAAAGTTTTGGGGCTGTACTTTCCTTTTAAACTTCTGGTGTTGGGGTAATGGTGGTTTAGTTATTGCTGAAGAAAGGAGGAGAAATTCATATCACCGATGTCCTGCCCATTAAAAAACAGAAGTAAATGATATTTAAAGTATTCCTGACTAAATCTTGTAGGTTCATATGAATACAACAGGTCACGTTTCTCAGAATTATTTTTCAAGGTCCAACAAATACAGGCAGCTGTCATGATACTCAGATTGCTTAGCTCACGTTCCAAGGATATCTCAGGAACTGCAGGAGGCAAACTTGTACCAAAACCTGCCAGGATAGGTGTGGTCCCAGGTTCACTGGAAATGGCTTTTACCATTCCTACTCAGAAATGGAAACAGTAAAAACTGGAAGGAAACAGGAAGGGCCACCAGGGCACACATGAAGAGCTCTCACCTGCACTTATTCTAAGATGTGTGTGATAGATTGGAAATACTTAAATTTTGAAATAATTTTTTTAGTCCTGGTTTATCAAAGGTCTTTTTCTGCACTTGCTTTTCTTCCTTATCCTTTTCACCCCATAACTTTGAATATGTTGGCCAATTTTAGCTGTTTTGGAAGGGACTATAGATCTCAGGAGAAATAAGTTTATTTTGGGATTTTTTTCTTCTAGTTTATTTTATTTTGTGAGATGGGAGATAGACCATGAATGCCTCCACTGAAACCAATAATGGAAAGTTGCTTTATTTGACATGAGAGAATATATATGAAGTGAGACACTGAAAATCAGCCTGTATTATATCACTGCTCACACCCTGATTTCTAATACTTTCTGTCTGCTGCTGTAGGAGGATTGGTTGAACTTCTGGGGCAGTAGAGTTCATGACTCTTCAGATGATATTTGCATTCATTTAATTAAGTTATTTTGCAGTCAACCCCATGACTTTGGATTTCAGTGGTCAGATAGTTAACAGCATGAATGCTTAGGCACTCTAATTTATAATTTGGCTATGCAGTGGAGAGAACTAAGGGATGCATGCTCAGATTCTTTAATAATAAATGTAATGGCTCTGATACACAGTTTCTATTAGAAATCAGATTAGGAAAAAGGCTTTAGATGTTCCTGTTTTCAAAGTTAGGAGTCATTACGAAAAATCTTTCAATCCCTGAAATATGTCTTAATAAGACAAACCCTGACAGAGACCAATTTGGAGCCTCTCTCTAGGCATGGAGGCTGTATGAAAACACAGCAGAGCATTTTGCTTTCATCAAACACTTTAGCAGCAGAGTTAAAGCAGCTCGAGATGCCAGAGCTTCTGTTCCATGGGCAGCCCTGCTCACCAACAGGCTCATGGAACCATCCAGGGAGTCTGGGAGGGTTTTCAAGCATTTATCATTTTTATCTGGGGCATAAATGGTCCAAACCCTTGTAAGTGTTTAATGTATACGTAAGATGCCGTGTTCTCTGTTCAGGCAAGATATTTTATAAAACTCTTATAGAATATTTCATGTAGGAAATACTTCATTCAGTATTTTGCCAAAGAAAGCAATTGCTGGTTGCAAATGATAAAATGTGCACATGGCTGTTTTCAATGATTTATTTCGCTTTCAAGCTATTATATACCGAAATAGAATGGGAACTTAGGGTTGGGTTCTTCTTCACTTACTGGAGTAGTCTTGAAATTCAGAAGTCAAAGATTCTAGGGAACACTTGAAAGCCTTAAGTGTTGAGTCGTGTAATTGTTGAAGATCTGATGTACATCTGGGCATGTTTTGGACAGCGCTGGCATCTCCTCAGAGCGCTAAAATCACGAAGAAGGTGTGAAATAGAACTTGTCACTGCTGAAGACTCATCCCTTCATTTGAAATATTCCAGAAGGTATTTGTTCCAAATAAGTTTATCTAAAGAGCAATTATTCTAAACACAGAGTCCCAAACTTTTTGACGTCAGCAAGGAAAAATTCAGAAACCTGGGACAAATTGAAACAAAGAGTGCAGGGATTTACCCAGGTTGTGGCACATTTTTCCTGTGGCACTGACATAAGTGTGAGGCAGAGGTTATTTACAGCTACAGAATCCCATTGAAAGTAGGATGCTTTACATAGGGTGCAGATAAGAGAACTTTAGAGTTGGTGACTGAGTAGAAAAATAATGTGTACCTGCTGTTTCTCTCATTAAAATGTTTTAGATTCAACAGCAGCCATTTGGGCCCCAAAAAATCCTCTTCTTAGAAAGGAAACATGAAAACAGTTACAAGCTTCTTCTAAAGAAAGCATTTTCCTTTGGAAAAGGTTCCCAGGATTTTCCCGAGGACTTTTGAAAGCCAGTAAAGAAATGTAGTAAATATGTTACTATACCCTTGTGGCTATATTTTTATTTGTGCAATATAATGTATTCCAGAGAAATATTACTGTAGAGGGAAGTTAAGGTTCCAAACTGGAGGCTCTAAAATTGAGGGCTGCCATACAGAAACATCATTTTCCTGAAAGCTGCGCCAGGTGGAACCAGGCTTGGGAATGTGGCTGGATGAGGCACTGCTTGCTTTCCTGGGAGTGGGAACACTTCAGCAGGTGCTGGTGACTGAGGTGTTACATTCCTGTTTCCTGTTTCATAAACTCATAACTGGGCATTTAGGATGTATTACTTCAACCCAACAGCATGACTTTAATTAGAATATATTTAGTCCTCTGTTCAGGAAAGCAGGAATGATTTAGAAATACATATAAAAACATCAATGCTGCTGGCACTTCAGAGAAGTTGTCCCTGGGAAGTGCAGGGGTGCTGATCTATGAACAGTGTAAAGTGATGTTCTTGCCAGCTAGTTTGTGGGTGAATGATCTGCTGTGAACTTTTCAGGGTTTATAATGGTAATTTGTGTTTGAGTTAAGCAAATAAAAATATTGCTAAACTATCCCAAGTGATTCAATTAAAATAAGAAATGAAACCCCCTTAATGCAGATCCTTTGTTCACCTCTGCAGTTGGTGTTGGTTTGAATATACTGATAACAGCAGAATCCTGATTCTGGGGAACCTCACTCAGTGGAGGCTTGCCTTGAAAATGCAGATTGCTCTGCTCTGATTTGACTTCTGGATATCTTATTCATTCAGGATTCCATTTCTATCAGGAAAAAAACTTCTAGTTAAAAAACTATTTGTTTGTATTCAATAGTCAGCCAAGTTTGGTTTTGGTTTTTTGGTTTGGTTTTTTTTTTTTTTTAGGAATCTGCTCAGGTAGGCCTTGTATTTTCTGCTCTTGCTCTTTGTGTAGGTCTCTGTTTTCTGTAATCACACTTCTATGATCACTATTCCACAGTTGATGTAGACAGGGCTTTTTGACACAACCCTGCAGCAAAGAGAGCTGTGTGCAATTGCTTCACTTTCTGCACCTGCACAGAATAGATGTTTATGATCCTCACTGAAGATGTGAAGGGTTAATATCCTTCCATCCCCCAGTGCTCTTACCCAGGCAAATGGAAAACTTCCTCCTGTCAGATTATGGTTGAAAGAAAATTTAGGTTTTATGGTTAGGGAAGTACCTTTCTCACTGACTATTCTCAGCTCATAAGTTTTTCTCTGCATTTTGTGCCTTTGGCATCCTCTTGACATATTTACAATTTTCTGCACAGTTGTGAGCATGAAATGCTAATGTGAAATAAAAGACAGATATGTTGGCAATAATAGTGCATTTTTGAGGTGAAAACCTAGATTGTTATTAGGTGATTCCATTCTTTCCTCTGCTGTTCAATGCTAGACACACTCTGTAAGCTGCTGCCTGAAGTAGAGAGGTGGCAGCACATGAAACCTCTGCAGGGGCAGAAGCTGAGAATGCAGAATAGTTGGTATTTGTTTAACTGGGCAGAAATAAGTGGGGTGTGGTTACTGAGTGGTCTGGGACTGCAGGCTGGGGGATTCCTGTGGCACATGTGCAGGCACAGAAGCAGCCAAGTGAGTGTGGCTGGAGAGAAGGGCTCCAGCTGGGGCACCTTTGACCAGACCTTGCCCTCTTGGCTCAGGGCAACCAGGGTGCAAATGCAGCTAAGCAAATAACAATGAAACCCTTAAATCCTTCATTTAGGGTTCATACTGCTGGCCTGTGCATAAATCAAAGCCAGGGATATGAAAAAAATCAACATGATAATCCATGGTTGGAATGTAGAGTGAAAGCCACTTTTTGCATTAATAGTTTCTGATGTGCCTGAACAGTGTTGTTGAAACACTTCACATTTGGCAGAAAAAGATCCTAAAAATCTGGGACAATGATGTAATTATTGATGCATACAAACCAATTATCTGTGTAGAGTTGTCATCCAAGGACACTGCTGAAGCTGTTGTTGCCAAAATATTGGTTAAAATCAGTATTGATGCGTTTTTCATGTTCAGTGCTGTTTCCCGGCACATACACAGCCACAAAACAATGGAGTGTGCACATCTAACAAACAACTGAAAAAATCTGTTCCTGTGCTCTCTCATGAACTGCTCAGCTGAGATTTTCAAGGGAAACCAGTGAAATTAGCACTCAGGATTTGTGTCTAAGGGTAGCACAGAGCCCAATTCCTTTGACACTTTCATATGAGGAAAGTTTTGGGTTTCTTTTGCTGGATTGTTTTCTGTACCTATTCTGTGCTTGGAACTTGGTCTGAACTGCTGAGAGCAGCACTACAGAGAGAGAGAGAGAAGTAGAACTAACCCAAACAGGCAGTAGATATATTGGGCAATAATACCGACTACTGTCTACTCTAATATATTCTTTTGATCTAAACAAAAGCTATCTAATTTTCTAATTGCAAACCAGATTTTGAGGTGTTTTAAGTTGGGGAAAAAAGTTCGTATTTCAAATTAAAAGTATCTGTCTGGTATAGGAGGAGATATGAAAGAACAACTTTGTTGAATTTCTACCTGTTGCTCTTTAAAATAAGCTTCAAATGTCTCAAGGAACTGTAGGCTGCAAGTTCAAGGCAGAACATTTTATTTTCCAATTCTATTTGCTAGAACTTAGATTTTTACCATTGATTTCTTGTCTCAAAACTAAAAATTTAAATATATTTACAGCACCACCTTTGTGGCTCCTCAAGGTGAGAAGTCAGGCTGGCCCCTGGTGGCATTGCTGCCTTCAGGCCATGGTGCAGCTGTAGCTGCTTATCTCACCTGTCCTTTTTCTCTCAAGTGTTATCACAGCAAGGCCAGGGTCCTTAACAAAACTTGAGCCTTGTGCTGCCTTTCAGAAAGGGAGAGACATGTGTGGGTTTGAACAAGAGTTAGCTGTGAAGCCACACAGCTTTGTAGCCCTGTTTGATTGAACAGTCCTGGTTCTGCAAGCAGCTGAGGAGAAAAGGCAGTGCCGTGTCACACAGCAGATGCTCCGAGGAAGGTGCCTGGCAGCCTGGTGTGCCCGAGCCTTGCCCAGGCACCTCACCCTGCTCTCCTGCTTGCCCAGGGTCCCCCTCAGTGTCACAGCCCGGGGGTGCATTTACAAGCCCAGCCCACTGTCCAAGTCACACTTTTTCTTGCTGCTGAGGTAGAAGAGGCCCAGGCTGGGTTACCCAGATTACTGCCAGGCACGGTGTGACTCTGGAGGCCAAGGGACCTGAGATGCACCAGGTAAGGGCCATGGTGACACTGGTGCTGACCTGGCTCTGGAAGGGCTTGCTTGTGCACAAATCTTGCACTCTTCCCTTCTGCACTAATCCTTTCACCACAGTAAACTCTTCATATGGCAGTAGTGTGGGAGCTCTTCATTTTGAGCGTGCTCTATTGCTAATAAGTATATCAAAGTGTGTTGTTTAATCTAAAAATGTGGAGTAGCGTTTAACTTAATGTGCAATTACTATGTGGCAGTTAATGACATTTACATATTAAACATCAAAAAGTGATTTTGCCTGTAGCAAAGAGAACTAATCTTAATCATTTCTGGAATGTTCTTGCAATGCAGTGCCCCAGCTTTATTGCTGTGACAATGACACTAACAATAAGATTGGGGTCCTGGAAGTTGGCAAGATCTATAAAACATTATCACTTTCACCTTTGAACTTTATTATTAGTAGAAAGTATTATTTTATTCTGTAAATGTTTCCAGTGTGGTCCTGTGGATGGTGCTCGGAGCATTGGTCCCAGGGTACATTTTATTGGTCCCAAATGCTGGAGTACCAGAGCTGCACCACAAATGTGCTCTCATATTCAATTCATGCTCCATCAAACCTCCCCAAATGCTCATGTAGAGCAAGGGATGAAATGGCTGTGATGAGTTTATGAGCACAGAAAAGAGCTCACTGACATGGCTGGTGAAGCTAATGCCAGTGGTTTATAAAGAAATCAGGAGTATTCACCTGCCAGGGATATTCCACGTTTTCCACCTGTCTGTGCTTATCAGTGGGTGCAGCTCCTGACCTCAGTGGCTGATGTGTTGTGAATTTGCATATTTTGGTGAGAAGCAGTGCTTTTTACCTAATCCAAATGCCATTTAATTCCCCCCCAAGGCCCATCAAGTGTTAGGAGCCCGTAAGACTCATTCCCACACTGATAATTAACTGCCTGAAACTTGACATACCCTTAAATTTTAAAACAGATTTTATAACATTTGTAAACAACAGTTAGCAGGAGAAAAGGTAAAATTGTATGTGTCATTCTGTTTTCTACCGTACACAATTTGCAGTTCAAAGTGAATATATTTAAATGAACTCCCCTGCAGCTACTGTTTACAGTAGCCTTCAAAGAATGATGAAAGCTTTTAAATAATGTAGAATATTACATGACTTGTTTTTCAAAACACATGCACTGAATGTTTCAGAGTGAAGTCTGTGTTTCAGATTAGATGGATTGCAGACAGCTGCTGTGTTTACTGAATGTTACAGATGGAATGGAAAATAAATGTGAGGAGAAGACTAAGAAAATGAAGGATTCTTAGGAGTGCCTTATGTCTGAACAGCAGTAACTTAAAGGTGGATCAGATTATCTCGTACATCACCTTGATAGCTAAGGAAATCTCATTCTCTCTTCCACAAAAAAAACAACAACACCAAAAACAAAAAAAAAGGGAAAATAAATATGGGATTTCTGCTGTGCTATGTGTGTATTTCTAGGGGAGGGGATGTGCTTGTGTTCTCTTCCCCAGATTCTACTGGAGCTGCTACTTATGACCACCATTTCTTGTCTATGCTCCTCTATGGAGGAAAGCCTCAGGTGTCACTGTAATGAGATTATTGCAGATTTTATGATGCAGAGGGACATTTCTCCATTAGATTATACACTTGAGTCTTTTTAGCCAGGAATTCCTTCTCTTGATGCATTTGTAATGTATTAACTACTGCTTTTGTGTATGCATCTTGACAAGGTGCAAGATAAGTAGTGAGAAGACTGACCTGGCTTCATGCTGATGGCTCACGAGCCTCATATCTATTCACCTTTTTTTTTTTTGGATGGGTTTTGCATTTTAACCTAAGCTTTAGGCTGTCAAAATTGCACAGCTTACATTGTGAAAGACTGCTTGGATTTAACATAAAGTATGTCTACATAGACCTCTAGAATTACTGCCTTGTAAAAGCGTGGTAAAAGATGCAAACAGAAATGTAATTATATGTATTTATGGGATAATTAGGATAAAATTTGATCTCACAGCAGCCAGAGAATGAGCTATGCCCTGAGCAGAAAGCTCTATACCTCACAACTTTTAATCTCTTTTAATAAAAAGGTGTTAATCAAAACTAGGGGCTAGCTAGTATTCTCTAGAATCAGAATTGAAATTGGGCAGATAACACTTTCTTCCCTCAAAAGTGAAATTACAGTGAAATAAGTTATTCCATCACTATATTTAACTTATGATATCTTTATAAATGTGGTGTTTTGCAGAAGCAGAGTAAAAGAAATGAATCTTTAATATTTGTATCCCAGTGAGAGTTAATGAGAGGAAAAGAAATGTAGTTGCTTGCAATAGGAAGCAACATTACTAAAATTTCCTTCCCTTAATTGGGAGGAAAGAAATCTGATGAACATGCAGAAAATATCCATTTATCATAACATACACATTTACAGTAGCTGGAAACAACATTCCTTGGTTATATTCTTCTAAAAATTCAGTCAGGGTTTAGAAATACACTTCTCAGCAGGGCAAAATAGCCTCTGTGGAACTATATCCTCCAAAGCTTTGGTGGTTTCCTTATTCCCTAATGCCAGGAGATTGAAGGAAAAAAATAAGACAAATAAAATGGAAGCCCTGGGGCACATGACTGTTAATCTGTACAGCCGAGAGGTGAAATGCAGGTGAGGAAATTGGTTTTTCCAGCTATGAATTATTCTGCTTCTGTTCCTTGAAGATTGATATTTAAAACCAAACCTCTCCTGGTTGTTTATTATGTGAAACTGTACTTCATGAGTGAATTTATCTCTTTTGTAACCATGTTACTGAATGTGAGTGAGCTGTAGGCTGTGGTTTCCCAGCCTGTTCTCTGTTGGGGTGTCTGCACCACTCAGCTTTGCCTCCCAATGTCCCTCCAGCCCTCTAAGAGTCAGTTTATGTCTTCCTAGGCTAGGCATAGCAGCATGCACTAATTTGAGCAATGTTCTGCAAAAATATATCGTAAAGATACTAAAAAAAGTAATAATGAGCTCCTTCACATATTCTCTCTTGGGCTATAGGTTTTATGTTAGCATAAAACAAGGAGATAAGCCATCAGCCCTTGTTCCAGAAACCAAAAAAATATTGAACAGAACTTGCTCAAGGAAAAGGCATTCATTGGTTGGCTTCTTCTGTACAGTCATCTTTAAAAATATGCCTAGTTTTTAAAAGAAAAGATTCAAAAAGTAGTATTGGTTATTATATTATATATTTATATATTACTGTATGCATTCCTTATATTCAGATCTTAATGAACTGTGTAAATAAAGTCAAGATGAGCCATGTTTATGCTTTTAAGTTCCGATGTACTTTCTGTAAATTAAGCAAGTGATGTGAAGGGAGTGTGCTCTATTCTGAGGCTGCATGGCTGCTCAACTGCTTCTTTCTTGTAAAAAGCAAACATGGAAAGGCATTCTTTCTGTTATACAGAATGTAGTAGCTACGATTTTAGAAACATAATCCATCATTTTCAACTGTTCTACTGATAGGCATAAGTAGTGGGGGAAACAGATCCTTGAAAGTTAAAAATTGAGTCATACAAAAAAGATTTGTGTTTAATCTCAACAAAATGTCTTTCTTCCAAAGCAGAAGTTTCAGCCAAAGAAACTTGAATACAAGAAGTCTATTTAATTTTGTAATAATTGTTGATTTATGTAATATGATAAAGCTTAAAGCTGAACAATTACACTTGTCCTGGGAGAAATGTCAGCCAGGGAAGAAAGAGCCTGTGGGAAGCCACAGTGCAGCTTTTTCCTGGGACACCTGGGCTGGAGAATAATGTAGGAAAACGATGGGCTACAGCTTGTGGTGGCCATGGGCTCTCTGCTGCTCCTCCCTGTGCAATCTCTCAGCCTGAAGGTTGTCTCTGGCACTTCATGCTCCTTCATGTAGGAAAAAGTGCAGAAGCAGGAAAATATGGTAATATTTCTCTGTACTCATCAGTGTGTCTGTGAAGGATGGATCCTTCTGGGCTTGCTGCAGCTCTCCAGAAGACAGCTCCAGAAATTGTCAGCAACACGAACGTCCAAACCTGCTTCCAATGCCTTGGGAAGGTATAGTGATGTGTGTTTAACGTTGCTGTCACAGTAATCACCCCCTCGTTAGACTAAACTACATCCCAGAATGATCAGTAAAGAAGTTTGATCCTCTGCTAATGTTTTATATGCTGAATGAGGCATGCTGTCAAAAAGTGTTTCATGCCTCATCTACCACTAAGTGCACTTCCAAGGGCTTTTAAAGGATTGTCTTTCCCATTCATCCAACAGAATGACCCTGAGAAGTGATTTCATTATCGAGGCAAGTTAGTACTGTGTCTTGCTCTGGATTAACCACAACTCTGGAACTGATAATGTGTTCTTAATTTGAAATAATGTTTTCACCTCGTGGTTTCTGAAGCCAATCAAATGGAAACCAGGAAACTGGCAGAAATCGCCAGTGGGAAATGTGGGAATTCCTTTGTGCATTAGCATTTTAGAACTGCATTGAGATGCATAGCAATGACTGTAAAGATATTCATTTGGATTCATGTAAGCATCCAGTCCTTAACAAGTGTAAGCCAGTATATTGCATAAAACAAAGTCAGTGGTCTGGGTTCTGAAAACTGTATTTTAAAGGATTTTATCAAAACAGAAGGCAAAAGGGATTACAAAAGTCCATACAGTTCTATTTTTTTATTGACAGCATCTGTAAAAAATTTGTATTAAAATATCATTTAAACTTTTCTGTAACTCTTTAACACATCATATGATCCTTAGAAATTCAACATTTGTATTGATCTTCACCCATTTTGTGAAGCTTGAGTACTGAGTTATTATTTGCTCATTTGAATCACTGAATTTCCAGCATTGTCTTTCTCTGTGAGTATTCTATTCCATTTGAACCAAAGTTGTGTTATTTTCTTTCTTCTGGGTTTCTTTTGCTCAGACACTTGACATCAAAATAACAAGGTGAGCAGACAGTGCTGTAATTCAGCTCCATTGTCTGGAATGTCCTTATGTGTGTTACTGAACAGCTGGACAGTGGCTTTCTTGAAATGGGGTGGTGTTGAAATCTGGGATAACATCACTAATTAATTGCTTTATAGTAAAAAATTATGGGGATTTTGAGAAGTTCTCACTGCAGTCCTGCATTGGATCCCAAAGAAAGTTTTGGACGTTGAACCAGATCTGGTATGGTCTTTTTTATAAAATATTGCCCAAGAGGTTTGAGGCCAACACAACCTGTTGGGATAAACTCTTCAGATCTAGGAAAAACTAGACTGAGATATGTTGTATATTAAGGTTAAACAAAACCAAATTGATAAAATACCAAATTAGGAATTCTTTAACACAAAGAGACTCCCAGACGGAGTCTTACATGTCCTGGTGTCTATTTTCTTACACTGTGACCATCACCCAAAGGAGCAGAAGGGAAGCTAACTGAAAATGAGCTAATGCCATTGGGAAAGCCTGGCCATTGCTGAGCTAAGCCATGCGACCAGAAACCCACACAGATCAATTTAAAAGAGGGTTGATGGTTACTTTTTAACCACTAATAGCTCTGTTACTGCAACTGGAGGAGGAATAACTGCAGTGAATATTAAGGGAAAGAAGACAGCAGTTGCTTGTCCCGACCTTTCAGCGCACTTTGTGCTTTCTGATTTTTGAAGTTAGACAGGTAAATGTGCCACAATTTCTTGCCATTATATCACTAGGCTACAGAATTTCTTTTTAATTGAAAGCCTAGAGAACTTGAAATGAAAGAATCATCTTGATCATTATAGCAGAACTTTCCTACCTGTTTTATTTTTGCCATCAGCATGCCTGTGGAAAACCGGGTCTTTGGTCTTCAAGCACAAAGATAAATTTGTATTTTTTTTGCAGAGGGCCTTCTCTGGAAATCTGTCCTGTAAAGAATACTGATTGTAATGAAAGAAAGATCTTTGTGCTTTATTGTCCATATCTCGAGATGATAATCTTATGTCTAAGAAAGTACAAGTCAAAATATATTCATCATATGCCTCCAGCATGTATAAAAATTCTTATTTCAGAAGAGTTCTCCATCCTGAGCAAATCTGTGCTGAAATGGGATGAGACTGATTTTTGGCAAATATTTGAAGATGTCAAAGATTCATTAGTTGGGATTTCAGTTAGTCCTTTATAAAATAAAATCTGATCATATACCAGAGAGTGAGGGAAATATTTAATTAAAAAGGTACTTCCAGGCTTCAGGCTGAATGGACAAGTATCATCCTTTGAACATTCTATAGATCGTGTAGCCACTTGAGTTTGATGCTCAACAAAAATGACCTCATTTTTCTGTCTAGTGTGACTCTGTGTTCTTGCTACAAATTACTGTTATGGCCCATTTTGGAAATTATTATTTTATTGTAACCTTATAAATTGATCTTTTGAATTCTGAACTATAAAGATTACTGATGACAGCCCTAGATCTCTGGTGCTTGTCCTTTTCTAATCTGGGTACAGTTTTATCTGTTCTTTTACAGATTCCTATTTTAAACCTTCACTGATCTTAAGGGGAGTCCTTCAATTCAAAGCTCTGTTTGGATGTCTAAAAATGGCACCAAGACTCTTGCGTTTACCTAATGAATTTCTTTGAAACACTGCACAGCACTTTGTAACCTCTCACTGTCAGTACCTGCTAAACCTTTTTGAGTTTCATGGTAATTGCTTCTTGTTTTTCACAGCAATTAATAAACTGACGCATCAATGAAAGGAAGTGGGAGGCAAAGTCCCTGTTCTGTGACTCCAGCAAAGGGACAGCACTCTTAGTTCTCTATCTGATGTGATATATCTTTAATAGCTCTAGTTAAATTATGGTCAGGTTGAAAGAGGAGTTCAGCCCTTCAGTGTTTCTGGGGCCCTCCCTGTGTGCTCCAGGCAGAGAAGTGCATTTCAATAATGTGTGAACAAAGCCCTGTCTTGATGAAAAGGAAGCACTGGCTTTTGTTTCAGAGAATTGGGGCCATGAAAAATATGCATTATGATTAAATATGTAAATGTCTTTTCATTACTTGAATTTTCATAGCTGTCTCTCCTTACCATCACCTTCTGTAAAGTTTTGTTATTCATGGAAACCAGACTTCTACAATCTGAGTGTCATGCAAATGTTATCTCACATATGTTCAAAACATGTATATGTTTTGAGAAGTATTATTCTATTTTTTATTTATTAAAATAAAAATATTAAAACAGATTATGACTTCCTAAAGTCATAGTCTGTGACAGATGATGGAACAGAGCCAAACTTTCAGGAATGTGATCACAATTCCTGCTCAGTCACTGTGTTTAAGGAGGCTCAGATGTTGCTTATTTAGCAAATTATCTTTTCCACTTTATAATCAAATATGGGGTTCACAAAAATCTCACCTACAGTAAGTGATTAATCTCTCTAAAGTATAATCCTGAAAGCAGCAAAACAGCTTCTAAGTTCATTAGCTATGACAAAAGCTTTTCCAAATGGGAATCACAGTTTCCCTTTCTTTGTGAAGAGTATAAAAATGGAAGGTAGGTCCCTGGTGTGACACATTTTGAGAAAATACAGTTTCATATGAATAGATTATGGCACTTTTAAAAAGTTAATTTATATTATCTGAGCCAGAATTATTAAGAAATTATACAGGTGGGAATATATCTGGTCCTGCTCATTGGATGCAGTCATATGGAACTTTTTGGCACATTTACTAAGCATATTTGGAGAGCCAGCCCACAGGGTCAGGGTAGGTTTTCCCATTGCTTGACTAGAAAAGTGCTATCAGAAAATTAGTTTTGTGAGTAATATTGGCTTAGTAATATTGGCTTGTGATTCTGACCTTCATTTCATTTGATGTGAAAGATGTAAATATCAAAGAAATGCTAGAAAAGAATAAAAGAAAGAAAAAGAAACACGGACAGAAAATCCCCCAAAACTTGTATGAGTTCTACCTACCTAAGCAAGAGGAGGGGAGAGGTGAGGAGTTAAATACTGAAAGCTGCCCAGGTGGGAATTTGAATGGACAAGGTCATGAGCAACCAGAGGAGCTTTGCACTTGGCTGTGCTTCGATCGCAGGGTTAGGCTGGATGACTTCCAGAGGTGGCTTTCAACCACAAGGGTACTGAGGCTCTATGAAAGCAGGCACTAATACTGCTGAAAATCTCCCCTGCAGTTTGATTTTGGAGTTCAGTAGTACCAATAAAGAGACTGCAGTCCCCCAAAGCTAATGGCAGTCACTCAGCAGCGTGCAGAGCTGAGGTGTGAAATGGAAGCAGAGCAGTCACTGCCATGAGCTGTGTGTGCAATAAGGGGGTTAGAAACCAGTGCATCAATGCTCTAAAGATTGGCTGCAATGAACAGTCAATGCAATTATCCATTTGTGACCCACCTGAGCACTCTGCAAGAAGATCTACATTAAATACTCCTCATTAACTGGAATGCATATCATGATCCAATTCACATTTTCTTAGAGAGTTAGGATTGCAAGAGGCTTGTTTGGCAATTGAATTGCAGCAGCCATTCACTATAGGTAGAGGTTCATTAGTACTTTGCAAATTGGCATCAGTAAGTAAGTAAGAAAAGAGAGTAGAAAGTAATGTATCTGAACTAGTTTCCTGACCTCATTCCTGTTGCTAGATAACATTAGAGTCTGAAAATGCTGGCACCAAGCTGAATAGTGTATTTCCACTAGCTGTTAATTGCCAGAGGAAAAATGAGAGAGGTAGTGAACTTTGAATGTCTTCAGCCTCACCCTTAAAAAAAGTCAAATTCTCTTGCCATGAAAGGTAATCTGATGAGTCTCTGTACTGCCATTAAGGAAAAGGAATTGATCAAAGGTTTTAAACAACGTTTCTTAGGGGTTTGTTGCACCATGGGCAGTCACAGCTAACACCTCTTCCTATCTAGTCTTGAAGGCTGTCTGTATTCATGAAGACATTTATTTTTCAAAAACAGCTGTCAAATATTTAAGCTAGTAATTTTTTCTTGTGATGCTTGTGTTTAAAAAATTTTGATTTGCTTAGCTGTCCTGGAAATTAGAAAGAAAACCAACACTGAAAATCCAAACACTTTAATTAGGTGTTCTTTGGTGGTCTGTGAAAGCCTTTGGAGCTGGGCTGGCCAAGCTGTCAGACTGTGGAGGGCAGGCAGTTCCTGCCAGCAGCACAGCACAGCCCTGTCTGTCCTTTTGTTAGAGGTGGAAATGCAGTCTGCTGCCACAGAGTGTGTGCTGCAGGCAGGCACTCCTCTCTCTGCAGCACACTGTTAGCTCTAGTCTCATCTAAAGGGGATTCTTGGCCCCTGCTCTTCTATCTAAAGAGGATTTGTTTGTTATGTAGAATAATGTAGGCTTGAGAGAATCTCTGGAGGTCATCAAGTGAAGCCCCGGCTTAAAAGAAGAGCAGGGCTAGCTTTAAAATGAGATCTGGTTCTTCAGGGTCTTGCATAGTGGAGACTGAAAGTCTCAAGAAGCTCTTCTGAGCCTGATAGAGGCACAAGGAAAAGGACAATGTCCTACAGAGAGAGGGAGTTACCATAAACTGCCTCTGCCAAAGTCTCATCCAGTCAAGCACTCACTTCTGAAATACCTGGGAGAGAGAACTGCTGGGGATGAGCTGTGGTGCACTCTAGTGGTTCCAAAGTTGGAGGAGTGTGTGCAGTGCTGTGCAGCCAAGCTGCTGGGGCTGCCTCTGGGGCTGCCTCTGGGGCCTGTGAGTAATGAAGAGGAGAAAGAACTGAGTCGAATTCTAAGGCTGTGTAGTGTGACTACAAAGTTTAACTATCTAGTGACCCAGTGAAAGGCAACTTGGAACTCAGTGGCAACGTATCCCTCAAGGAAAGGGACACAGGTCATAGATGGCCATAGAAAACACTGAAAATATAACCTGCAATGGTCAGGAGCACTGGTGTAGCTGTGCTTCCGAGAGGGAAGTGCCAGGAGTTGTTCTGGCTCCCTGGGTGTGCCTGGGTGGGGCACAGAGAGCTCAGGGAGTGAGTGACAGCCATGTGAGGTGGAGCTGATGCACCAGCACAGATTTTAGGAAAACCCTCTGAAATATATAACATGAAGCTAATCAATAACACCTTCACAGATTGCTTTAGGCTACTGATACTGTGAAGGTTGAACTGTGAACTCTGTTGCATTTCTTTCCACGTCAGGCAGGTCAGATTCAAACAATTTAGATTTCTAAGAGCAGCTCACTTTGCATTTTTGCAGCCTCTTCTGGGTGTCTACTACCCAGCAAGTTTTCTAGAAATAACAACACAAACCGAACTCTTCTGTTACAAAGTAATTTTTAAAAAGTCCTCCTACTGCCATTAACACGTGGGAAGGCAGGATGGCCTGCCTTTGCTGGTGCTCTGACTGCCTGTAGTTTACCCCATGTGTTACTTTGCAGGGGATGGAATTTGGGCAGTGTCAGGAAAAGATGGCAGTTGGAGCTAGTAAACTTCAGCCTGTCCCTGTGCTTGGAGCAAAAGTTTGTCTCGCAACCTCAAAACTTGCTTAGTTTAGTGAGCTCAGCAGGTTATGAGTATACAGAGAGTTTCAGTTAAAAATTTATATGTCTACCTGACTTAAAGAACTCTGATCTGTGAGGTACGTGTGAATTCATTGGGATAGGGTACTGGCTTTGGAGAAAGTGTGGGGGTTTTTTCTTCTTTTCTGCTCTTGCTCAAAACTCTTGTGCTGCCTGATAGCTGTGCACATTTTGGCCCAAGTGAGACATTAACCTTACACAATCCACTGTATTCCTTAACAACACACCAACAACCTCACTCTCACTCATGGCAGAACTGCAGCCAGCAGTTACCCAGCTAGTACTCACCAGTAGGTTTAATAGGGCTTCTGACATTGAATACTGGACCTGTAAACCAGAAAACTTTCTCATTTGGCTCATGGCTCCCATTATTTTCCAGGTGTTTTTCTCCTCCTTGTCATGCCAGGGCACGTGCAAACCTCCTGAACTTTATTGTGGATCTGTGAGTTGAATGGAGCATAGCTAGCTCTTAGCCAGGGCTGTGGAAAGAAAGGTTATGGGATAGCACTGAGCACCATCTGTGCTTATATGTAAAACGGCATTAGGGTTTAAAATGTCAACAATAAATTAAGCCAGGTGCTCCAACATAAAAGGTTTACTGCTGTTCTCCTGTGAGAAATCTAATTAGGATGTTTTACTTGGTAAAACAGTAGATGCTCATGTACAGTGTGCTCTCAGCCTTCTTAGTGATGATTTCTTCCTTTTTCCACAGTTTATCACGGAAAGCTAATTTTCATCTATTTGTCTTACAAGTACAACAGTTACCCATCTTGATATTTGCACTGTCTTGTCCCTGTAGTATGAGATTTTCATGACTTTCCTGTCAGGTTTGCTGCAATCTCTTGCTGTGATGGGTAAATCGGTTTCACATGCACTGTTCCCAAGCAACCCAGCTCCTCTGAGGCTGGATTTCCCTGTATCCTTAGGGAATGGGTGTTCCCAGAGACACAGTTATCACTCCATTTGCCTCAGTCTGTGCTGTGCTGGTGAGACAGAAGCTTGGCCATTGTGTGAAGATGATCCCTTCTGTGGTAATACATGATGGTGCAGAAGATAACTGGACACCCTAAGCCAAGTGGGGCACTATAGATACTCATTTAAAAGGGATATTGGTGCATGTTGGGTGAGCTGTTAGCATCTCTTGACAGTAGAAAGAAAAGCTACAAGAAGGAGCTAGATGAACAGGTAGAGCAGAAACTGTTAGTTGTGTTTTTGTATTCATAGAGATCTATGTAGATATGTGATTGACTAAATAACAAATAGGAAAAGATACAATAAGGCCAGAAAAAAGCAGATAATTTTGAGTTCATACTGTTTGGCTTGGCATAATTTCAGTGGTATTATTGATCAAAATCAAGAAAATAAAGTTGAGAAGCTTGAAGGCATCATTAAGTGGTCTTGGAGATTTAATAAAATGCCAAATAATGTTGGAAGAATGAGGCTGCAAGTTTGGTGTGTTTGTTTTGAACTGTTTGGGTAAAGAGAACCTGAAATGCCTGTGACCCAATGACATAAGGCAGGGCCAGTGTCCTTGCACCTGAACACAGCAGGAGTCTCACGGTGCAGTTACATGATGCACTGTTTGGGAGCTGTACTTTGCCAGATTGAGTTAAAAATGAGTTGTCTGCCTGAACACTAGACTGCCTAGTTGTCAGCTTAGGCAAGCTGTGTATCTCATTCAACGTGATGAAGAGTTTTTGGAACAGAATCCTGTGGTAGAAAAGAAACTACGATGAGAGCTGTCAAGTCTTGCTGATTCAGTCTATGACAGGCAGTTTGCAAATGGAAAGGAAGATGAGATATCCTTATAATTCTACTATGTTCTCCAGTTGAGCTGCATGGGTGAATTCTGAGCTACTCAAGTTGCACTTTGTCCTTTACAATAAAGCGTGGAAGAGGGAGGGTGCTAGGCTTAAATAAAACGCCATGGAAATTGTGTTGGGAAAAAACCAGGAAGTTTTCAGGCTTCAACAGAAAGTTTTTCTAGAGAAAATAGCAAAAACAAAAAGAGGCCTCCAGATGAGTGGTTGACATTAAAATTCATTTTCTCGCTTTCTGAGTGCAATACAGAGCCACTGAAGTATTAAATATTAAAGTCACTGCAAGTTTCTGAGTGTGAGGGGAGCCCTCTGCAGTGCTGTCACCTGTCACAGGCCACACAGAACAAAGGGTCACCTCTGACCAGCAGTAAGAAAGAGGAACCTCTGCAGGTGATAAGTAATGGATTTCTTTGCAGAGATTTTGAAACACCACCAACTGAACCTCTGATCGTCTCCAGCCGAGCATGGAATTGTGCAGCAAACCCCAAACCTATAATGTATAAACTGTACATGAAAATCCCTAAGGCATTTAGCAGAAAGCCAGCTCATTTATTCATTGTGGCAGCTGTCACACCAACCTGTACTTGGTGTGAGTTGCTTGGTTGTTTTGAAATTGTTAATATTTTATATTTGAGAGGTTGTTTGACATTAGCATAACAGAAAGTAACTCACTTTAGTTTTTCTGAAGGATATAAATTGTGTTGAGCTACAATGAACTTTCTGAGGAACCTTGTGACTCGATGTGAGTTTCTGAAATATGCTGCATGGCTGGTGGAAAGCTGAGTATAAAAGTTGCTTAAAAAGTGTAAGAGTGTTATGGTAAGTTCTCTGCATTTAAAAGAACCCAAACCTATGCAAAGGTGTTGCCTTTTCAAATAGAATATGTGTATATTCCTGTCCTGTTTTCTTGTTCGTTTGTGAAACTCCCAGATGGAATAACAGTTGTACATAAGTTTATAAGCTGAAAGCTGCCCCTAGATCACTCCAAACCATTCTTACTGCTTAGCTCATCAGAAATGTAATCCATGCACCCATAGAAGAGGGGCCTGATGTAGCTGTGCTTGAAGTGTGTAGGCTGAAACCAGTGACATCGTGAAGGGTGAGTCAAAGTGAACAGATCTTTCTGCGTGTTTAACACTGACATATCCCTCCCTTGGCACTCATTTCTGTGCTCTGCTGGAGTACTGCAAGTCGAGGAAGGGGAGTCATGGTTTGTACTCAGAAGCTCTTTCATCTTCTGTGTGTAAAGCGTGGGAGAGGATCCCAGCCTCCGTTGGGGTTGTTAGGACTATCCCAGTGTACGTATCATAAGGCTGAATATCTGAACTAGTTTCAAAAGTCTAATGGTTTCGTTTAGAAACTAATAGTTGTGAAATAGGGATAGAAAAATATCTTTGAAAAGGAGATGTCACATTTTATATGGGCAGTGTTGTTTCACGTTAGATATCTACATCCACCTACATTCTCTTCCAAATGCATAAAGATGAAAAAAGTTTGATTAGATGTTTTTCTGAGTACAAGTCTAGCAGCACACTTTCATGCTAACTCTGAGTGCTGCTCCAAGTCATTCTCAGAAAACTGTGAAATCCTGGAATATATTACTAAATCACAGTGGTTATGTTTACAGTGTAAATTCCAGTTAACTTGACATTATGCCCTTCTAGACAGTTGGCTGACAATAGAACTTACCTGCAATTCCTTCTGACAGTGGTGTTAGCTGACTGATACAATGACCTTTTGGAACACTTGATCAAAGAAGTCCCATTAAGATTATTAGAGACAACCTTTGCAATCCCAAACCAAACCCACCGAAATGTAAAATTCCTTATTTAAATGCATGATCTTTGTCTCACTTTGGTTTACAGATTTTACCCTTTTGTGACATACAGAAATACTGTGCTCTGGTGACAGAATATTCCCTTGTCAGAAACCTAATGAAGAAAGATGGGGTTGCAAAATTGCAAACTAAACATGAACAAATTACTAACTAACTGAAAGTACTCAACTACCAATTTCTGCATCTAATTCACCAGAGTTTTAAAATTTCCTTAAACCTAATCAAGCTTACCTGATTTCTTTTCCATACTTGCTCAGGATTATTAATATTAAATACACCCAGCATCAATGGGAATTTAGATATGGAGCAGAAGCTATGTCTCACTGGACTCAGTATCCAAATTTTTAACCAGTGTCTAATAGATTTTATTTCTATTTATTTTTTATGAAACTTTTTATTATTAATAGTGTTCTCAAAATAAGCTAATGAACTGTAATAGATTTGCATAATTATGAGGACTAATAATTTATTCATGGCCATGGCAGACAGAATGAAGGATTGGCATTAATTCTGCCAGAAGATCACTGAGAATACACACTGCTCTGCACTCTGTTTTGGGGCTTTCAGTGGAACAAAAATAGAGGAAAATTCCACTTAGCAGAAATGTTCTATTTGAAATGTTTTGTGAAATAGTTTTGAAATAGTTCTGAAATTGAAACTGTATAGATTTTCTTGAAAAACTGTTGACATTGTATATCCTGCCAGTAGTGGTGTTCTGGGTGCTGGTGACTAGGGCAGAAATAATTTTTTCATTACTGCCATTAATCAAATACTTTTTCACCCCATTCAGAGCAAACCTGTGTGTCTGCAGCTCTGCAGTGAGGACACGAAGGCAAATGCAGCATACAATGAGCAATATGTTACCTGAAACTGCACTAACTTTTATGTTCTTGCATCAGTTCATAAGTGGGACTGAATCTTAGAGAGTATCAGAACACATGGGCATTTCAAGGGCCCTCAGGAAGGGTGTGGATCTAGTCAGACTGAACTGAAAATAATCATTTTTTGCTCTTTTTTCCACCTTTGTTCTGAACATTGGATAAACTTCAATCTTACATCCTCCTCATATTACCAGAGGAAGGCCAACAGCTTACAGCAGTCAGTGCTCTCAGGCAACGCAGCCCTCACTGCACAAATTGCCCTGTGCCCGCTCCTCAAACTTGGCCATGACTTGAAATTCAACACTATTATTTTCTAAAGAAGAGATATAAAGCCATGGATTCTCACAAACTGTGTGCTCTAACAAATGCATGAAATATTCCCTATCTGGGGGGTTAACACCTGAAATATATCATCTGTGGTGAGGGCTCATGTTTTGGGAGGACACATGTTCCCTGTCAGGTAATTTCACTTTGAGCTGTTGTTCAGTGAGACACATTTAGTGGTTGGAATGAATCTAAGTTATGGCCTGAAATTTGCTGTGTGTGAACATTTATGTGTGACCTTTTTTGCTCATACATCTTCTAGAGCAGCACTGAGAATAGGGGGAGGCTTGCTCTAAGACCTATTGTATTTCAGATTTACAGTGTGTGCAGTGCTGGGATTTGTTCAGCAATAAACAATTGGGCAAACTGAAACAGAGATGCTCAATGTGCTGAGAAAACATAATGATAAAAAGTGTGGTGTAGAGGGAACTTTCATCTTGATGATTGCTAGAAAAGTGCAGGAGAAAGCAATTTTCATCCTTTGTTAGAGAAAATGAAGCTGCAAATTTAGGCTCTGAAACTGAACAGGATTACTTCAGAGATGTTCAACTCGGGAATTATTTTCTAGGTTGCACAAGACAAAACAGTGGCAGTGACAACAGTAGTGGCTTTTTTGCTGTGATTCTTGGTTCCAATAAGTCCTAAAGTGTTACTGAAAGTTTCTTGGGATTTTGGTTTTTGTGTTTTGTTTTTTTTTTTTCTTTAACAAAGTAAGTAGTGCCAGATAGTAATTCATATTCTCTGATCTTTGGGAAAAATCTGGATTTCAGTTTCAATATGACAGGTTATAGATAACTGGAGATAACTCCAGATAACTGGAGACTGTTAATTGTCATTTTAATCTGTCCCTAAATATAGAGCCAAGAGTTATATTCCTCGCTGAATTCACATTTTGCAGGTAGAAGTGGTATAAGCCACAGCTACAGCTTTGCCTTCAAGTCAGATGAAATGGTCGTTCTCCTTGTGTTTTGTTTTTTTTTTAATTGCTTCAAGGTCTACCTGAAAAGAAATCTTTCAGTTACAAAAGAAAATAACATTCTGACTTATTTGTCCTCCCCCTTCAATTGTCAGCAATTGTGGATATCCAGGTAGGTGCTGCACAGGCTTTCAGAACTCAGATATCTCCAGAAGCAGAATAACCTGCAGAGCCTAAAGTGGAGCTGGGAATATTTGTGGGAATATTGTGGAATATTTGTGATTCACAGGAATCCCTCCTCTCAGAATTATGCTAGTCTGAGGTTGTTCAAGGGCCTTGAATGTGTAAGGTTTAAATTGTTTTGTTTACTAATGCTGTGGCACACAGGTTCATTTTTTTCTTGCTACAAAATGAAAAGATTAAGGTGATCAGAGTAATATTAAATCAGAAGATCTCGTGAGCTGCTGGACCAAAGTGGCTACAGCCCTGCTGCTCTAACACAGGATGTGTGTGTCTTTCTGAGTGCTGAATTGGAGACAAATGTGTCCTGGTTCTGACTGGAGAAGAATTAATTTTCTTCCTAGTAGCTGGCAGAGTGCTGGGTGGGCACAGGAAGCTTCCTGTATTTAGTTCATTCCAGGAGGCACTGAGCAAAGGGAAGGAGCTGGAAATGTTCAGTGTTGAAAGTGATAGCAAGGGTTCATACAGGAGTGTGTGTTAACTCTCCACCCAAACATCTGCTTGGTTTAAGCTGTCTTCCTGTTCCATCCAGGGGGAGGTAATTTAGCAGCAGAAAAACTTGATATAAAGAAAATTAGAAAGGTTTTCAGAAGAGCTGAAGCTGCTGTGCTTTTGATTAAATTTCCTTTGTGTTTTCACAGTTTTTGGGAAATTTGAGGTTTGATGCTTAGGAAAACAAGCTTTTGAAATAAACTCCAGAGTTTAAAAACCACCCCAGATATGGTCAGATAGTTTCAGGAATGTCCAATAAATGATAGATACTAATTACATTTTCTGTTACAAACTTGAGGATTAAAGAATCAACCATCAATAACCCCAGGTTTGGTTTGCGTGAGGTTGGTTGATCCTGTCTGCTAAGCATGGCAATATGTACAGAGGGTGTCACCGCTCTGTGAACTGTTAGAACTTGCTTAATGACACCAATTAATCACATTAATGCTTTAATGCCCTTGAATGACATCTTTCACCTTGCAGAAACTTTGTGTTATGGATTTTGTTGAAGTAGGAAATATTTTTGTGATATTTTCTCTTTCGATACCCTTTTAACCTTCTCAAGCAATTTAGAGTACATATCTTGTGATAACTCAATTTCCTGTCTTAATTGCACGTCGTTACTTCCCGAGATGGGGTAAGCATGCTGAAAATACCAATTTTCCACTTCAGTATCCTGTCTGGAGAGGAATGTGGCTTTGGGGGTGGGCTTTGGAAGAGCTCTAAACGAACAAGGGAGCCACAGGAGAGGCATAGGAAAATGTAGTCCTGGTTTTTCACCTTCCCTTTCCAGAAAAAGTTCCTTGAGAGTGTTTTGTGAAGTATTTTTGAGTTCTAGAAAAGTCCATAAATATGAGAGCTCTTTTGGGTGCACTGAGTGCTTGCTTTCTGCCTGCCCTCTGGCAGTCAATTTGAAGCTGCAAGGAAGTATCCAATAAGTGATAATTTTGCTGACACACAGGTAAAGGTGAATATTGGTGAACTATCAAGTTCAAGTGAATTTTACAGAAGTCCTCAAGGATCAGTAACACACCTGTCATGGAGCCAGTGAAGCTGAACAGAGGTTTTAGTGGTGGAATGGCTGAATACAATGGACTCAGTTGTTCTCTCTCCCCACTTAGTGCTGATTTTGTCTTCTTGCTGAAAATGGTCATAATAGGTCAAATTCCCCCATTGAATTTGATGGTTGTTTGAAATATTTTATCATATGCTCAATGAGGAAAGTCCCAAGATTATTCACTAATCCTTCTTTTATTTCCTGCTTTTGCTTCCTCCCTACATGAGGACAATATTCTCACTTCTGTTTTCTCTGTGCAGTTTTTCAGCCCTGGGTTTCTTGTTGCCCATTCTGTCTGTTGTAGTCAGCTCTTGCCCCTAGTGCCCTGGAGGGCTTCATATTTGCAGTGCTCCACTATGGCAGAAGTTTTTTGTTAGGTTTAGTTTCTGGGTTTTTTTTCCCCCTTCCTTTCTTTCAATATGCACTCAGTAGTCAAACTTTGTTTTGTCTTGTTGGCTTTTGAGCACATTGCCTCAGTAGAAAAATTACTGAAAGGGAAAAACTGGAGGTGATTCTTTGGGGAAAAAAAAAAATTCAGAAGGATAGGAGTTAGGCTTCCTCAAGCCTTCTCCTGGGTGTCCTGTTCACTAGGAAAATGGGGTCTGCAGGTTTGTTTATACATCCTAGACTAAACTATGTGTTTTGGCCTGTATTTTATGCTGAATGAAGAGCCAGTGTCTACTAAAAGGCTCTTGGAAATCCCATTGTAAAGAGAAAATGTGTATTCCCTGTGCAAATAGGAGTAATCATGTCATCCCTGAGCTTATGTTTCTTCTCATTTTTTGCTGTTCTAGAAATATTCATGGAGGCTGAAGGGACAAGGGGGGGTAAATAGATAAATCTAAATGCATCAAGTCTAAATGTGATCAGGTGATTGCAGTGCTTGGATAATATCCTCTGCCAAAGGAAATTAATTTTTATTGATATTTACACATGATCTTAGCACAGAACCTTTTGCCATCACTTTTACTGTACTGCTGTAAACTGATGGTACACTAAACCAAAAAATATTTAGAAACAAATGTATGTGACAAAAGCCCAGAGTAAACATTTAGTAAAATGAAATGATTTACTGTTTGAGCTTGGAGTTTTAGCAGCTGAATGTGTGAGTTTGCCTGTAAGCGTTGCAGCAGCCACCAGGTGCTCAGCCAAGAGTCTCAGCATCTCGGGATGGACATCCACTGATTGAAGCCAGGCTCCAATTGGCTTTGGAGGATGAGCCTTTGCTGTGGACTTTGAGGAAAAGTGAGATTGGGTGAGATTCTCATATCTTTAAGCGTTGGTATCTACTATGAATCTAGGCATCTTCATTCTCTTTATAAATCATGAACAGGCCTCCTTTTACCTCATCCAAAAGCTGACATCTAAAACAGCTGAGGTGAGTACCAGGCTCCTCTTCATGGATTTCAAAAGGAATCAAGATGGCCAGCTTGCTTGAAGGTAAACAAGTGTGTGGGAGAAGCCTGTGACAAGAGTCTAAAATAAAAATGGGTTCAAGAAATTGAACCTAATTAATTTAAAGTTAGTGGTGCAGTATCTGGGAATTCAGGTCAATTTCTAAGCAGAATTAGTCATGGTGCTAATTGCCACTGTGTTGGAGAGATGAAGGGAAGGAGCCAAGGCTGTGCTAAGAGAAGACAGGAGTGCCTTCAGTTCCCTCAGCTATATTTGTTTCTCTGTTCTGTGTTCACAAGGTAAAATTTTAAGTAAACTGAGTAGGAAGTGCTGGGTAGGAAGTGCCTTTGCCAAATCTTCTGGTTACCTCTAAGGAGATGGTCTGGAGTTTGAAATGTTTGGAAGGGAGCAAAATGCATGGTACATCTGCCATTGGTTCATGTTCTGAAACACCTTGCAAGTAAAGTTTTATTTCAGATGGTGAAGCTGTAGCTTAGAGCAATGTTTATTTTGAAATAATTTATGCAATAACTTACCCCAGCAGTTATTGTAAAGAAGGAAGAAGTCCCCATAAATGTGGCACAAGCCAACAGAATAGGATATTTTCATTATAGATAGCTTGGGTTATTTATGTCCCCCCTGAATGAAACACTCAGTGTTATTTAATAACTCTACATTAAGTCAATTGGTAAAATCCCCACTGAATCAAGGTTCACTGTGTTTAAATGATTCCAGACAAGCAGGGAGGACACATTGGCTGTGCAGTCTGATCTGGAATTGCTTCACCTTTTGGCTTGGATAATGAGATATTGATTTTCACAGAGCAGGTCATGTTTGAGAAAAAATGAGAGACTCAGCTGCAATTATGAAAATAATTTACAATTGAAAGTGGAGAAAGGTTTTCTTTCTGGATAGCAGATAATATATTTTAGCCACGTCTTTCTCACAGTTGTCAGGATCTAATACAAAGAAAAATAAAACTGAAACAAAAACACACTATCAAATATATACACTTCTGTTTCCATAAGTGGTAGTTAAAAGATGTCTTCTGACTCTTTCGCAGGAAAGATAAACGGAGTCTGTTAAATACTTAATGTCTCACAGCTCCAGCAGTAAGTCACAGGGACTTTGCACAAAATCCTAGCAACACTCTCTGGTTTCAGCAGCTCTGAGCAATCTTTTCAGCTGACCTACAACAGTGGAAACAGCAGAGAACATAACCTTCAAGATGCTCTTTTCTTATTACAAGCATAACATTATTCATCTCTAAACTCAGTTGTCTACTCTCACTAAAATCAAACTCTCTCTCCTTCGGCATGGATCTCTGACAGCCTTTCTTGGGATTTGATGGATGAGGGCAGAGAGCCTGCAGGGGAGCTGTGAGGCTCCAGGCTGAGGGAGAGTGGGATCCCAGTGTGCTGGGGCTGCCAGGGATGGAATTATTTCTCTCAATAGCTGGTGTCAAGCCATTGCTTTGCATTTTTGATGCAAAGAGTGTCAGCAACACACAAGGGTTTAGCATTGCTGAACGGTGCTTCCACAGTGGTGCATCTCTGTGTTTGCTCTCTGTCCTCCCCAGGGAATTGTAGAATGGCCTGGCTTGGAACAGACCTTAAAAACCATCCAGTTCCACCCCCCTGCCTTGGCCAGGGCCACCTTCCACTAGATCAGGTTGCTAAAAGCCCCATCCGTCCTGGTCTTGAATATTTCCAGGGATGGGACATCCATAGCTTCTCTGAGCAACCTGTGCCAGGGCATCAGCACCTTCACAGTCGAGAATTTCTTTCTAACATCTGATCTAAACCTGTCTTCTCTCAGTTTAAACTCATTACCTTTGTTCTATCACTGTAAGCTCTTGTCAAAAGTCCCTTTCCAGCTTTCTTGGAGGCCCCCTTTGAAAGGTGGTGAGTTCTCCTTCTGTCCCATGGAAAACACAGCATTAGGAGACTCATCTCCTATTTTTGCCTTCCTCCTTTTACCCTTCCCCTAACTTTTGCCTCCCAGTAGGCACTAGGCCTTGCTGGAGTTGTGCTTTCCTGGTTTCTGGAGGGATCCAAAGGCTGCACCCAGACAGGCACTACCACAAGTGGTTCTTTGATCATGTGCTGCTCCTTGAGAACTTGCATCAATTTCTGCCTGGGGTTTGAGGTTTACACCTTAAGACACTTAATTTGTACAATTTAGTTTTTCTAGTAAGAGATTGATTAGCAGTCTAATCTGCAGGCTTCCTGTGGGATATTATCCTCTACAGACCTATTTAAAGTAATTTTATTATAAGATTTTTTAATACCTAGCAAAATTACTTGGTAGGAAAAGTGCTTGTGAGAATAACACAAGACAATGTCTTCAATGCTTTCTGGATCCTTTAGGACCTCTTTTTAATTTTTTCCTCCAAAGACATTGTTTTTCTTGTTCTCATGGGAACACTTGTCAGAGGGCAAGAATGCTATTTAGGAATGTTTAAGTGTTCTTTGCAGCTGAATGACTTCATAAAATAGGGAAATATTAGAGAACATTTTGTTGGTTTACATATGGATTACTTTTTACCTCTGGAGAGGCAAAAAGTTATGTCTCTGTATTAGTAAGAGCCCTGCTATGCCCTCTCCTCTGGTTTTATTCTCTGTTTACAGCTTGCTTTTCTGTTTGAATGCTTATAAGTTGCCCTCAAACTTTCGGTATCTCCAGACCAATAAAAAGAATTGAAATGTGACTATGAAAACATTGTATTGAAAGAAAGTAATGAAATTAAGATGGAAAATGCCATTATAAATAATGTATTTTAATAAGTAAATGTACACTGTAGAATTTCAATTACAGAAAAACATACTTTACACAAGTAACTGCTAAGAAATTGCTGTAGGAACACATCGATTCATTGAATTACAGGACATAAATTCTTTCTCTGATTGCATCTTCCGTTGTGAGGGGAGCAATCACAGCAAACACCAAGCTCTAATAACACCCTCTCTTTAGGAATTAGAATTTACTGACAGATGGGAATGTGCAAAGGCTAATGAAAGGCTGGTGCTTCCTGTGCACAAAGGGAGTGAATGGAACGAGTCAGACACAAAGCAGGAGTTGTGATCACCAAGGGTAACTCAGCAGCTTGTCTTGGCTGTGCCTTTCAGCAGGTTTTGGGGTTCAGGGGGTCTGTAGGACATTCGAGTGTGTTCTGGGTTCATCCTGGGGTGCAGTTCACGTGCACAGTGCATTTATACCCTGTGAGAGGAGAGCAGAACACCCCCATGGGGTGGGACAGGAAATGCTGTTTGTTGTGGTGTCTTTTACAGGAGTTGGGCTGAGAATTTGGTGGCTTTAGAGTCCATTTTGGAGGAGGAATGTCAGAGATGTTTGTCATGGTTCAAACAGGCAATGGGTGCTTCAGTACCTTCAGGATCTGTAGCATCACCTCTCCATCTCCTGTCCATCCCTGGAGCTGTCTGTGGGGTCAGGAGAACCCAGTCAGGTATTCCTCACCTGTGCTGGGGACTTTGAAGCAGACACTGGTGCCACTCCAGGATGGGAAACACACACTGCACCATTCACAGGGGTGGCTATAACACAACCCAAGGTTCAGTGTCCAGCTGGCCTGAGGGAAAGGGTCTCTGGCAGTGGTTTTCAAAAGGGGAAAGAAAATGGGAAGTGTCTGGAATGGAGCTGTGTCGGAAGAAGTTTCCAGCAGAGATCTGCTTTTCTGATTGCTCTATGGTGGAAATAAGAAAAGCTGGGGGGGGGAAGTAATTAAGAAATTTAATGTAATCACTGAAAGTTAACAGATTAAATGGGAAAAACATGCAGTTTATGCAATGTGATGTTCTATGTGCAAAGTTAGCAAAAAGAAAACTAAGAGTATAGCATCACCCCTTTAGTGTTTCCTTAGGTGACACAAGGACCCAATCCTGTTTCAGTTTGTTCACACTTAAGAACAGTCTATTGATTTTAAAGTGTTTGTTTACATCTTAGATGACAACCAACCAACCAACAATGATTCTGTTTTCTCAAATCAGTGTTCTGCAGGGTTTATTTTCTTTGTACCTGTTGTTATGCAGCTGGACACTGTTCTCTCACCTGATGTTTGTATGGATTCAGTTTAGAAGTATTGATGTGTTTTTAAACTTCTGTTAAATAAAGGTAACTTGTTCATTTTTTTTCTCCCTATATTTTCTATTAAAACCATCTTTTTTCTTCTTCTTTTTTTTTCTTTTTTTTTTCTCCTCTACTGGTAACATTGTTTTTTTAATGCTTCCTTAGTCTGTTCTTATTGTGCTGTTCAAGAATGTTCTTGTAGAAAATGGTTATTTTTTCATCCTTATGTCACCAGTGAGTCAGTCCAGCACACATTCTTATTACAGGATTACTTGAGATTTCTTTTTTATTTAGTAAGAAACATCCAAGTTCTCTTTGAATTTTCTGTGCAAAGACAATCTATAAAGGTCTTCAGCAGACATGGCACAAAGAAAAATGTGTCTATGGGGATACAGATTCTTCCTTTTGCTGCTATTGCTGTAGGGTTTTGATCAACTGTTTATAGAGGAAATGAGAAGTTCTTTTGCCTTCCTCTGGAAAATGACTTACACGTTTATCAGCTTCTCTTCCTGAAATAATATGTATGGTAGAACTACAAATATTTTCAACATGATATTCAGACTATTACTATAGAAAAAAAGAGGAATAAAACTTGTTCTATTATAGTCTGACTCTTTCTGAAGCAATTTTAAACCTCACAAAAAAATTGAACATGGGAATTGCACAAATATTTGTGCTTTCTAAATCACATTTACACAGGTATTTGCTTGATGCTATTATTGTCCATAAAAATGGAATGAGATACTAATGTAGAAATCCATTCACAGCAGGAAACACAACATGTTTAAACATCTTAAAGAGCAAAAAACCTGTATTGGGACTAGTCTGTACAGCTTGCCTAAAGTTCTGGGTTAGATCACAACTTTAAAGAAGAGCTCTGCTCTGTTATTATGACCTCTGTGTTTTATGCTGTGCACAAATTGAGACCCACTTAGATATGGAACACAGAGCACAAAGTTGGCAAACATTTCAGTGCCTTGGCATTGCTTCCATAGGTGAGCAAAGCAGTTGTTAATTCTGGGAGTACTCTGAGCAGTTGATGCCCTGCAGGTCATGCTGTAAATTCCCTTTGCTGTGGCTGTTGGCACTAAGGCTCTGGATGGACACACGGATTTGCACGGAGAACTGATAGGAAGTAAATTGGGTATGGATTCACAACAGAGCATTTTAAAGCAACTCACAAAGCAATAAAGCAAGGTTGTTGTCAGGTTGCCTTTCCTGCTTTCAGCTGCTCCAGAGGGGCTACCAAGTGCAGCTGCTGCAAACTGCAGAATGCTCTGTGTTAGGTGGTTTCAGCTGCTGTGCAGCTCCATTTGGGTGTAGCTCCATCCATGCAGCTGCAGGGATGGGAGCACCTGGTGCCTGTGGCCAGGGACTGTTTCTATCAGCACAGCAACACCTGACCTTTCAAGGTCTTGCGCACTTAAGAGAGTGAGCTCTATTTGTAGAAGAATAAATTCAAACCCTAAAATTCCACACAAAGCTGAGTCCTCAATCTTTTAGAATAAGCAGATCACAGTTTTTAAGGAAAAATAGTTTTCCTTACAGACATAATTTTTATCAAATTCTATGTACTTTAAAATTGTCAACAATTGGTTTAGAAAATATTGAGAAATCATTCAAAATGCATGACTGCAGCACTTCCATAATAAAATGTTCTGATTTTTGTATCGAACTGGATTTTACAACAAGCAAACCCAAAACTCCAGGCTTTATATGAAAAGACTTCAAATGTCATGACCAGTATGGCACATTTCTGGGGCACATAGGAGACAATCCCCCATGCCTGTTTTAACTTGGTTTTCCAGTATCACTCCACCTTTGTCTATCAAACTCATCATTTACATTGTGTGCACAAAGACTTGGAAGTGCAGCTGATTTTGAATAAATGGGAATTATTTGTAACTCCAGACCTGAGAAGTCTTTGGAAGTGCTCTTCAGTCATTACGCTTATTAAAGTTGATATTAATGGGATAGAATAGATATTAATTGGATAGAGCAAAGTCAAACTTAGCATAAAAGTTGAGTGTTTGGTGGTGCAGTGTGCTGGATTGAGTGGGAGTAGTCCCCAGGAATCCTCCAGCAGAATACAATGGCAATTGGGCCTGCTCAGCTCCTTGGGCTCAGACTCCTCTCTTGAACTTCCTGAGCTCTTAAGATGCAAAAGAGAAAGTTTCCTCCTTGCCAGCTGGGAGGTGCCATTGGTTCTTTTGTATTTATTCCTGAAAATATGAACAGAGATGAGTGATTTAAAAACAGACTGGTAGAGAGTAGATAATGTAAAGGGGAAAGGGTTTCTCAGTTTCTTTTTTCTTGTTTAATGCCCTCCAGCATCCTCTGGAATGTGGATGGAATCTGCATGAAATCAATTATATCAGTTGTAGTGTTATGTAGATGGAGCCTTAAAAATGCTGTTTTATAATCATAGACAGAAATGGGCAATTTCAAGGCAATTTTTCTTTGCTTTGAATGGCTTAAACTCAGGGGTAAATCTTGACAGAGTTTCCAGTTTCCACATGTGTGTGGTCATTAGAGATCTGAAGGTGCTTCTTGCCCTGCCTGCTGCTGCCCTGCCCGGTTCACTTCCCACTGAGCTGTCGTGGCACATTGGTTCTAGCAGGTACATTAAAGCCTGTGTCACTAGAACCAGCCAGGGCTGGTTTTCATGCTGTTGGTGATGCCTTTCAGTTCTAAGAACAAATCTAAAGATAAAAACAGAATATTGAAAATAAATTATCTTTGTAAATGGCACTTCTCTAATAGCAGAAAAAACAAAATGAAAATACAGTAATGGCAAAGCTCATGTTTGCTCACAGACCTCTTTACTCCTCCCTGTTAAAGCTTTGCCCTTTGGGAGCAGGATTTCCTTGTCTTGTTTTGAACCCTCCATGTCTGGTTACTTCAAATTGGCATTGACTATTACACTGACCTGAACAATTTGTGGGGCAAAACAAATTCTAAATCTGAATCTCTATAGCAAAGGTTGAAATCAAAGGTGGTTTGGTTTGAAATCAAAGGTAGTACAAACTGCTCCATTGAAGTGCAGCACAGGCATTAACAGTATTTGACTCACTCCACAGGGTAGGTTCAAAAGCTGTACCACAAATGGAACACCTTGCCAGGATTTATGCCTGGAGGTGGCACCTGACCCCAGGATGGCTGAGCTCTCCCCACATGGCTCTTAGCACATGGCTGAGAGCTGCTGGGATGATGGAGTGGGAGGGAGAAGAGCTGAAACACTTGGAGCATATAAAATTCTCTTTGAAAATTCAGTCATTTGAGCATCCAGTTGAGTTGATCTCCTGTCAGGCATCCTCTAGACTTCTTTTTCTTTTGAGGAGAAGGCATGTAATAATTTCTGATTTTTTTCCTCTATGAGTAAAATTTCAATGTCAAAATGCCAAAGGTTACAGAGCACTCAAGGGCCTGGGAGGCAAACAGGCATTTAAGCAGCAGTGGGAGAGCAGGCAGCAGAGCTCTGTCCCTCAGTGCCTGTCCCAGGGCCCCTGGCTCTTCATTCCAGCAGGACCTGGGAGTTTGCAGAGGTGCAGATGTGCCAGGATGCCCATTTGTCCTGAGGCTGGTGAAGATGGCTCTGCCCAGGCTGCTTACATGGAGCTGTCAGAGGTGGCCTGGATGTGCCACTGCCTCCACTCTAGCAGTGATACAGTAAAAATCCCAAAGTCATTTCAGTCAGTAGGAATACACACAGAAATATATCTGTAAGACTGTGTTGAAGAGGGAAATTTCAAGTAGTTCAGTTCATCTTCTGGAAATGGAGTGACTGGGAAAAAGCAAAGGGAATCAGGAGAAAACAGTGTAACCTTGGAGAGCTTTTTGTAAGAAGGCAGAATGCAGGAAAATGAGCTGGAAGAGGGAAAGGCTGTGTTTTCACAGGCCTGTAAATTTTGAATGACACCTCTGGTTTAATCTTAAATAAGCTTTTGCTTTCCATTCGGTCTGTGCACTCCAAAAGCCAGTTGTGTTTGGTTATTCTGCAGGTTAGGTATCTTTTCCTGACTGTTTCATGTCTCTGCTTCTGTCCCACAAGATACTGAACATCTGTAGGATCCTGATGATATTACATTTTTACTGATTTAAAAATGAATTGAGAACTAAAGATCTCATTCCTCCATCTTTTACCAAGTGCTGCTTCAGATGCCAGTGTGGTTTTTTTGCCACCCAAGTGATCATTAAACAGTGAGTTTCTCTCATTTTGAAACCCAGATGATTGTGTATGATTTACTCATTTATGTTTTTAAAAAGTGCTTCAGTCTTTTTGTTTACAGGCCTTTGAAAAAGTAGTGAAACACACTGTGATGTCTTTATCAGATTCTTTTCTAATTAATCAAGAGTAGCAGAAGAAATAAACAAATGAAAAAAGAAAATTGTCTAAGTGAAAGTCTGCAAATAAAGAACTTGAAGTGTGACATGAGAACAAAGGCATGCATAATATTAATGGATGCATTTTAAAAGTTATTTTTTAAGTACATCTTTTCTGTTAATTCTTAAGGGAAATTTTTTTTTTTTTACTATAGCTGTTTTTTTTTTTTCCACCAGAATGTTAACACTGGCATCCTGGAATAGGTATACAGTATCATATAGATTTATGTTTGAGTATTAAACTCTAAATAGAGCAGAACAAAACCAGCTATCCTTATTCTTAGCTTTCCTTATTCAGTTATAGATTTTTTTTTTCCTTTTTAGAAAATCAATTCTGTAAACATTTGCTTGATACTTCCCCTGGCAGGTATGAGTGGCACAGAGAAATCAGGGTTAAAACAACCCCAGAGCTCATGGATGAGCCCCAGTGGGCTCTGACGGAGGCCATGGTTTGACAATTCAAAAAGAATCCCATTGGTGCCTTTTTCTCTACAATGGAAGTGAGATGATAATGATGGCTGATTTCTAGTCTCCTGATGCTGATGGAGGATATGAATTAAATTGGGTCTAGTAATAAAATGAACCCCTAGAAGAAAATTATAATCAGACTCCTAAGTGGTTATAATTGCCAAGGACTGGAGTAAAAGCTATTCAAATAACATCCAGATGTAGGCACTGTGAACTCTTTAACCAAATCCAACGTGGCTTATTCCTGGTTTTCTCACATTTTCTCCTTCTGCCTAGGTCTGTAGTTTCTTTTCAGAATGATTGTACCCTAGCCATCTTGTTATGTTTATTTAATTAAGTCATTTGCGAATTAAAACTTCTCAATTTTTAAATACATCTACATGTAGAATGAAAGCTGTCAGTGATAGAAAATTGACTGGTGGAAGTAGAAAGGAGAATATCCATTATCAAAGGTGGCAGAGCCTGGCAAAACCTTATCCAGCTGCCTGGCCTTGGGGCTGTTGCAGTCCTGTGTTGCTGTGAGGGAGCAGTGGCAGCAAGGCTTGGGATGTTCTCATGTGCTGCAGGATGGGTTGGGAGCAGTGGGGGAATCCAGGGCTGCAGGACTGTGACAGAAACCTCCATCAAATGTAGATGTTTGCTACTTTGCTGCTTGAGTTAAGCACTCAAGGAAGGAGAAAGCTGTTGAGATCAGAAGATGAAACCATTGCTGATACATCAAATTAGTGAAAACCTAAAGCTGTTGTAGAAATTAAGAGGATTAAACACATTGTTTGCTATTGCACGTGGCAGTTCACTGTGGAAAAACAAGGGAATTAACAACTGAATTCTTTGCTGACCACAAGGAGGTTCTCTGTGCCAAAACCCAACTTGCCTTGTTGAGACAGGAAGGGCTGTGAGGAAGCAAAGTGCCCAAGGGTCCCAGGGTACCATGGATTGCCATGGCCAAACCTCGTGTGGGGAGTGCCAGGTGCTCCAGCAGTGACCTGGACATGCTGAGTGGAATTGTTGCTGTTTCATTTAGGTCATTCAGTACTGGAGCTGATATTTGTTGATCAAAGTGAACAATTTAGTTGAAATTAAACCCACTAACATCTGAATATAAATACAATTAGGTGTGTTCTGAAGCATCGGTTTGCAAGGTGTTCCTCCAGGAAGATGAATGTTTCTAGTAGGGAATGCCTATTTCTCACAAACTTAAAATTTCAGTTCCAATGCATAAAAGATTTATTGAATGAGATTATGATCAGAAGAGAGAAAGTAGAGCTCAAGGAGCTGAGGTAAATAGAACAGAGGATACTCTTTGCCAGAAAAGCAAATGGTTTTAAGAGGAATATGCAGTATAAAGGGAAAGTCAAAATTAACAAGCTTAACACAGGGATGGGAAAAATAGTCTGTATTTATTCTGAGAACTAAATTTATTCTCTTTTACATTGTATTGGATGGTTTGACAAATAAATTATTTTTTAATAAATATTTTTTAATTAAATATTTTTTAATTTGACAAATAAATTATTTAGTAACAACATCTCTAATGAAAAAACCATAACTCGTTTCAGAAGCAATAGATTTTATTATTATCATTGATTCATGAAATTAGACTAAATATCTTTGCTTATTAGAATATTATGTAGATAACTTTGAAAAATACTGAAAGCTGCTTACTATTTCATGCCCAAAATGAAGTAGTTCTGTCTCTTGCTTTAAAAAAAAAAATTAATCAGTGAGGGCTGACAAAGAGGCAGTAACTGGTCTGTTTTTTCCAGAGCAAGGGACATAAAGAGCTGGATAGATCTGTTTGAAATGTAAGAAAACAAGTTACTTGCAACTATTTTTTATGCAGTTTACTTCAAGCACAAGAACTAAAGATAAATTTTATCTTCTGTCTCCTCTTTCTTGCTCTTGGTTTTCAAAAGAATCCCATGCAGGATAGAAGGTTCCCTGTTGGGACTTCCAACTGGGAGTTTACATTATTCTTCAAATACTTATTTATAATTTTTTCTAAGAACCTACCTAAAATATTTTTGGCGTGGGCACTTTCTTTGTGGCTTAGTACAATTTTTTGACCATTAGGGATAATTGCTTATGATACCATATCAGTCAGGAAACATACAGGGAGATTTACCTGAACAAAGAACTCAGAACCGGATACAGTTCATCCCTTTTTTGAGCAATATAATACAGCAGTGCTCAGACAAGGTGGTAGAAGAACTAATTTGACAAAACTGAAAGAAGTATACCCAGTCTTGACTCAGCTCTGTAGAAATGGGGCTTTTTTGAGATTTCATGAGATAATAGCATCCTTTCTATTGATAAATTTTGCTCTTTCGATAAGTTTTTGTTGTGTTTCTCTGTATTCTATTCCTAGGGCCATGTCCTTGACAATAGATTTTCCTGGCAGTAGGGCTCTCTGAGTCTTCCTGCTGTCCATGTAATGTACAATTTTCTGTTTGGAAGTTCAGGGTGTACATAAATTTCTGTCTAAATGATTATCTATTGGACTGAGCTTAAGTCCAGCCTACCTTTTTGTGATGGAAAAATTTCAAAAATTAATGAGTCCCTCCATTTTGTATTTCCTGTCTCTTTTTCTGTCGTGCTGGTAAATAAAACTTATTTTTATGACAAACTATTACAGTCATGTGGGGGTAAAATATGCAATTAATGAGACTGTACAATACATATATATGTCTGGCAGAGTAATCAGAGGCTCCCTGGTGCCTACTCTGTGCTGGAAGTGTGACACTTTCCTTTGGTGCCAGATGGCAGGTCAGTTGTAATCTGTACTTCCCAAACATTCTCTGTGCAGTAATTTCCTTGGGCTGAATAGCTCACTCTGCAGAGCCTGCTCTTCTGCACATCACTAATGTTTTGTTATAAATTTCATTAAAGTAATGCTGTACTCATCACTTCTGCATTCTCATATTGTTATTAAAAGACAAGCAATTCTAAGGGCAGAAATTTGAAGCAGAATTCCCCCCTTTATCTACACCTGCCAATAGCATTTTATTACAGCACGGTGAGAACTGGTCAGCAAGCAGACTCTGAATTTATCAGCTGCTGCAGGCACTCTGCTACAGGAGCTGCATGTCATTATTAGAGCACTTATGTAGCTATGAGAACATTTCAGGATGTCTTGTCTTACTGATCTGCCCGTGGCAGGAGCGACAGTGATCTGAATGAGGCTGATGAGCCATTTGGATGGGGACATTCTGACATTGCCTCCAGCAAATGGAACGGCAACTATTGTTTTCTAGCAGGAAAGAAAATTTGCAAAACCAGTGAGTAAAATAGAGAAGCTCAAAGGCAACATTGTGAATTCCTTGTAATCAAACCATGCAATGCTTACATCAGTGGTTGAAGCTCCAGCCACTGGTTAGCTAAGCTACCTCTCTGTTCTCACCACTCCCATAAAGGAGAGAACAGATCCTTCGTGTAGGGAAGATAATAACCATGCTGTCTCAGGAAAGATTATACTTTCCTTGTCAGGGTAAATTTATTAAGCATCAGAAAGTGTAACAGGCACAAAATCATAGCAAAAGCTAAGGAACAGGCACCCTTCCAACTCTCTGCAGCTGAGCAGAGGGAGGACATTATTTCTCTACACCTTCTTCCCTTCTTTTCAGCCTTTGTGTGTTTCTGATAGCAGAGGTTTTCTGCACTGTGAGTAGATACCATTTACAGTCTGCACTTCAGTCACTGCAACTGAATGTTATGTGTCCCCCCCTTTAGGTTCTTCTTAGTATTTTTTAAAGTAATGTTTTGGAACAAAGTAGTGGTGAAATAAAGCCCCATTTTTGTGCAGGTAGGAGATGTTTAAGTATCTGTGGCCTGCTAAGGTCAATGAGAACATTCCTGTTGCCTTCTTACCTTTTGAACTTGGCTTCGACTGCACATAATATTTTTAGTTACATTTAAAGTTAGGAAGAAGCATCATAGACTAGGTAGGCAAAGTGAAAAAAACATTGATACCACTTGCTAATAGTTGGAGATATTTAAGTTATTTATGTTTATTATTTTTAGGCTAGAGCCTGACTTAAATTACATATTCTCCTCTCACTGCTGCAGTCTGAAGTAAAGAGAGCTCAGCCCTTACATACTTTGACCCTGCTATGAATCTCCCAGCATGGGTCCTTTCACTTCTTCCTGCTTCTGCAGGGTGGCTCCATGGAGTTATGCAGTAGCTTGATGCACAAGGACAGATGGGAGAAGTTCTCTGACAGAAGCAGTTGCACAGGGACATTCTCCACACAGATGCTTTCACCTATAAATGCAGGGCCCCAGCAGAATAAATGTGAAGGATATCAGCCTAGTGGAACCAGAAGGTAATGAGTGTTTGCAATTCATCCTATTTCATGGCATATCCCTGCCAAACATGAAATAGTTCAATTTGGAAAAAGATTGAATCTCTGTGAGTGCTTCATAAACATTGTTTTCTGCTTTTATTTGAAAAAGCATGTTTATTTTTCTGCTTGAGTTATCAATGGAAAATATGCCTGTGGCTTAATCAGTGAAGTGAGAAAAGAAAGAAACCTCTGTAATGGAAATGAAATAGTTTTTGGTAAGGTTGTGGTGCCATCCCACCACTCAGGCCTATGGTACCTGTACCCAATATTAGGGTACAAGGGAAAGCCTAGGGTGCTTTGCTGGTAGAAAAATGATGGAAAACCCAATCATTGTCCTTTTCTCCCTTATCACTCAAAAGTGTGCATCACGTGGAATGAGGACATTAACTTATGTTTGTTGCCTCAAGATTATTATCTCCCAAACTCCATTGCTCATCTGACTTTTTAAGCACAAAACCTGGTCTTGGTTTCCAGTCATTAACTGACTTTCACACAGTTATGCCCTAAGCTTCAGCTAATGTAATTCCAGGTAAACAGCTGGAACCACAAACAAAACATTATCCCTTCAACATCTAAGTGAATTATGCTACTATTTAATCACCTAATTTAAAATTAAGTTTATGATTCATAGAAGTAATAATGCCCAGCAGATGGATTGTTACTGCTGCTAAATGGGCAGATATGTGCCATTCCTTCAGCCTGAGGTGCAGTTTAAGGTTAACCAGGAGGTGTTTGGTGAAGAATTGGCAACAGATGGATTGTGGTTCCACTAATAATGACACACTACTGTTGGTCTGTGTTACAAGAGGAGTTTTAACACCTTGTGAGAAGGCAAAAATGTAAACTCAGAAGTTAGATCTGCAGATTTCATGAGCTTTTGTATGTAATTCCACCCTCCAAACTGACATAAATTTTAGGGAAAATGCCATTGCTGATGTATTGGAAAGATTATAGGAGAGAGATCCTGTTTGTTGGGGGTTTCTTTTGTGTTTGTTGTGTGTGTTTGTTTTTTGCTTGTTGGTTTGGTTTTGGTTTAGAGGTTTTTGTGTGTTTTTGGTTTTGGTTGGGTTTTTTTTTTAAGACAGAAAAAGGAGATGGGAAAAGGATCAAAGATCAAGGAGGGAAAAACACCCTGCAGGTTTTCAAATGGGCTTGATTCAAGAGAGTCTTCAGAGAAAGGGTTCAAGAGAATGTGTACATTACTATGTGTTTCCTCAGCCGGAGATCTCCAGTTTCTCCAGGTTCTGTTGCATCTCTGAAGCCAATATAAAAGCTGTCACTCACTCTGTATTTTACAGATACATTGGGGGCCAAGTATCAAATATTTGAGAAGCTTTCATTAAAAAAAGCAGACTGTAGATTTAGAACCACAAATGTCTGCAACATTTATATCGAACAGTCTAGAAACCAGTGAGGAGCCTTGCACTGAATCTGGTGGTTCTAAAGCTTCTCCCAAAATTGTGGACCAGAAATTACATTTTCCAGGCAACAGAATTTCTCTTAAGATGATAAGGAGATAAATGAAACCCTGGAGTCTGTCAGCTCCATAGCACTCCATCCAAAACACTGTGTAAATGCACTTTTTACTGCATAGCAGCTCTGGTGGTGGAATGGTTGGGATAATCACAACGTGTAAGGGCTGAGAAGGCCACAGAAATAGCTGTGGTGACACCTGAGTGCTCTTCCAAAGGTGCTGATATGTTTTCAGAGTTCTACTTTGCAAGTTTTCCTGGTTTGTTTTCTGTATGATTGTTCGTTCCCCCAAATATTGGTAGGAATGTAAAAGTAATATTTTTGATATTTAAATCAATGTAAAGATAGAAAAATATTAGAATACAAATTTTTGTAAGAAACTGTTCTTCTCCCTTTTCCATTTTTCTCTGTTTCATCCCATTTTCAAGGTGAGTGCACTAGTGATTAATAAAGAAGAAACAAAGGCAGACATGTTGGGATTTTAGATTTTGGTTGGGTTTTTTTATTTTAATTTTTTTTTCATTTTAGAGCTCAAAAATTATACAAACTTGAAGATTAATTAGAAACAGAGTAGAATTAAAAGTAAATATGAGCAATAATACACCTTTCCCTTTAAAAATCCAGACCCAAGCAGCTGAAAAGAGAGGAAAAAGGAAGGCAAAAAAAAAAAAAAAAAGAGGGAAATCAAATTGGAAATTTTCTCTTTTGATGAAGGTTTGATTTAGAAAATGGCTGATTTTTGTTAAAACTATTTTGATTGGTAAGTTTTGCCTAACTGTACCTGCTTCTAGAGCAGGTTCTAGAGGAACCTGCTGTTCACATCTATGGAATTCACTGTGTCATACCTCTTCCTCTTAGGAAAATTAAGTTCACAGTCCTGGAACAAGATGCTTTGGAGGACTGCTCCTCTCTCCAAGGAGCTCATCCTCTCCACCTCTTTTCCTTTTTGATTTTAATGTCCTCATTTAGTAGTTGGATTTCAGACCAGGTGGAATGTGAAAAGCAGATCTGCTGGAGAAAAGCACAGTTATACATAGAGAAATAGCACAGGACTGCAGAATTCCAAGGCTTTCTGATGGTTTTTTAAAAAGTGGCATCTCACTGATTGATTCTCACATTCCTGGCCCAGTGTTGTGCTCTCATTTAAGCAGAAAATAATTTTCCTTCCGTGAAGTGCACTGTGTAAGAAATTTGATCCCTAAAATATGAGTAAATCTCTACTGCCACTCTCATCATACAAAGTATCTCTCTTTTCAGTCCCAGGCATTTGACATGAATTGAGTTTACACTGCAGAAGGTGATTTTAATATCAGCAGCTCAGAGTGTTGCAAACCTTGAAGGTGATCTGCTGCAATGTATAGATGAGCTCCTGGTGCTCGATGAAGAAGGACTTGTGTAAGAAGTCCTCTGATGCCAAAGTTAAACTTTTGAAAGCTTTGTGGTATATTTTGGCAGTGTTATTGCAGCAGACTTGTTTTAAACCCAATACTTTTAAGGGTATCTGAAGCTACAAATGCGTTTTTTTATTACAGTTCAGGAGGCAGAGTAGACTACATTCCATGGTGTTACTATAAAAAAGTACATACCTGCCCTAGAGCAGATAAACATTGCAATCCTGTCAATGCATTTTTCTGTTGCTTTTATTTTTGTGCTTTTGCAGTATAGCAAGTGAATGGTGCCTGTTGGATTGTATTGCTGAAAGCAGGGTAATTATAAAGCCAGGTAATGATGCTAAATTAGTTTACATGCTGGGGGCTGACAGAAGCTGTTTTCCTACTTTTTTGCAGGATTCGATTTTATTCTAAAGATTAGGTCCAATTCCTGGTACTACCTAGTGGGAATATCAGAGAATGAGCCTTAAAACTAGAAGCTGCTGCTCTGTTTACTTTCTTTTTTTTGGTTACCTATTTTCTTGTTTCTTAATTGCTACTTGATAGCAGGTCAGCAATATCCAGGAAAAAATTCTATTCTATTCATGTCTCTTAAATCTTCATTAGCATAGTATCTTAGGATCTTCTGGTAGCACATTGAACCAAATTATTCTCATTTGTCATAAATGCTTACATCTCTTAATCTGTCCAGAGGCAGAACTGTGTGCAGAGCTGTGTTGGGATTTAGAGATGGAGTCAGTTGCCATAATTCCCTTGGGACAAGACAAATTTGCTTTCTCATCTAATGTTACAGGCCACATACTTTGTACTTTGATCAAAACTTCGAGTTTTGAAAGGGCAGAGGAAGAGATTTATTGTGCTTTAGAAAGAATCACTTTTGTGAATGCTTTCCAGTATTGGAAACTATGGTTCAGAGCCAGAAGGCCTTTGTGCCCATGCTCTGATGTCAGATTCTTTTGATTGCTTTGACTCATTGTCTGGCTGCTGTAAATTCTTGCCCTGTTCCAGCCTCATTTTCCCTCTGCCTGTTCCAGCACAGAGCAGTGCAAAGGACAGAGGACATAGGGGAGTGAGGCAAGTGGGGCTGTAAGTCCTTCTGCTGAGCTTTTAGAGTTACAACTCTATAATTGCTCATAATCTCCTTACTAGAAAAACCCATGACACTTTCTTGTGTGAGTGGCCAGAATTTCTCCCTGTGTCTTGGGATTAACTAAGAGGAAGAAAAAAGCCCCACAAAAATCCAAACAGTTCTGAAGTGTGACACTTTGTTCATTTAAAAACAATGTACAGTGAATTGATAAACCTTAACTTTAATCATTGGTCTCTGTCCTTAAATCTGTTTAGGACCTTAGGAGTCTTTGGGACTTGTCTTTTCAAAAGATGTGTTTAGTGCTTTTGGAAATAACAGCAATCATGGATGGATTCCCAGGCTTTCTTCAGCCAGCAGCTGTGCACATCCAGCAAAGCTTTGGGATGTCTGATCATGCTTCAAAGGCCACCACTGAGATCCTTTCTTGTCCAATCTTATCCCCATAAATTTTTCTGTAGTCATTTTTTTGCAAAACTAGAAGGAAAGAATCTGGTCAGCTCCGCTAAAGCCTTTTAGAAACTTGAATTTATTTAGCAAAATGTGTACCAAAAAGCATAGAGAAGGGTGGATTTATAATACACTTTTAACAAATCACACAAATTGTCAGTCTCTACAACTTTTTGCAAATCATAACATCTGTCTTGGGTCACCAATACTTACATTTGAATTTATAAAAGTAGGCTTTTATATCAGTGTTGCCATAGACCAGTGAGCCACAACTGAGCAAGTTCAGTTCATTACTGAATTGACTCCAAAGGGAATGTTTCAGGACAGTTCAACAAAGTACCTACATAGCAATCAAACTATCCTGGAAAGATGTATCTCCTGCAAAAAAAGTTGAATAATTTGCAGTTTCAAAAACGATAAAATATTTTGAAGAAAAATATCTCTAAAGGAAAATTCCTGGTTATTCATGGTGGTTTTGCTTTTGGAATTTTATGTTAATTTTACCATCAATCCCAACATTTGGAGATGTCAGAATTGGCTTCTTAATTGGATATGCGATTGTGTAGATATTCCTGGAAACAAAAGGTAATTTTGTGAGTTTCCAAGAAATATGTTTGTAAGGAAGGGCAAAAATGGCCAAAGGTCAATGACCAATATAGTTCAAGTTAATTAAATTATTTCTAGCCTGCTTAGTCCTCCAAGCCTGCATCATGTGGAAAAAAAATTTGGGCAGTTCCTCTGTTTTTTAAAATTAATTTTTAAAATCTCTGTGACAAAGGTGTGTTAACAGCTTTTTGCCAGGACTTGTACAGCATCTGCATAACTTCAGTTGTGGAATGATTGTATTTCCTGTGCAGAAAGAGGATGGCTTCCACAGATAAGGGGACTGCTCTAAATAGCCAAGAATCTACTTTGTATAACACAGCTGAATGCCATGACTCATGAAACATTACAGGGCTGTTTTACAGGACACACAACCCACCCTACCATGATGCTCAACCTCATTACCTGCTCCTGTCATTATTTCTACATTCTTTTGCTCATATTTCTAAAAACTCTTAAATTCTTTCAGGAAAAGGTTGATTTTAGGGGCATTTTTATTTGGAAACAGCAGCCATTCTTTGGTGCCATATGCATTTATCAGATTTATTCCCTGCAATCACACGAGTGACAAGCCCATATTTAGGGATGGCTGTAGTTCAGCCACGTTCTCCAGGCTCTCCATCAGCCTCCCACAGCTGCTGTTTGCTGGGCTGTTTGCTGGGCTGCCATCATTATTGCCCTGTGCCAGTCAAGGAATTGGAGGCAAATCGTGCATGAAGGGAGAGGGAAATAAGTTCAGTGTGTAGAGAAATGATGCCCAGTGCTTTAATAATGTGGGTTGTAAGGGATAGTTTATCATTGGTGTGTCCTGAATATAAACTGGATATTTCTTTGGTCTGTCTCTCCCATCCTTGGGTAGTCAGAGATGCTGAAATATGCACAGACATTCTGAAGGCTGGGAATGGAAAGCAAAACCTCTGTGCTTGTGATAGAAGGATGTGTAGAGCTGGGAGCTAACTCTCGTCCTGTTCCACATCCAAACAAGGATGGAAGGAAACTGAAGGAAACTCTGGTGTTCTGCTCACTCGTGGTGAGAATAGGTCACGACCAAAAAATTACTGTTCCTATGAAAGCTTTCTGGGACATTTCTGATAATATTATTTTCAGAGATATGATGTTTTAGTAGCATTAATCCTTTTGTATTTTTAATGCAGTATAGTGTGATGGGGAAACAAGTCAAAAATTGACTTATCCTAATGGGGTTTGTGTCCTTTATGAAAAAGACTGATTTCCTAAATGTAGATTTAAGAACAAATTTTTCTATGAATAGTGGTGTCTACATATTCTGGAGCGGGATAGGTGACACATTTCTCCTCAAAACAATTGCTGAATTTGTGAAAAACATTCTATTTTAGCTCTGCTCTTGGTTATTAATAAGGATTTTATAGAAGTACAAAATACAATAGACCAGGAAATCAGTAGTTAAAATGTTCTTATGTGAAACTGAAATAAAAAAGGAGTAGACTGTTACAAAAGCTGAAGCTGTGAAAATTTCAAGAGTGGAAGAAAGTAAACCAGGCATTGTGAGCTCTTGACTCTGCTCTCAATAAAATATAAGTATTTAGAATGCTTTTTAACAGTAAGAGTGAATAAATAACAGTTTTTAGTGGGAAGTGGAATATGACATGCTGTTCTTTACCAGTGATAAATCAGGTGATCTTGAGTTATTTTTTTGAGAAGAGGCAGAATTTAATCAATGTGGATTTCAGGAACACAGAGATAAGTAGAAATTTATTAATTCAGATGCAGAACTAATGATCTGTGCACTTCTTTATGCAAAAATTCAAAGGTCACTGGAAGTTAGTAAACAACATACAATTGTGGTTTGCAGTGGAGGAGAAAGTGCCCAGCTGATGCATTTAGAATTCCCAAGAAACTTTTTCTTGTGATCTTGGCATAACAAGTACAAATGTGCTAATTAACTTGCTTATAACTCAGACTTGAAGATGACATCAATTTGGAGAAGTAGTAGAATACTGAACAGGGACGAGTGAATGCTATTAAGGGCTGTAATGATAGAAATCAGATGAAAGTGTAGGAATACAGCCTGTGTGATCAGGGAAATCTGCTGAAGTTGGAGACTCAGCAATTATAATCAAGAGTCAGAAGGCCACCACTGTGCAAAGGTTCCTTGCTGATCAGAAAGGAACTTATAGTTGCAGTGAGACATGGAAGTGCAAAATTGTGCATGTGATTTAAGGAGTTGTTGCATGGCAAGGTTTTACAGCAGAAATAAAAGCCTTCATAAAAGACAGTAGTGGACTGAATCTGGGATATTCTAAACCATCCTGGTCAGCAGTTTCAAGGAAAAGCTGCCAAGCCAGCTGTGAAAGAAAAGTCCAATCTTACAAGAAACTATAAAAGTATGACATGTAATGCATTGCTATCTCTAATACATTGAGAAACTAGGTGCCAGTGGGGAAAAAGTGGATTTGAGCTAAAAGAAAACACAAAGGCAAAATGTAATAAACTGATTATAAATAAATTTAAAGTTTAAGTTATGGGATAGTTTCTTGCTCTGATGAGTGTCTTGTTCTGGAATAGGCAGACAGGAAAAGTGGAGCCAAAGTTGAATGAGTATAAAGGTTGCCCACAGTGAATTTATGAAGTAGAGAATGCAGCATTAGTGCTTGCAGTAAAAAGGTGTGCCAGGCTAAGTGAAAAACGAGGTTTTTCCCAATCCTGTCTCCACGGAAAGGCAAACATGTTAGAGGCTGCTTAAGGAGAGTACTATCTGTTTCTTTTTCATTCTTGAGAATTGACTCATGAACTCATTTTAACTTCAGTCTCTAGACTTCAGACTTGGATTTCATTGTTACTGCTTTTACACTGCGGGAAAAGTGTGGAGGGAGAGACAGAAGCTGGAGAAAGATACTGGGCTAGGTGATGGTGTGCCTTAGCTCCAACAAGGACATCCGCTTGCTGTTGCTCTGGGCAAGTTGAAGGACACCTGTTATACTAAAAAATTTAAAAAGACAAAAACCATTTGCTATCAATTGTAACATAATTACATGGTGAAGAATTGTTTGTTATTTTGGGATATTACAAGTAATTTTTGTTACCATATGTAAAATTTATAGAGTCATCTGATTAGCATGGCATCAGTGAGTGCATAGAGAACAAGAAATATGTTTCAGAAATCTTATTTTAGAAGGTTTCTGTTTCAAGTATATGCATTTGTATTTTTTTTTAATCAGTTCTATTTTAGAATAGGGTTCTGAATGTTATGTGGAAGATGGCAATGCACATCTTCTAACAGCACGGATTTTTTTCCTGATCATCCTTAAATCTTGAAGTGTCCTGTTTGTACCTCAAAGCTTTCTCAAATGATCACAATGTTCTGCCAGGGAGATAAATATAAGGTATTCCCATATGCATGTGCCTGCAGCTGACTGTAACCTGTCATGGACTGCAAACAAACCCCAGTGACAGACAATATGCATATTATGCTTTGCTGAACACGACACTGTTCATTAAATAGAAACACCTCTTTGTATGGACATGCACCTTCCCTTTTATTTGCGTTATGTGAGTATTAAACGTATATGCAATAACTTTCCAGGGGACCTGAGGGATTATTACTACTTCATGCTTAGGCTTTGCTCATAACTGGTGAGCAAACTGGAGCCAAAGGTGTTCTGATGTATAAACATTGCTGTGTTCTGGGCACGGCCAGAACAGTCAGTGCCTGACTTGCTCTGTGTCTGCAGCTGGAGCAAGAGGGGCCATGGGCTCCCGTGAGAGGTGTCCTTGTGCCATGGTGTCAGGAGAGGCTTTGGAAAGCAGCCCGTGGCACTTGGACACAACTGGAAGTAGTTAGGGTTAGTGTGGCTGACAGAAGGGAAGAAAATGGCTTTGCATCAGCTTCTTGCATTGCTGTGCTCCAGCTGTCAGGTGTGTTTAACTGCAGCTGAACTGCAAGCGCCCAGCACTGGCAATCCTCACTGTTATTGGCCATACGGAACACTGGGCCTTTTAGTTCAATCGCTGCTGCTCAGAGTGCACAAGATCTGTGAAGCCAGACTAACAGAGAGGTTGTCAGGGAGGGGTTTTCATGCAGAAAGTCACAAGAAAGCAGGTCTGTGTGGACAAGATAGCAATATTTGTGTGGACTAGATATTGTACTGCAGCTGCTGGAAAACTGAGTCTGAGAACCTGAAATACGAACCCAAATATGCCAAGGTTGGGCCAGTAGACACTCAGTACTTCCAGTGCTCTTTGGGAATGTCTCCCAGGAGCTGCAACAATTAGTCTTAACATTCATGTTTTTCTTATATTATTTGCTATGAACTTGCATCTGCCTCTGGATGATCTATGTGACCTGGGCCACATTTGAAGCACTGGGTCCAGTTGTGGGCTCCCCAGCAAGAGAGAGAAAAAGAATCCAGCAAAGAGCTACAAAGTGATAAAGGGCCTAGAGCACAAAGGTGATAAAGAGACTAGAGCATCTCTCCTGTGAGGAAAGAAAGAGCTGGGGCTGTTCAGCCTGGAGAAGAGAAGCAGGGTCTTATCAATGAATCTAAATACTTGAAGAGAGAATGCAAAGAGGACAGAGACAGACTTTTCTTTGTGGTGCCCAGGACCAGAGGCAATGGACACAAACTGAAGCACTGGAGGTTCTTCTGAACATCACAGAATCATAACATGGTTTTGGTTGGAAGGGATCTTTAAAGATCAACATCAGGAAATGCTTGTTTGTTGTGAGGATTACTAAGAATTGGCACAATTTCCCAAAGATGTTGTGGAGTCATCTTCCTTCGAGATATTCAGAAGCTGTCTGGACACTGTCCTGGGCTGTAGATGGCCTTGCTGGAGTTAGGTGGGTTGGACCAGATGAGCTTCCAGAGGTCCAACCCTGCCATTCTTAGCCAGTCTGGGATTGTGTCATTCTGCAGTTCCTACCCCAGGAAACACACTTGCCCCTAGTTTTAGGCAAGGTAAAACACTCTGTGCTAAAGGCATGACAATGAAAATGATAGCAAACTGCTCTAGTAAATCCAGTGGCAATAACAGCTGGGGGTGTTGATGACTGATTTACTTTTAATGCAGTGAATTTCTCTGAATTGTTGCATCCCTGCTGTGTCACCTCCCTGCTCAGCTGTAGGAGACACCCACCATGTGCCATAGGGAAATAAGCCTTAGTCTCCAATGGAAACAGTGAGCTGGCCCTTCCTGCACCTTCCTATGCCAGGTTAAGAAAATATGTGTGTCCCAATGCAGGAAAGAAAGGAAAAAACCCAAAAGTGTACTTCATGGCTCTGATATCCAAGTGAAGAAATAGGAAGTGTGAGGAGAAACACATTGCAGGTTTTATAGCAGGCGAATAGCTCAAGTCTGCTAGACACAGTGATGAAAGTGGATCAAAATTACCAACAGCTTTTAACCATCTGCTGAGGGGTGGGAATTGGGTCTCTGCTTGTTCTTCTTCCTGTCTCTTTCTGCAACTATCTGCAACTATCTGCAACTGCCTGAGGTAATTGATGCTTGTGAGCTGTGACTGCTAAGTTGCAAGTGTTATGTATAAGTTTCAACTGTATTTTTTCTTAATATATCCATTGTCTTCTGTGTCTGTTGAGCTGGTACCTGTTATAATTGCATCAGATCTGTATAATTCCTTCTGCCATTTCATGTGTCTAACAAGTATTAGACCCTAAAGTTCCAGATGAAAAAACTTTCCATGAGAAACTGCAAATTAGTTTTGTATACTTAAAAAAATTATTTAAATTATGACGGATGTAATTTTGTTCTTGCTGTGATTGCTCAGAGCCTGAAATGGGCTCTGTTCTGAGAGCAGCAAGGTTTGCCTTTGTCAGTAATTAGCTGTGTTTGTGTGCCATCAGCCCCACTGAAGGACTCACACTGTACAGGACATTTGGCAATCAAGAAATCCTGGAGATGTCTTCTGCCAGTAGGGATTGAGTACATGAAAAAGAGCCAGGTGTGGGATCTCTGAGGAGCAGACATGTTGTCTGAAGCTCTCCTGGGGAATTCTTGTAGGCTTTCTGTAATTACACAGATCTCCTAGGCTTTAAGCAAGCCCCAAGTTCCAATTTGGAAATACCATTACTATACCGTAGTAGTTAAGACAGTCTTTTCTTTGGTATTCTGGGGGAATTTGCTGTAAACAAGGGAGTGGAAGAAATGTGAACCAAGAGTCTCTGATGGATTCACAACTAGTTAAACATGCAGATTGGAAAAAGGGAATATGCATCAAAATTTCAGTTTTCAAGCTTTTTCTGTTGTTGCTAAATTTTTAACCAATCACTCTTATTTTCTTTTGTTGTTGTTTCTGTTTGTTTATGTGATTGGTTGGTTTTCTCGTTTTGTTAACACAAAAGATGCCAAAAGGTTGAATTCATTTACTTCTTTCTCTGCCATGATATTCCTCAGCCTTTCCTAAATCATTTCACCCATAAGCCCTGGCTTTTCTAACTGGACAGTGCTAATAGTGGTAAAGACATGGGAGAGTGAACAAGCACATTAAATCACAGAGCATGTGAATGTGAAGATGCCCAAACCCTTACACAGCTGGAAGGCTTCCTTAGGTACAAAATTGTCCCACTGAACTCGATGGAGTTACTCATGTGAAGTGCAGCTGGAGAGTGAGCATTGACTGCTACAGGTTATTGCCAGCATAAATCCTTGTGTTTTCACCAGAGCTTTGGCCCCTGCCCTCAGCTCTGCCATGAGAAAATAACAAATGTGGAATGGGGCATAGAGTATCCAATGCATTGTGGTTCTCCTGCTTTATATACCGTGCAATGGCTTAATAAATTGTGGTATAAATAAAGCAAGGTGTTAATAAGACAAAAACTTAATATATTTTTATGAAGCCAAAGAAAAACTTAACAAACTATTCTTAAATTTGCTGCAAGTTGATTAAAAAATTTTCCTTTCATCTTCTCCCATTCTCTCCCATGTGAAATTAGAAAGCATTAGTGAGGGATTTTAGTAAAAGAAGTTAACTAAGAGCAGGATCTCATACAAAGCACTAATTTATCTCTGATCAAAGTATCTGAGCCACTCTAATTAGCCCAAGTGTTCTAGCTTTTGAAAATGGAATTGCTTTTCTCAAATGGAATGTGCTATTTCTTGTAATATTCCAGGGCCTCACCAACACAGCAGAGAGAGAGATGATCTGTTCCCTGAAAAATTAAAGTCAAGTTCATATGAGCAGCGCAGTTCCTCTATTATTGCCACTCTGCCTTTCCATCCATGTCTTTGTGTGGATCAGCTAAAGCATCTGCGTGTGTTTCATAAATAGCTGTCTTCATTTGAAATAAGCATTGAGATAAGGAATTACATGTTTAGTAAAGTGCTGTTGTCTCCTACAGCCAAACTGACTGTGAGACAAGCTGGGAGCAAGAAAGCAGCACTTGGCTTGGGAAGGCCAGGGTGGGTGACCTCCCTGGAGCTCGTAGGACTGCTTGTGTGATTGGGTATTTGCACTCCTTGGTTTTCTTGGGAATTGTAGAAGGCTTATTTCCTCTGGAAGCCAAGGGCTGTGTGTGGCTCATGTTTGAGTGACAGCAGTGAATTTGTTGGACATCCAGCCCTGGATGAACCTGAAAGCACTCTCCTCTCAGCCCCAGGAAGGCAGCTAGTGCTTGACTTGAGAGCTCGTGCTTTGAAGGTTAGTACATTAGCCTGAAGGAATGTCTTCTTCTGATTGGAACTCTTGTGAGCATCTAAAGTAAAGCAGCTCCATTTAACATGAAAAATGGTACAGTGTTGTGAGGTTTTCAAAATTAAACCAGCCCCTGGCAACATATGACAACATGAGCTTCTCCTCCTTCGCATTCTCCCTTTCATTCAGCATAATACTCATAGCATCCAGCAGATCTTCTCATCACAGAACAAACCAACAAACTACTTGAAAGCAGTTAAGCAGGCGTTTGAAAGCACTCAAACCTTCCATCTTAAGGACAAGACAGTTGTTTCTCACTACTTTTCTAAGCCATGTCCTGAGCAACAGGATGTCTTGCCTCCCTGAGGCAAAGTGGAGGCCCTTTTGGAAATGTTGTGCCATTTGATTTTCCTTGTTTCTCAGTTATATTCTTAGGTTGCCACAGAACTGCTTTGTCAATGTGCAGCAATTGCAAGACAAAATGAAACTCTGAGGGATGGAAATGTGCCTTCTTCCCTGGGAGCAGGGGACAGCTGTGCATCTGAAAGGACAGCTGCTTTCCTGCTCAAAGGGCTGCTGCAATGCAATTATTGATTTATTTATCCATAGTGTTAAGGTTTAGAGACAAGTCAATAGCAGAATAACAGCAGATACAGTGAGGGTTGGCAGTCACTGTAGTATTAATGAAACAGCTGTGCCTGTTGAGCCCCTGGACATTAGACTCTAAAATATGTTCTTTTAAAGTTTCCTTATGATTCTGACAAATTTTAGGTCAAGCTCTTTGTTCTTTCACTCAGAAAGTGGCAAAGGTTTTATGAAACTTGGTTTGGGGAGAACGTTTTCACATTTTAATGAACTTCTCATATGTGCTGACAGCTTTTATTGCAGAGTGACATGTTCATGTCTATGTTTCCAGTTCCTTCCCCCACTCAGAGCAACTGGATTTCAGTTTGAAGAAGTGTCTCCTGTTCCATCTGCTCTGTCAGTCATTGGCTTTTTTTCCCCTGAAAGGCTGAGCAGCATTTGGGCACGTCTTGACAAAACACTTGTATTTGGGTTTTTGACTAGTTTTTGACTAAAAATCTTTGAGGTTTGTCTCCTGGAAGGTCAATGTCCTGGTCCTGGACAGGAACAGGATAAGGCAGCAGCAAACACGAGTGAGGCTATTTCACATGTCCGTGCAGGCTGTGTTATGTGCCCTGTGCTACTGGAGGAGTCTCTTTTATCTTTTTCCTCTGCTGTTCATTCTACTGGAATGAACCTCATTTTCATTGTCTAAAATTCATGCTCGCTGACAACATTTTGTGAGCATTTGAAATTTTTTTTTGAAATTTTTTTTAAACGACAAAAAAAAGAGAAAACTCTCTGACTGATAAGCCTGTTTGAAAGCACTGTGGGAACTAAGCACGCAAGGACCTTGCAAACGTAGCCAATATATTTGATGACCACTCAAACTTGGCTTTTCCCCTGTGATCTGAACTCCTAACAGAGGATAACAATGTGGGTTTTCTTGGCCTTAGCTGCATGGTGGCTTATGTGGCCATAAAATTACTATTTCAGTCCCATTTGTAGTTAATGAGCCTCCGCTTTTCTGGCAGTATCAACAGAGAACAAAGGATTGAGTTCGGAGAGAGTTTTAAGTGAAAATCCCATAATTATTCTCTGCAGATGAGAGATGAGGAGTGGAATAAGCAATGTTCATCATCAGTGCCCATACTGAGAACAAACAGAAGGTTTCCAGTAATGCAACTTTCACTCAATTAAAATTCATTGTAATATTTCTTAAGAAATATTTTACATGTAATAATTAAAAAATATTTTACATTGCCATTATGACTTATATAACTGTCCTTCCTGAGACAGCAGAAAATAGTAAAATGATGAAATTTGATTTTTAGCTGTTGCATTTGCTGAAGCTTTACGGATTTATAATTGGGGACAACAAAAGACATGACTCAGACTGTCAATAAAAAAATTCTAAATGTATCCATCAACTTCTGATCTGAAGCTTTTAAAATAATTTTCGAGTGGCTTTACAGAACTCTACTGGAACATCATCACAGATCCTCCTTTTAGGCTGTTGTTAGGCTTCTTTTCCACATATAGTCTGTGCTTTTGGTTGCTGTTGTTTAGGATAGGAGTAGGTTAGGTCTGAGGTCAGATTTGAGATGAGTGTTGCTGTACCATAAACACTTGTTAATCTACCACCGTACAGATTACTGGCACAGCTCTTTCACCATCCTTGAATCAGATTTCCAACACTCTCCCCAGCAAAGAGCACAGTGTGCTCTCCTCATTCCCCTCAGACCTTTTAAGGATGCAAGAGACAAGCAAACAGGACTCTGAGATACTTCCTAGCTACTGTATATTAGCTTATTGAAATCTCAATGATTATATTTCACCTGTGCATCCAGGAACATCTCTTTCCTTTGGGTAATCACAAGTTTAGATTAATTATGCTAATCAGCTAATCCAGGCTGACACAATTAGCCAGAACATGCCACATCTCTGGAAATCTGTACAGGATCTTTCCTACTTGATGACTTTAATTTCATGATCCAGTGCAGCAATTATAGGAAAAGAGAGAGCTCTTCATTTATGTTTTCAATCATTCCACATTTCTAATAATCGTCATAAAACTCGCCCTAGATTCTGAGACAGGGAGTCTCTTTGTCAGGCTGCCTCTGCATTCTCTGCTCTGCAGGGATTTTTGTTTTCTGTTCTCTCTCAGCTTGCAGAAAGGTGTGTTTCTGCACAGTTACCAACCACTGAACTGAAGCACGTTTGTGTTCTGTTCGTCACAGAGAGGTGCAAGAAGCTCTCCTGTGGATCTGGCCAGTGGAGTGATGGATCTGCATGTGGTGGTGTAGATGGAGCTCATAGAGCCTAAACAGACAATTAAATTATAGAGAACACAGAGAAGATCAGTGTGAAAAGCTAATGAAAACTCACCTACCCCCTGCACTGTAAGAATGTGAAGAAATATTTCTTTTGGTGGTTTCTAAACACCTTAAAAGCTGCAGAATAGAAAAAGAGAAAACTAAAGGAGAAGATGGAGAAAATTTTGTGGATTTTTTTCCCAGAAGTCCATAACCATAATTTCTTTTCATTTTGTTTACAGGTCAGAACTAAAGCTTCTAGTGCTTAGTCCACTTCTTCAGTTTTTTCTTTCCTTTTCCTTGAACACATTTTGTTCTTCCAATTTCTCTCTCTCAAAAGCCATGACAGCAGAAGACAAAAGTAACTTCTCCGAAAGCTATAAATTTTATGTTACACCTTTCTTAGCACGCAGTCATCCCTCTGACTAGTAGTCACATGTTTGGTCTGCTTGGGGAAATGCCACCTTGCCCTGCAGATGTGCAAATGCCTGTCCATGCAGCTGGCAGGCACAGCATGTGCCATCCAGAGGTGTACCCTGCAGCAGCCTGTGCTCCATGCCCACACTGCTCCTTGCGTTTCTGGGGAGGGTAAAGCATTAACTCGACTTGGCAGATATGGGATGACATCCTCAAAGGAACATTCCAAGAGGGAACATATATTCCCAGTAAGAAGAAATCCTGTTTTTCTCTGTTCCTATCCATTGTGGGCACTCATTTGGTTCCTGGTAAGCCACCTGTTTTTGCAGCAGCAATCTGAATGGATAGGAGAAGGCCAGAGGAGATACTGCAATTTAAGATATGAGATAATGAGATTCTTGACAAGAGTTTGGCATGTGTATATTGAAAGTGATTAATGTTTAATGTAATGATATTACAATTAAAAAAGGGGAAGAGAGGCAGTAAAGAAAACTGATCAAATGGATCTGTACAGTGACACTGATCTAGCTTTGAAATTCCTTAAAAGGATTACACTCGGGTTTAATTAAATCCTTTGCTCTCCCTAACATTGCTTTCCAATTTTTAGTATCTCCTGGATTTCTGACATTACAGAGAAGAGAGTTATGAGTCAGATCACTTTGTGTGTTGAGTTTTAAACATGAGCTGTGAATCCCTGAAACTCTTTGTTGTTTGTGCAGAATACATTTTACTCTCCCCACTTAGGGTTTAGTCATCCCTTTCATAACTCTTTTGATAAATAAGGTCATTAAAATTAACACAATATTAAAATACCTGGTCTCAATAATTATAATGTTTAACCATGTTTTCTCCTGAGATTAAAAACTCTGTTAATTTTATCTTTCAGTCCCAGAATTTTGCCAAACCTTATTTATAGCAGCTTGAAGACTTGTAGCTGGGTATAGCTTAAGGCAACCACACTATTCTTGTGTACCAATGACATCGTATGTTTCTATGGTGAAGTAACTTTTAATACTCTTTTTCACTCCTCACCTCACATTTAAATATGTTGCTTGTTTTTTTCTTTTTTGTAATAATTTAAAAATACTTCAGTCCTTCTTAGTGCTAATAGGTATTTTGTTTGATACTCTCATTAAGTTTTCCATTAACAAATTTTATCTGTCATATATTCCCACCTACCCATTAACTGAGTCACTGGATGTTGACATGTATTGTGCAATGGGTTTTATGTAAGAAGAACCAAAAGTTTTATGCGTAGTAAAATAGGGATTGAAATTAAATTAATGGAAAAAATTTTCTCTTAAAATGTTACAAATCTTCCACTCTTGTTTAATGAGGGGACCAGGACATGCAGGAACTGTAGCTAAAGCCTCATGGCTCTTAACAGTGGGGAGTATATTTAACTTCCTGTATTTAAATGAGCCATTTTCGTAAGCTATTCCTGTAAATATTTCCTGAACACTGCCTACAGGTAGCTCTAGGGAAAAAGCAAATTGGATACAATTTGGGTGAAGATGTTAGTTACTTACCTATTGTAATTCAATAATGCATAAACCCTTTCAGGCCAGAGATCCTGACTGTGCTGCACATCCCTGGCTGGGTGGGAGGTTCACGGTGCTTGGTAGAGCCTCTTGTGTGTGCACTTGGCTCTGTGCAGAGGTCAGGCAAGCCCTTGCTCAGTGACAGGGTGACCTTGGTTAAAGGAAAACATTGCTTTGAGCAAATCCCTGTGTCAACCTTCCTCATGGAATGAGCACCCTAAATACTTCCAGCTAAAATCTTTTTGGGTTTTCATGGTACACACTACACCACGAGAATCTCAGCGCTAAGAGTAACCAAATGCTTTGCTTCACTTGGGAGATTTATCAAAACCTTTTTGGTTTAAATAATAGAATACAGCTTGAGAAAAAAATACCAGCATATTTAACATAAAAAATATAATTATTAGATTGGATGTTTACCTGCTTTTTGTGATAGCTGCTAAGCTTCATCTGCTCCTGTAGTCACCTGCCTTGAAGAGTTAATAGGGGATTTTCGTTGCTGCCTTTTCCTCAAGCTGTGGTTGGACCCATCGAGAGGATGTGTGTGTGACTGCCCCTTCCTTTAACCTCAGGTGTTAAGTCCTGCTGTTTGCTTTGTTCCTGTTTACTTTCCCCTTACCTCCTGGAACTGGAAGCCAAGGTATCATGTAGTTCTGTAGAAAATCATAATTCTTCCCTCTTCTCTTTATTATGGCTCTATGATCAGAATCTCTCCAATGCCCTAGTTAGCATTTCTGACTCCAGGCTGTTTTTCTCTAAATTTCTTTCAGAAGTTCTATAAATCATACATTAAGACCTCCTTAAAAGTGCCATTTTCTCATTGCATCACTGTTCTTTCCCTATGAACATCATGAAAAGATTAGACGTAATACCACAGAGGAGGAATGTTGAGAGAGACACCATGGTTTAAGGAAGCCATTCTGGAAGCATTTTGTACTGGTTTTTAAAGTCTTTTCTAGTCTAGTTCAGGCCATACTTGGGAGTTCTTCATACTCCATTTATATATTATATCTTGAAAAAGCTGAGTCAAATTTTGCAGGAACTCTGCTAACTTTCTGTTTCTTTCTCTGTAATGTCTTCTCCTCTTGGCTGAGATGAGCAAACTCTTCTCCTGGGCAGTGCAAACTGCAGCACACTGTGAGCTAATTACCTTATATTAGCCAGTTCAGAAATTACTGGCAGCTAATCTTTATAATGCTAATCAGTCAGAAAAAAAGGCAACCAGCAAATAAATACCACACATCTTTGTGCTTGAAACAATTAGGACTGACCCAAATCTGACTGGAGTGCTTCCAGAAAGGCCACAGTGTGTGGCTCTCTTCACTAATTCCATAAAGATTTCGTGGTTTTTTAATTGACCCATCTTCTTGATGCACTTTGTTGTTTTTCCATTTGGATCCCTCTGAACTTGAATTTTCAAAAGCTGTTATAAACCCAAAAAGGTAATGTCATCTTCTTCATCAGTTAGTGCTAGCTTTTAAGTCTGTTCTTACAAATGCATCATAAATTTCAAAATATCAATTCAAATATTTGTTGTTTTTTTTTTCATTTCACTCATGTTTGAGTTAAGAGAGTGAGAGTATTTTCTCTTTCATATTGGCTCTCTCCTCCTACTCCCTTAAAAATGTCCTGATTCTGCTATGCCATTGAAGTGATTTCAAAAATTAAACTACTTCAAACAACAGTTTGCCAGTTTTGCTGGATATGGCTTGTGCTGCTTACTGCCAAAGAAAGTAAATATCCAGAAGTCAAACTCCTCAGAAATAATTTAGGACGTGGGTATCTTGTCATGGTACCTTGCCATGTTAATTAACATCCTATAGGACACAAGTGAGCATTTTGTTCAAAGGGAAATTCTGCAGAAGTAGGTGTATTTTTAATACAGATGGCCCAAATCAGCCTAATCTGAATGCCTCCAAGCTTTGGACATACTAAATTCATAGCCACAGATCCTGCATTGGTGTGAACATTCCATTAACCATGTACTTATGGGAAAATGAATGGAAAAAAATTAAAAGGATGATCTTGGAGGGTCAGGGACGTCGGAAGGGTTGGGAGGTGCTGGCATTGAGCAGAGCAGGCTCTTACAGAAAATGCTGTAACTTAGTGAGGGTGGTTCTTCCACAGTTGATTTCCAAGTGGGAATGTTGGTCTGGGATCAAAATGGCATTTTTTTCAGCTGTATCTGAAACTGCTTATGCAGAAGGTTGTAAATGTTAGACCTAAAAATCCAGGTGTCCTTCAGAGCCCTGAAAACACTCCAACAATGTGACCATTTGTGAGTGTTAAAAATACAGAAAATAAAAAGGAATAGGAACAGCATATTATGTATTGTCATTTCAAAATGAAATCTAGGGGGATGCTCTTAAGACAGCTGATAACAATCAGACCCAGAAAACTACATTATTATTGCAGACAGAAATGCTGCTCTGAATAGTGTGGTGTGACAAGATCGATGGAAGATATCAAATGACTGCTGAACTCTTAGATTCCATTAAAACAAAAGAATAAAAGAACTTCCAGCTCATCTCCTTGATGATATAGGAATGTCACTGGTAAAATGATCACTAAGGAAGCTTGTCAGTGAAGAAGACATGTATGCTAATTAATTAGATTAATCATTTGTACACTGGCATATTAAAATAAGTAGTAGATATCAAAGCTGGAAGACATTTCTGTTGCCATTTTTTCTTTTTTTTTTCTTTGGTTTGGGTTTTTTACTCTCTAGATCCTGTCATTGCCCACTGCTACCAAACACCCTTCCAGGGCACATGGCTGTGTACTACAAACCTCATTGTGATTTTGGGTAGGAGGATTGCATGGGATGAATTAAGGTGACAGAATTCTGTGTTTACCACACGTGATGTCCGTGACCTGAACCAGCAGCTGTTGGTCACTGTGCTAGATTGTTCCATAAAACTAAGCCCAAGGAGCTTGAAGACTTCTGGAATTAAGTCCAGTGTTCAGTGTTGGCAGTACAGGGTTCCCAGTACAAGGAAGGTGTGGGTGAAGGTGAGCAAGCCCAGTGGAGGGTGAGGGAGCTGGAACTCTCTGTGAGGTGATGCTGAGGAAACTGGGCTTGTTCAGCCTGGGGAAGAAACGGCTTAGGGTGCCTCATAACAGCCTTGCAATGCATGAATGGTTTTATGATTCCCCATGGAGTAATGGTAGCTAGTGGGAAAAAGGCCTAAATCACTAAGCCAACAGGACCTGGTGGCAGCTGGGGAACAACTGCAGCCTTTCTGCACTCAGCGAGTCTGGCATGGGGCTGCAGGTGCCCTTTGCCTCTCTGGTACCCTGATGGCTTTGAAAGGTCCTGGTGTCTCCAGGCAGATGAAGATTTGCAGCAGAACTTCATGAAAACAAACTTGCAAGAAGATCCATGCTTCAGGATCCAACTTAGATCCATGCTTCAGGTTATGGAGCAAATATCAACATGCCCAAAGACAAAATCTGTTTCAGGAGAATGTTTTTGCTAGCGGCTGAAACAAGTAGATTGTATGTACCTTCTCCTTGCCTTCAGTCAGACAGACAATGGAAATGTGGTTTCCTTCTTCTAGTTTCCCCCCTTTCTATATTCATGTCTCTTTTAACTTCTGGGTTTTTTAAATTGTAACTGATGTTGGATGGGAAAATTAGAACTCTATTAAAGATTAACTAAAACTGGCTGTAACTTTTCCTCAGTTTGTGCCTAAAGAAGGGACACAGTGACAGACTCTGGCTGCTTTCTGTTTTTTTCTTATTTTTCCCTCTCTCTTTATTCTTCTGCTCCTCACATTACAGAGGCACCCAAGTGATGTGGAGCCCATATACTGTTTTTCCAGAGAGCTGTGGTGTCCCTGTGTCACTGAAAATGTTATGTGCAATGTCTGGTGATTTCCAGAGAAGTGCAGATGAATCACTCATGGCTGCTAACTTAGCAATGCAAGCCTTGGAAAATCCTTTTTCAAAGATTTGGATTTTTTTTCTCCCTTACTTTGTTAGTTTGGCTCTCAATAGCTAACTGATTAGCTCTAAAGCTAATCAATGCCTTTCCTCAAGAAGATGGGTCTGCCGAGATTCATTCTAAAATAGCAGGGTTTCTGTTTCTAACTGTCACCATCCCATATTTTTTCTTGCCTAACTCTACCCTGGAAACAGAATCACATCATACCTCCAAAGGAAAGGATTTTAAACCAGTTGTGTAGCTGTCTTTTACAGTAAGTTCTTTGCTTGTGTCAAAACAGCCACCACCCTCTTTCCTGAAGTTTCCACAAGGCAGGCAGGTCAATGGTTTGAAATTTCAGTTAAGATGGCTCTTGGATTATGGGGTTATTGCTATAAATTGGTTCTTGTCCAATTTGAGTACATTGTAATTGCTGCTTTGCACTGCAAGTAGATTTTCAGTGTCAAAATAATCAAATTAACAGGGATGACCCTTCAACTGTTCATTGATGCCTCTGTTGTGTTTTCAAAGGTCTCATTTTTTAATTTGTCTTAAATATGTCAAATTCTTATTGATGTTCATTATGTTAAAACATCTAGATGTGTATTGAGTGTGTTATAAAACAACTCCCATCCCAAAGTTTCATTTAGGCTATTAAGAAAAAGAAAAAAAGAAAAGTCTCCCTGGTTTTCCCAGTTGGAATAGCTGCAGGGAGAAATTGGGCTGCATTTGGGCTTGGTATAACTTTAGAAAATACACTTTCCACATCCAAATTGGGATTTTGATGCATGCTCATAAAAGACTAAACAGACTTCTGCTTCATTTTTTAATCTGGGCTGTAATTCTGTGCCAAAGTGAAGCTGAAATAACTGACACACACCTTGTGTTCACAGGAAATTTCATGGGAAAAATAAGGACAGAAAAGAAAAGAATCATAGTGCTGCTATTAAACATCAATTTAAAATTTACTCTGATTGCTTATATTCTTTGGAGTATTCTTTTTCCTTTAGGTATATTTTGAAAAGTAATAATATTAGTAACAAATATTTATAGGTTAGCAAAAAATAGATTTTTTTTCCCCAAAAAACCTTGAAGTTACGTGACATTAAGTGTTAGATGGTTTAGAGAGATTTTTGATTTTGTGGATTAGATTTATTTTTGATGAGTGGTATTTTTCACAGCTGTATTTACTGCTTTCATATTTGATAAAAGAAAACTAATGTGACAAGATGAAATAAAGAAGGGTATATTTAACAGGTAAGGCTTTTATCAAAACTTAAAACTTCTGTTCCATTTTCAACAGTGGTTTAAATTCAATATATGTAGAAGTCCTTCAGGTTCTTAAAAGGGGAACTGGTGGTCTCACAAATAATATTTTCAAATATAATCCATAAATTGTACTGACAGAATGTCCAGATGACAAGAGTAACTAGCTCTTGTGTTTGAATTTAAATGTGATCATGTTATTTCAGTCCTTATATAGATTTATGGAATGTTTCTCTGCCAATGGGAAAACAATTTCAGTGTGCACGAGAGTTGCATATATTTTTGTGGAGGTGGGAAAAACCCTTTTAATTTAATCTTTGCCTTAGAATACACTCTGGTCCCAGAGGCTGTTCTGAAAATGGTTACATTTTTCTGACAGCTGTTCAGTCACTCTGAACGTGTCTTCAGAGGAAAGACCCTCCTTTCCAACTGGCAAATTTCTAATATTAGGTTTCAGGCTATAAAAAAACCTCACCCGAAAACCTTTTTTACTTCACGGCTTCTTGATAAAATCCAATCAGCCCAGAGGGAATTTATAATTCAGCAATTGCAGCAGATGATTACTACCTGCAGGAGCAATCACTTATCGTACATCACCTGCGGACTGATGAACCATTTATTATCAAGGGTTTAATTGCTTGTACTACATCCTTGTGGCAAGATACACACACACACCACACACTCCTCCTTTATGCATATGGGTAGATGCAGACCACTCAGTAAGGATGGGAAATGCTTTGTTCAGATCAGATTTTGCAAAATGAAAAATACTCAAAATATCTAAGAAATCCCTGAATCTGGATACAGGTTCACAGTCTGTGTTGACTCATTTCTGCATCTAGTTGAAGACAAGAATTAAACAAGACAGAAGGAAAGTATGTGTGTGTGTGTGTGTGCAGGGTTTTATTTATTTATTTGTATCTGGCTGGAGTTTGATGTGAAGATTTTGGGGTTCTTGTTCAAATTCCTCTATTTTTTACAATTTTTAAGTGAGCTGGTGTCATGCATTTAAGAAGCTCATGATCAGACCCCCATCAAGAGGTGCTTCCTTGTGTGCACTGCATATGTGGGCAGGAAAAGATCCCTGGGACACAATTAAATGTAGTACTAGGGTTTTTTAAATCCACAAAAGTTTGCCAATCATTATATTACTACTTCGAAACATTGCCAGATGTATTTAACACTATCACAGTTAGTGCTGAAGCTGGGAGCCAGCTGCAAGGTACACACTGAGACAGCCCTAGGTACTGGATTGAGGCAAGAGAGAAAATTAAAGTAAATTGAAGTAATTCTGGTCCTGAAGCCATGTGAAAAATGAAACAAACTCTGACACCATGAAGAAATCAAAAGGCTTATTTAAATTACTTTACCTGAAGCAGTCCCCACTGCATCAGCTGAAAAAAGCCAGTGTTGCCTTCCCTCTGGGTGCTGCTCCTCGTCAAAGCAGAGTGTGCAGCAAAAGGGAGTTGGTTTAAAGTGAGGTGTAAGGATGAAATAGTTGCATGAAGTCAATCATTAGTGGGATGAATGTGAGCTTCCCTTTGTTGTTTTGGTTAATCTGCTATTGCAGCCCTCGGGGGGAGGCGCTGCCAGCACTGCTTTGGAGAGCCTGAGCCCGGAGAGTCTGTGTGCCCTGCCCAGGGTGCTGATCCTGCCTGCAGCTCGGCCAGCACCTCGGCCAGCACCTCGGCCAGCACCTCGGCCAGCGCCTCGGCCATGGGGCTCTCCTGCCTTCCCAGCAGCCTCCCCCGGGCCTCGTGCCCACAGCTGGGCCCACAAACAGTGGGGATTTGCAGACTCTGCACTGGAGGGATGGGTGTGTTCTGGATACTTGGGAATCTTATCCGCAATTAAAACGGGAGTTCCATGGTTAAAGGGATTAATGAGGCGGCCCAAATGAGAACATTTCCAAAAAAGTGATTTTTGCAACTATTCTGGATTCCATTAGACACTTCTAATATTGTTCCTTTGATATAGAGGTAATCTTCTCTATAATGAGAATATTGTAAAATACACTACTGGCAGGAGTGTGTAAATATTTTATATGAGAGGTAATATAAGTAGGATCAAATCCTGCTTGCCTCAGTCACTCAGCTAGTCCCATTGCATTACACAGGAATGCCACAGTGAATAAAGCAGGCAGGATTGGTCCTATATGTGCTATTTCTATAGTTCATTTCCATCTTGAGTTCAGCTTCATTTGTAATTAACACAGTATACTGATTAAATCATTAACTGTATAGTTCATCTTTCATCAGCAGCTTGTAGATTGAGATCCTAATGTACTGTAACCCATTGCTAGGACAGCTATAAAATTTTGATTTATGGAGGCAAATATTTTCTGTTCTGGTATCATTTGTGATCAAGAAATGATACAAACAAATTTATCTAAGATAATTGCTTCCTCATGTCTGACAGTGCTAGAAAATTCATCATAAGGATATCTGGGATAAAGGGAAGGATGAATTTTTAATTCTTTTGAAGCATAATAAACTGAACTTCTTTGAGCTGCCAAGTGTAGAGATTAGAGATTTACTGAAATAAAATGGGAAATGTTCTTGCTTTCATACAGCTGCTGTCAGGATGGTGGCAGTGTTAAAGTCAGTCTCACTGGAAATTACTTTGTAGATTTTTTTTTTCTTGTTTTTCGATCCCAGTTGCTGAAAGTCTGAAGTTTTAAACTTTTTGTCCTCTAGGTCCATCTATTTCAATAATTGTCTCAGCACCTTTACATTGTAATATTCTAATGAAAAGCACCTAAGACGTTTTGAAGTGTGATAAAGCCAGTAGAAAGCAGTGCTGTATTTACAAATTTTATCTTCTTTAGCAATATCTTAAGGCAGCAGTGTTTTGGCAACATTAAAAAACTACTGCCATCTTCACAGAGTGGCACTCTGTAGTTCTTGGAAAGTCTTGGAAAGATATCCACTATCATCCTGCTAGAGGTATGTGTCCTAGAACAGATGTTACCATCTCCCAAACATACAGCAATTTATAGAGCCCATAAGTGGTGCAGTATTAACAGTCCTTTATCCAGTAGATGCCAATGTCATTCTTAACAAGCCATTAATTGAAATAATGAGGGTTGAAAATATCTCCAGCAAAACTGAATATTTTGAATCCTACCATAGGAGAAATGATCTCACAAAACCACGTCTGGTTATTTAAATATAGTTTATAGTGGCATTTACAAATATAACTTTGGATTCTGATCCTATCTTTATGAACTTGGACTAAATGGGAAATGAGAGGGTACATTTGGCATAAGAAGTGATTTAAGACTCCTGATGCTCCAGTCTCTTCTCTGCATGGCTTATTGCCAATAATGTGAAATATTAGCCACAAGATGTCCTCATGAGAAAAATGTTGGTTGCCAGCTCTTCGAAAACAGGCAATTATTTCTGTCTGAGCCTGTGCAAATCAGGCCAGTGCTTCCTGGTTTTAGGCATCCAGCGATTCTGGAAACCTACAGGAGTGTCCTTGGGGCAGAGGCAGTGAGTGGACTCTGGGCTGCGTCAGAGAAGCATTTCCAGGAGGCTGAGGGGGCTGATCCTCCCCCTGCTCAGGCCACAGCTGGAGCTCTGGGCCCAGTTCTGGGCTCCCCAGAACAAGAGAAAGGTACACACTGGAGAGCATCCAGTGAAAGGCCAGGAAGGTGAGGAGGGAACTGGAGCATATCTCCTCTCAGGAAAGGCTGAAAGAGCTGGGGCTGTTCAGCCTGGAGAGGTGAAGGCTCAGTGGGCCCTTCTCAATGGACAGAAGTTCTGGAAGGGAGGGTGCTGAGTGGCCAGAGCCAGGTTCCTCTCAGGGGTGCCCCTGCCAGGACCGCAGGCTATGGGCACAAACTCAAACATGGGAGATTCCCTCGGAATATCAGGAAGTGCTTTTTCACTGGGAGGGTCACTGAGCACTGGCACAGTTTACCAAGGAGGTCTTCCTCCTTGGAGATATTCCAAATCTATCTGGACATGGGCTTGAGCTTCAGCTGGCCTTGCTTCACTGGGGAGGTTGGACCAGATGAGCTCTGGAGGTCCCTGCCAATGTCAAGCAGTCTGTGGTTCTGAGAATGAAAATTAGTCTTGTGTCAGTGCCTCAGATTTCCTAAAATGTTTGGAAAGCCATGTGGCTGCCTTAACTGACCTATTTGCTGAAGATATTCAGCAAAAAAAAATTTAATATCCTGAAGATATTCTGGTCATAACATTGTTTGACCAATAAAGGTTATCTGGTAAATCACCTGAAAAGCATAACAACTTTTTTTTTTTAATTAGTTATTAAAACAAGGCAGAAAATTTCCTCTTATATAGTAAAATAGACTTGCCCAATCACTTCCAACTGTAACTTTCCTGTTGCCCAGCATTACGACAGAGTAAGAATATTGGATATCCCTGTGGTGCCTTGGAAGGGATTTGCTACAGCACTAGCAAACCCCAAATGTGTGAGTACCAATGGGGAATTTCACTGAAGAGCTGTCCTGGGAGCTGTCAGAAATAACCTGCACAGGGTTCAGCTCTCACAAACACAGTGAAAACCAAAAGGAATTATTTATAGTAGCCTAGGGATTCTGAGAGTGTCCATCACCTCAGGGCTAGGAACGTGTGATATGACCCTAGTTTGGGCCAAAACCTGCAGTGGGGAAAAGGGACCCAAATGACACCTAGGTCTGGTAGAACATGCTCTCAACCCCAGGTGTCCCAGTGACTCCAAGCCTCTCTCTCTTCCTGAGGAGCAGGTACTGGCACCTCAGCCAGGAGGGACATGAACAGCTGGCATGGGCAGGAGGCCCACAGTGAGAGACTGAGTTATCTGCAGCAGGAACTCTGCAGAAATTAGACTGGTGGCAGAGTTTAGACTGGTAGGAGTTAACACACGTTCTTTGTTGAGAAATTTGTGACAGGAATGTGAGAAAATCCTTTCTTGCAACCAGCAAAGCAGGTTGAGAACAGTGTTAGGAAGATGAACATGACAGCAAAGTGGACAAGGGAGAGTTAATGACAAGACATTCAGGCAAAAATCTTTTATCTCTGGGGGTTGTAGAGAAATTCATATGCTTCTTTCTTTAACGTGGCTGGATTAGAGATTAGTAGAGAATCAAAAGCATGTTTAGGATATCCTGAAGCAGTGAGCCTTGGGTTTTTTACTCCTCTCTCCTTTTTCACATCATGCCATGCTCCTTTCCATCAGTTTTTGATCACAGGTTCTGGTTTGTCTGCAGTTCCTTTTCTATCTTTGATCAATGTTCATCTTTGATCTCCATGTTTCTGTCTGTTCTATTCTTTTGTCTCCAGTCTATGACTATTATATTTTTCCTTTTTTTTTTTTCTGTGCTATTATTTGCCTTCCAGTGCGTCTTTCTTCTTGTTTCATTGTACTTTATCTCTGTCCAAAGTGGTATGAACAATGAATGAATTGATTTCAAATGAGTTGACGACAGTGCTTAGCCAATCCATATCATACATAACAGCCCACTGAGCGAGTACAATAAGTGATTCAAATCAAAATTAATGCACACTGATGCTTGGAAAATCTGTATGGAAAGCTGTGGACTGACAGATCAGAATGGTTTTGGGTAATCAGAGTTTTAAGAAAATGTGTCTTTAAGTAGAAAAAAGAAATCTATGTCTGCCTTTTCCTTCTGCTTTGTTATCTTTGGATAAAACAGATTAGTAAGTGTGTAACTGATTAGTTAATAATAAGAGTGGGCCCTGAAGACTGGTTACCAGAGATATGAGAAATGATTACAGACTAAAAATGTGACAGCAAAGCAAAAGTTTGATGGTGCATTCTTGCCTCCCATAGAAAATCTTAAAGCCATTCAAATGCAGAGGCATTCTAGCACAGGTTGCTCCTGTTCCTCAGAGATGGAGCCACTGTATTACTGCTCTGTGACTTAGACATGTGAGTTGAAAGGAAATATAAATAACTGGGAAGAGAAAACTAATAATTGGAAAAGCTTGACAGAAACTCCTCTGTGTCATGTTCCCAATCTCAGGTTTGCCACAGGCTGATTCCTAATAATTCCAACCATTGAGCTAAAACTGTTATCCAAAGAATCATGTCTGAATTTAAATTAGTTTTTCAGTTATTATTTTTTGAGTGGCTCCATCAAATATATATAAAACTGGGGGAAAGGCCTTGTTTTTACATATGAGTGCTCTTTCCAGAGCATGCCAGAACCTGACATTTCTTTGAAGCTTTTCTAAATTTCAAAGGAGGTAATATATTTAAAACATCTGAAAGTTTTTACGTCTCTCTCTCTAATTATTTTTGATGTGATACTTCTTGGGACACATAAAATAAAACCATTTTCTGCCTGATCTTAATTGAGGAGACTCTTATCTCCTTCTGTAATTACTGATGAACAAGATTTCTACATGGATTAAATTGCATATTCTCACCAACTGGAACAGGGTTATTTTTTTGTCTTTCATAACACACTTTTCTAAAGCTCTGCAACACCTCCATCTCCATGTAAACACTTTACTTACAGCTGTCCACAGCTGTATTACACTGACTGCTGTATAATTACTTTTATTTCTGCAGATTATAACTACCTTAGGTATTCAGAGAGGATATATAAGCATAATTACTGTAAGTGGAGAATATTGCCATGGTGATGCCATGATTACAGGAAGGCTCCTCAGGAGTGTCCTGAGTTGAGAAGTACTTACCTCAGCCAAGGCAAAGCCCCATGGGAAATCCATTTCTGCTCACAGCAATGTCTTGGCAAAGGTGGGTTCATCTCACTCCATCGTACAAGGGCAAGGTACATTTGTGTCATTCAACTCAGCCTGATGGGAATTCATGCCCTGGAATTCCTGAAGGGGTTCCCAGGGAAGGGTTTGGTGCCGTGGGAGGACAGAAGTTTGCTCAGGTCACTTTCCCTTGAGGTTCAGCACCTTGGAGAGTCTGTGTTGCTGGGTCCTTGGCACACGGCTGAGATGTTCACAGGCATTTTCAACTTTTTGGACTAAAGTTGGATGCTGGTATTAATCAATAATATGCTTTGGCCTCCTCCATCTGTTACTTTGACTGGCATTCCTCCAAAAAATGAAGTTCTGCATTGATTTTTGGTTTTAAACACTTCAAAGAAATTTGAAATACTTTTTTATTCTGTGAAAAAGTTTAAGTTCTCTTTTCCAGATTTTTTTTGGTCAGGCATGACCTTTGGGTAAGTAATTTTCATGATAATAATCACCAAATAGAAATAATTTTCTGCAATGATCACACCTCCTGGCACTTCCCAGTTGTTTCTCAGGTAGCATGTTGGGTTTTAACTTTCCTAATCCTGTATTTTTCACAACAATATAAATATTGTTTTCAGAAAAAGTAGTTTATGAGTCTCTATGTATCATAGCACAGGCAGGTATTTGCAGACATGGCAATATTTTCTGCAGAAATGAACTCATTACACATGGGACTCGTTCGCTGGAGCTCTGTGCACAGACATAAAGTCTCTTTTAACCTCGTGTCCTTTACTGAGCTAAAGCAGTGCTAAGAAAGAGAGAAAAATCATAGTTTAAATCATAATGAAACAAAATCCTAGTTAAAAAAAAGGGAGGGTAAATGGCATGACAGTCCCAATTGAAGTGTTGCAAAGATATGAGTAAATAGCACAGATTTTCTAGTGCCTGGAATTTCACTAAACCCACAACTGAGTGGCATTCTGGTGCAGTGTCTGGGATCCAGAGCCATGAGCACTGTGGAAATGTTGCTTATCCAGTGTGCTTTTAATTCAGAAGGAGTTGTGCCATCCAGTGAACTGCCTTTTTTTTGGGGAAAAAAACCCCAAACTGCCTGGAAAACCAGTTCTGTTCTTTTCTTTGGGCTCTAATTTTCTAGCTCTGCTCAGTAAGGAGTAACTGGGTTTGTAGTCATCGATTCTTTTGTGAGCACTGCAGAAGTTCGTGAAGAATATTCAATATTCAACTTGTGTCTCTCGCTGGCTACTGGTAAATGCACATTTTTCATAGTGCTATTGAACACTTGTTTGTTATCTTGGAAAGCAGAAGTACCCATATATCAGAGTATCCCTCACGCGGCCTCTGTTTACTGGTAGCTGGCAGGAATTCTAAGTACATAAAATAAGAAAAGCATGAGGCAGGACTTTATTATTTTTTGAATGAAAAGAAAGCCACAAGTCCTGAGAATCCTAAAACCAGCCAAGCACAGTAAAGGTCTCAAGAAGCATAGTTTTCAGTCTAAATAAAAAGCTATTGTGGTGTAGCTTAAGTCACAGTTCCAGCTAAATCTGAATTATAGTATCAGCAAATACTTTTGCCATTTTGTACTGTTCTGATTTTATTATTTTGCTGCACGTTCTGTTCAATGATTGACTTGAATAGACTTGAGAAAGTTGATCAATGCAGACACAGCAATTACAGATGAATAAATTACAGGCCTTCTCCGGCTGAATTGTGGAAAGAGTTGGAAGCTTGTGTGTGTGGGGTTCACTGAGTTTCCCCACCGAGAGTGTCAGATTTGTTATTACTAAACAATGCTGTGTGTGCTGTAGGCAGAAAAAGCTGCAGGGTTGTGTTTAGAATAATAGTGTGTTCACAAATAGTACTCAAATAGCTCTGAAATCTCACAGTTAGCTGCATCGTCATTCTATTATCTCACTGCTTCATGCTTCTGAGACCTTTTCCTAGAAGACTATGAAATCATTCCAAATGTAAGATGATAAATTAATAGAACAAAACAAATTGGAGTCAGTAGGAGTGCATTTAGCTCTAACAAGACCCATCTGAGTTTCAGATTTTCTCTTGCTATTATAAAAAAATAAGGCTTGTGTCAGAACTCATCTTTTTTTTAATTGCTCCTGCACAAAGCACTGGATATTTTTTTTAAGGGCTAATGGAAAGGAGCAGTCTCTCCAATTCTTCACAAAACCATTTTTTTAAAGTAGGAGGGAAAAATGTGAGATATAAGAAGAAATACATTTCATATCACCTAGGGCAGAAGGAATGGATATTTGGGTTCTTGCACTGCATCACAATGTACAGGGATGGCTTTAGGGTAAATAATGTTAAATATTTGCAGGAAGTGAGAATTCAAACAAGACACATTTAGAGGTGGAGTGTTTGATGTTATTTTTGAAGAGGCAAAGAAGTTTCCTATGCTCTCCCTGAAAGTATTGAAGGTTTTTGAGTTTTGTTAGGTTTTTTTCCCTTGGTGTGAAAGGAAAACTATGAAACATCCTTCTATTGCTAAACATATCTCTTATGTGCCAATGAACTGCAGCAGCCTGGAAATTAGGGAACCGAGATTCTATTCTTCTGGAGAATAAAAGATCATTAAACTCTGCCTCCTTCACCTGATGCTTATAATGAATTTTTCTGCTAGGAAGCACCAAAGGTGTTTCATTTGCTGATCTGTTCTTTGATTTGATTTCCTAAGATTAAGCAGATTATGCAGAGCACTTGTGTTGTTCTTTTGATAATACTTCATCATAGTTCCCTTTCTTTAGCAGACTCTAATAGTGTCCCTGTAAAGAGATGTTCGAGTCAGCTTGATGATAAGTGACTTGATTAATACAAGAACATCTCACATTCAGAACAGAGTCTTTCATGCACTCACGTGGTGTCACAATATTGTCTTCCCCACATCCAGAGAATCTTTCCTGTTGTTGAAGGACACAGTAACATTCTGGAGAGTTCACATGCCCCACTGTGTCCTGGCAGCAACTCCATATGGCTGCATTTGTGTGCCACTCCAGGCAATGTCAGTAGAGTTTGGAAAGACCTGTAAACTTTAAAGAGCTAAGAAAAGAGTCTTGGGGTTTGAAAACTGTGTTTGTGTTCTTATACAGTCTTCTCAAAATAATTTGCCTCATGTACATTGGCACTGTTGAGTTGGTTGGAAAGGGATTGGTTCATCAAGTCAAAGGAAAAAGCCAAGAAGGGGTGGGAACTGGAAGGGATGAGTAAGAGGTAAGTTTGTCAGCGATGCAATTTCTTTCCCTTAAATAGTTAGCCTTTGTTGCAATGCATTCAGCATTGAAATGTTATGCAGGGAAGAGGCCAAACACAGTGTAAAGGATTTAATAAAACTGATCAGCTCTGCTCTGACATGTTAAAGTGGTGCCATTTATTAGAAAATGTTTTCAGTTACTCTGATCTGTTTCCTCTTAAAAGAGTGAAAGAGGTGATGGAGGAGCCAACTTCTGTCCAAGAGACACTTTATGTTCATTAGTTTGGCCAGATTTGAAGCAATTTTGTGCTGAATTGAAGATTTCTACTGTTTGGTAGCAATGGAAAAGAAAAATGATTAGAGGACTCATTATCTTTAAGTATAAGAATAATGCCCTAAATACACAGTTACAGATATTAATGGCACTCTAGATTCACTTGTGCGTCACTACATGTGTAAAATTTTTATTAATGAGGTTCTCTACTTGTTTATTAATGGTTTCTCTACTGGTGACCACTGAAATGAAAATCCAGCTCTTTGCTTGTGCTCCTCTGCCACTGCCAGTGCCTTCTGCAGGTGTTGGAATGTGAGAAGCACAGCTCTGAGCTTCCAGCAAACCGTGGAGCTTCAGCAAGGCCAGACATACCAACAGTATCTTAGGGACAGACAGACAGAGCAGAGTGACAGTGGGGTTAGAGTCAAATAAGTGTCCACAGTGGCAACCTTTGGGCAAGGACAAAGGGCTGATGGAGAGGCAGCTGGGGTGGCCTTGGCTGTGCCAGGGTGGAGGGCACAGGAGGTGAGGAGAGGGCTCTGCCCCTACCCAGGGTGTAGAACAGGCGTGGGGGTCTCTGTCTACCTTGAGACATGATACAAAGTGTTGCAAACTGTATTAGGAGAACAGAGATGTCTACGTTTGGTAAATGATTATATTTTCTTTGTATTTAATTATTTTTGGAGTAATTGTGAACTCCTTCTCATTCCTTGAGAACTTGATGATCAGTTAGGAATAATGAAGGAATAATGTATTGTTCCTTCACAGAGTAAATGAAATGAAATGAGGCTTTCACAGTAGCTAAGCATAATCTATAGATTAAGCAAAACAGTACAGTACACATGCTATGTATGTTTAATTTCTTTCCCTGGATGTTAGTTTATGTAAAACTGCAGTTATCTCCATTGAAATGTCCCCCAAAAAATAGTGGAGAGGAGTAAAAAAATATTCCAGCAGGAGCCTATTAATAATCTTGATTATCAGACTGAAAGTGTGAAAATTTTAGAAGTGAAAGCTCTTTTTTTCCACAATTTGGAACATAGGTATGAACAATTGATTTTGATCTTGTAAGCCTTTATAAAAGCTGAAGTTTATATCGAGTGGGTGCAGTGAGCTTAGTTTCAGAGGCAACTGATAAGAGGTTTATATTCTATGAGTAAACGCTTGTTAGTTACAGACTATTTTTCAAAAGCAGAAAAGATTACATTTAAGACACTAACCTTTCACTGTATGTGCCTCTTCTGACTTTTAGTAAGTGCTGTGTATGGATGTTGATTTCTGAAATGTGGGAAATACTGGCTTGTCTTGTCAATTAATTTCAGAAATGCTCAAAAACTGAGTTCTTGGTTGCTGCATTACCTTGGAACCATTTCTGGATCTTGCTGTCTTAGGCTCAGAGGTTTTGGGTGTTATTTTGGTATTTTAAGTTACATAGCTGTGGTCTGCAGATCTTAGGGGTTGTTTTAAAGTCAGGAAACAGATAAACTCAGTTAGAAAGGAAGACTTAGATTGGAGGGTGATCCCATTCTGGTAAATGCTTGCTCACATCTTCAAATAAAAATAAATATTCAGATCATTATAATTGAGAGCTCAAGTACAGTGGCAGTGTCTCTGTACAAGACACAGAGCTTCTGGGCTTCTAACAGCTCCAGTCAGCATGTACTGGTCTTACTGGGAAAGGTGAAGGAAGTCCTGTTGGCCTCAGATCTGATTAGGTATGGCCCTATTTGAAAAGGTATTTAAAACCTTTTAATATGTTTTTCTTCATAGCATACTTGATATTACTTATAAGTATATAATATTATGTATAGTCTATATATTATATATAGACTAATGCTCTATCTGGTTTGGGTGTTCACAGTGCTGTGTGGAGTAAAGGCTGGAGGGATCAGAGGATGAATCCTGGTCCTGCCCTGCTCCAGGAGAACTGGCCAGCAGGGTGGGAAAGGGGATCCTCCTGCAGAAGAATAGCTGTGCATTCTCAGAGAGCTTTCTGCAGCATCCTGCAGCAGAAGACACTGGGAGAGAGCTAGAAAGAGGTGAGGAGTGCAGAAGATGATTTGGAGCATCTCTCAGAAAAGTTGAGTGCAGGTCACAGACAAGCCTTAGAGCAGAGGTGATGGCAGAGGGCACTTTCCATGTACAGCAATCAAGAAAGAACTGATAGAGCTTGCAGGAAACCAAGAATCCATGGAAATGTGGTGGACTAGAAAGGATGACTGAGGCCCAGGCTTCATCCAGCAAAGATTTACCTGGAGAGTAGATCTATAAAAAATCCTTTTATTTTAAGCTGGTTTTCCAACCACAAACCTTCTCTACTCTGGAATTCTAGCCTGTTTTAATCTATTTTCAAATAACATTCAATTCTATTTTTTTACAATGTTAGTGTGTTACATTAAAAGAAAGCAGATTCATCTCTTAGCCTTGGCTAACTTGGGATCCAATGGAAAGTGTCATTTGATGTAGGGCCTATTATTGGAAGGATTTGAGTAATGATTTTCCATGATATGAATCAAAGTAGCTCTAAAGTCTGAATAGCCCAAACAGATACAAAAAGCCCCTGGGTGATGACTGAAGATCAGCTTTTTGATTTTGTTAATTTCTGTGCCAATAAATCCAAAACTGAGAACAGATGTGCCAGAGCAAGAGTAGAGACTATTCTATTCTAGTCAGTTTGGAAAAGTTCATGATTAAAGACTAACTTTGAGGCTCTCGTCAATAGTTCCAAAATTAAGTTTGTCATAACACTTTATATAATGCTAATGATAAGCTATTTATTGTGTGGAAAATGTCAGTTTATTTCTTCCTCTCTTCTTTTGATCTAATACTTCCTGACATGTTGAAGTCTAAGTATTTAGGTCTCTGCAGTGATTATCCAGGAGAAACCCATGTAGCTGTGGAGAGGGGAGCTGTACAAGGATGAGGTGCAGCACCTGTGGAAATGGCTGAGGGGTACAGTGGGCCCTGAAATGAAGAAACTCTTTATGACTTTGATCTGGTATCACAATGGAATGTGTATTGCTAGTTTATGTATTAGATATGTTGCACAGTTCCAGCTTGAGGCCAAGAGCAGGCAAGATTAAATGAGGGGATGGGGAGAGAGGAGAGGCTGGAATCAATGAAATGCCTTCAGGGCAGGAGAAGACTTTCCCTGCAAGAGGCTGTGGGTGGTTGTGCCATTGTGTTCCTGCACACACAGCACAGGGCTGAGTAACTGCAGCAGTGAATGGGGGCACTGCCCTAGTGCAGCCAGGGAGAGGAGCTGAGGCTGGAAAAGCTGGGTTCTGCCCTGGCCTCCTGGGTGCTGGTGAAGGAAGAGGCACATGCAGCCTGGACTCCTGTATGTATGGCACCTGAATTGCAGTTTTGGTTGCAGTGAACATTTCACCACTAAGCCAAAGGGGAGCCGTGCTGCTGAGAAGGACTGACAATTACTTCTTGTGTTCCAGCCTGGCTGCTGTGCTCATGGCTTGGAGGAACACCCTGTACAACAGTAGGTTAAGGGCCCACAGGCAGAAGTAAAAGATCACAGCTCACACACAGAGCTGTTGGGTCAAAGACTGCTCCTCTCTTTTGAGTGTTTGAATCTCTCTGCAACATACTTTTCAAATCTCTGTAGCTTATTATTGATTCAAAAGTAATTTCAGGGCAAATAAGAATTTTCAGGTAACTTACTGTTAACCATCAAACTCTGCATGGGATCTGGCTGTTGCAGGAAAACATGGGCAGGTAAGATTTTAAACCTCCTAAATAACAGCAGTTCCAGGAGGAATTGGATCTTGCTGTAAAAAAATCAGTTAGAAGCAGTCTGAAATGGATCAAGAAATGTTGGGACAAAACTTCTTTTGTTTTTAAATTTCATTAAGGCATTTCTAAGGGCTCAGTCATAAAATCATCATCAAACTTGAAACACCCAAAAGTTGAATTCAGGCATAAACCATCTTTTAGAGAATCTTTACAAATCCTTTTGTTGGTAATACTTTCTAACTTACTGACAGGGAAGTAAGTAATGCATCATCCTCTTATTTATTTTCCAGTTGTCAGAGAATGGATAGTGGTAAAATATTTTAATAAATTCTGAAACAAACCATTGTAGGTAAAATTCTCTTACTGTGTTCATGATAGACACACACATATCCCTTCTGCATTCCTATAAATACCATTTATTATCTTAAACAAACTTAAATCCTGCTTTTGACTAACAATTCTTATTCTGTAGGAAATTTTAAGCAATTAGTGGAATTTTTTTGCCTGTTTAAAGAGTATGTATATGTTAGAACTAAAGTGGCAGGTATCTTACACAAAGCTGGAGTTAATGGAATTATTTCTTAAGGCTCGATGGCTTCCCTCAAACCACAGGTTATCGATTCATTGGGAAGAGTAATGCTGTCATTAACCCTGGTCTGCTGAGAGCTCCAAGTCCTTGTTAAAACCAGGTGATAAGAAGTCACGGAAGGACAAGGACCTCGTAGGTATTTTCCTTGCCAGGCTTGTCTGTGTTTGCCCGGGTGCTGCTCAGAGAGGGGTGGTGGGTGATGGGTGATGGGTGGGGGTGATGAGTGATGGGGTGTGTGCTGCTCCCCCCGCGGCGGTGCCTGGACACATTCCCCAGGAAACTTCGGTTTACACAAGCCTCGGAAAGTTACCTGGCTGGGACTTTGATCACGCTGCTTTGGGTCTAGTTCTGACAAGTCTTAAATACTTGCGAGGCCTGTGCCAGTGTTTGGCTGGCCTTCCCATTAAACTTGTTCTGTGTGTGTCCGGCTGTAGCTGTCTCTGCTGTGTCTCGTTGCCCCTGACCTTTCGCCGGTGTCTGGAAGAGCCTGGCAGTGGCTCGCCCGTCTCCGAGCGGGCTGGGCTGTGTGCTTCAGCCCCTGGCCAGCTCCAGGATCTCCGTGTCTCTTCCGTGCTGGAGGACGCAGGGCTGGAGGCAGAAGCGCGGTGGAGTCCTTCCCGTGTCCCAGAAAGGGAAGGCTCGGCATTCCCGGCCCGAGCTCTCGCTGGCTCTGTAGTTTGCATCCACTGCCCCAAGGGTGCACTGCTGGTTCGTGTTCGTCCTTCCCTCGCTCAGCCCCGGCGGCTTCTCCTCCTCCCCGGGAAGGAGCGCTCACCCAGGAGGGACCAGGCCCGGTACGCCTCCTGCCCTCCCCTGTCAGGATGGATGGGATCCCTGAAAAACTCACTTCCAGAGCGAGGGACCTGAGCGTGCTCTTGGGCTTGTTCAGACTGCGTTTGTGGCAGAAGGAGGAGGTGGAGACAGAAGAGTACCTTTCATCCAAAACACAGGGTGCCTTTGAACACTCGAGCAGTGTTTGAACAACACAAGTGGCCACTTGCTGCAGTATAAAGAAGTGTTTGAAAGATTGAATGCTGATCGTCTGAGCTGTCCATGACCCTTATTCTCACTCACTTTAAAAAAATAACTGCTGTAAACCCAAGTTATGACCTCTGATAATTTTTTAAAAAGCTCTCCACTTTCCCCGTGGCACAGGTAGGATTACAACAGACAATAGCAGCTAACAGGGTACTGCTAAGCTGGCTAAGGAGGATTTTCTTTTCTGGAGATTTTCATCAGATGAAGGGAGTTAGACTACCGGGAAGATGTTGGTTGTTTCCAGTGCCCCATTTCTTTTTTCCCTACTCAGCTGGTGATCAGAACAGAGAGCTATCCTACCAGATGCATTATTGTCAGATAGAGGAACACTTAACTAGCAATATTTCTATAGTTAAACAAAAGTGGAGTTATAGCCAAGCATATTCTCTACTCCCACACATTCTATATTTTTCATTAGGTTTATTCATAGTTTTGCCATTGACAGAGAAATAACTTTAAACATTCTTCCTTATAGGAAACAAATGGTCTAATTCTGGCTTCCTGAGCAGACAGGCTTTGTTTATTGAGTTTTAAACGTGTTATATAACTCCTCTTATCACACATTTAGGAATTCAAAGGCAGGTTTCTAGCCTGAAGGTCTCTGATAACATCCTATTTTCTCTTATATTTTTCCTACCTACGGTTTCCAACTTTGTGGCACTATTAACACTCCATCAATAATTTTAGTCTCTTCAGATAACAACAAAACCTAACTTTTATGATAGAGGATATTTTCTAGTGTATAAACCCTCTGTATTCTATAACCAATTTATTATTATTATCTTATTTCCCATGGATTATTATGCTAAAACCTTATTCAGTGACAGCATAGAGCAATTAATAATTAGGGTTTCCCATGGAAAACTTAAAATAAGTATATGGAAACCCACTATCAGGGGTTTTTATCCTCTCAGGGGAGAATACTTCCTTATCAATTCTGTATCCTTTCAGAGCAGATTTGTACAAACTGTTTTATAGCGAAGTGCACTTTCATTATTTGCAATCAGCTGTATTTTCGATGTGAAGAATTGGAATCCTTTGTACTTTGATCAAATCAGTGGGCATATCTTTGCTAAGAAAGCCTTCTAGTTTCATTTTTTAAGTCTGACAGCAGTGTCTGTTCCTTTGGTAGCTACAGCCTGTCTCTCCAGGGGCTCCTTCTGCAGTAACCCCAAGCCAGACCCATTCCTCCAGATCTCATGTGTTCCCATTGCCTCCAAGCACAGATTTTGATCTGCTGTCTGCAGGCTCAGACTTCTTCTCAGACTCCTGTAATACCTGCTAAACACACTTGTGCAGCTATGATCAGGTTTGCAACTTTAAGTGAATCAAATCTGTTAAAAGAAAAAGCAAGAGTGGTGCTTTTCCACCAGTGAGGTAACAGGAAGACTAAAGCTGGGTTGCCAAAACTACAAAGCTGCTTCATTCTTTGTGCAGGTTGCAAGAGACTTCTCCAAGAGCTTTGGACCAAGGGAGAGTGCAGCTCTTATCCCCAGGTTGAAGCATCAGAGCCCTGCTCTGCCAGTGCCATTCTGCAGTTCCTGGAGTACAAGGACTTAGGGCTAAGACTGCATTTTTTCTTGGTTCAGTGCAGTGCAGTCTTGGGAGGGGAAAATGGTGTCGTTTGCTACATAAATTGTAGGGTTTGGTGGGGAGCTCTGACAGCAAAGCTTTTTATGTATCCCTGATCACCACTGTGTTTCTAGGAGGATGTGGAAGTTTACAGGAAGCATCAGGAAGGGATGTTTACTGTCACATTTAATAAAGCTCCATGTTCAGAGAAAAAGCATGCAGTACTAGTTGTGGCAATTACTCACTGGAAATGTGCCCCTTTTATCCTAGGTTTGGTGCTATTTCTGTTATGTGTAAGCTTTTCATCATGTAACTTGGATTCCTGAATCCCAGCATATGGGCTTTCTGATTTATTTATGTTGTTGATGAAGGTGTGATTGCTTAACTTCTTTATCTGACTTTTTTTTATTCTTTCACTTCATGTCTGGATTTCTGACAAAATTTTAAATAGTGAATAATGAATTAAGCAAGATGTTTGGCTGTACCAAATGTTGCAGTGTCTTTTGGGACTCAGAAAAATTGCACACATACTGAACTCAGGCTTTGGTTGGAAACTGTTGTGGGTGGCAGAACATACCTATCTGAAGTGCAAAGGCCGAGGACTTAAATACTGGTAAAACTCATCCTTTCCAGAACCAACAAGAACTGTAGCTATGTATTCATTACCTGTCTTCTGCAAGAGAAAATGAATTTCTTGGGCTTGTTTCATGTCTTATAATTCAGAAGTTTTGTGTCTAAGAAAGGTAATGGAAGCTCTTGATCCAATAATAGTATATTCATATAGTCTAGCAGGCTAGGTTGTCACTTGCAAGCATCAAAATGCACACTACCTTCAGCCAAGAAGGGGGCTGTAAAATAATTTAGAATACAAGTAATGGATACAAACTAAAAAATACAATTGGTAAAACCATGAACTAGCAATCAGTTTTGCTGAAGACCACTTAAAATGGAAGGAGTTTTTTAATTAACCCAAATAAAGGTTTAGATCCCAGATAAACTACTTTCTGTTCTTATTCTAGCACCACCTTTGGATCCCTTCTAGCTTTGGAGAGGGCAAGGCCTCTTACTTGGGAATTCATCAGCAACAGCTGATGATGATGTTTTTTCCCTCTAAACTCCATTTAATATGCTGTCAATTAATTTCCAGGTAGGTTACATATTACATGCTGATTTGAAAGTGCAAATCTGATTGCAGTGCAAGCTGCACCTTGTGCAGGGGTGTTCGACTGTGCTCCTCCTCTGTCCAGGACTTGTCTGGAGTATGTGTTGTCTCCCTTTGATCCTGGGTGGCTGTGGGTGCATGGGATAGACTTCAGCTTTGTGGTCTCCACTCAGGATTAACTGATGCTTTAGTTTGTGGTCTTTAGTTGAGGAATTAAGACATTGCCACTATTTCTAACAAATGAAATAAATTCTGCTTCTGTGTTGCAGGTGATTGCGAATTTGTCCTGAAACAGAAGGCTAGCAAAACCTTCTGTGCATTGACATGACTTAAGAGGTGGCAGAGCTGTGGAGAAAGCTCACTGCAGGATGTTTTGGAGCAGCCCTCTCCAGTTCCTCCCAGCCGTGGAGTGGTCCTGCATTGCTGTCCTCTCGTATCTTACAGCACACAGGAAACCAGGTGGGGCTGGGGCAGGGACCAGCACTGTGAACTGAGCAGTGGGGCAGGATTCAATCTCCAATTTCACCTCAGACTTTTTGTCACTTCAGTTCTCCAACTGAAAATAAGGAACAATGTCTCGCTAAAGGGAGTGCCAAGCTGGAGAAAGAAGTCCCCAAATGATTGTGAGCAGCCTGGTGCTGTGGCAGGGCTGGGCAGGTGCTCAGAGACGTGGTGTGCTAACACACAGCTCAACAGACCGCAGGAGATGTGACCCAGCAGGAGGGCATTGTTTGATTAAAACTGCAGAATTTGTAGGCTGGATTATCAGCTCTGCAGTTTACCAGCACTGCCTGCTCTGCCAGGTCAGCCAGTGAGTGTGCAGGGGAACACCCCTGAGGAAGATCCTTAGCTTCCTTTAGGTTCTGTCTTGTACTGAGCACTCTCTGACCCATCGTTAACAGCCTTCCTTCACTACAGGATCCTAGTGATTAAGACCTCTTTAATTACATAAGACCTCTTGAGAAATATTATCTAAAAAATTAGCAAAGAACATCGGAAACTGTGTTACCTAGACAGCTGAAAGGGTTTTTTTTAATCAATCTAAGTAAGCAGTTAGAGACCAGTCAAAAGAGGAAATAACCTTTTGTCAAACGTGATACTTTTAAGATTTCAGATTACTGACTAATCATCACTAATTAAGATGATAACAGAGCAAGAGCATCTGGATGCTTTTTTCTGTGCCTGAAGACTTCCAGGATGTGTGCTGATGTGTATTTTTCCTGCATTATTTTTCATTTCTATTTTATGTCTCTAATCTGGCAATCAACAAATCTAAAAAATACCGGTCCTAGGAGTGGGAGAAAATTTTTTATGGTTGTTTTTCACTTTTCATCTTCTGTTGGAGTTTATCAGACCATCTAATTAATTTCAGGTGTAAGTAAAACATTGACAAGTGTATGTGTTTTGGATATTTTGAGGGTGCTTTTTTTTAAAGTGCCGTCTCCTTACTAGTAGGCCCTCATGTTAAGCCAGATGAAAATTAGAAATTCTACTCATGCTCATGTAGTGAAAATGGCTTGTGGAGATGAAATGAATGATTTGAAGGGGTCAGTATGTATGTAGCCACAGCTACCAGTTTTCTACGAGTGTGTTGTTGAAAAGCAGATGTTATTAAAACTAGTGCCAAACAGCCAGGTCAGGAGGCTTATAAGTCACTTCAGTTTCTCCACAAGATAATGAATGAAAAACTCACCACTTCTAAGGCAAATGCTTTCATTCAGGTCCTTAACTGTGGTAAGAACATGATAATAAAAAAAACTGTTTTAATTTCATTGCATTTTATTACAAGATTCTGCTTGAAGCAGGTTTGTGATGTGCACCTACCAGTACCTAGAACACAAGAAAAAGCTGTGAGGCTATGTGGAAATGTGGCCAAGGCAGAGTTACTGTGGCAGTGCCTTTGAAGTGGTTTTTATGCTTGTTAGGTACCCATGTTGGGGAAGGTTTACAGCATGACTTCCTGGCCCAGTGATGAAGTTAGAGTATCCCAAGGAAAAAGACAGTTATTGAGCTATAAAGGCATCTGCATTTTCTCTGACATAAGAGATCACCAACTTTCTGGAAATAAATGCAGTGACCAAATCACTTGACAGGTTTACGAAGTCCAACTCAGTAATACATTTTCTTAGTACCATCATTAGACATGTTTTGAAATCTTGTTATTAATATTATTTTTTTGAAAAAAATAGCTTATATTCCTGTACTTGATGGATTGTCCATGAAGGAGAAAAAGATGCAGCAGACAAGTGGTTTGAAGGTGCTCAGAGGTATTTATTAGAGCAGGCTCTTGTTTGTGTGATGTGAATGCAGACATAGCAGAAGCGTGTGCAGAGAGCATCCTGCTCCTAGATTGTGATGAAGATGTTAAAAACAAAGTGGGAGTTTGAAAGGGCACATCTGCTGGCTACTGCAGCTACAACCAAAGGTTTGTCAGAAAGCTATTCCCGGCTGAGGCTCTCCCCAGCTGCAGTGCAGAAGGTCCCTGTGCCCCTGTGGGCATGGCTGGGAGCCTGTGTTCATTGTGGCACTGCCTCAGATGGTGTTACTGCAGAGGGGCTTTCCTCTTCTCCCACGGAAACGTGTTGCTAGCAGCCTCTTGTATGTTCACTGTGTACTCTGCAGTAATGGTCCCTTCTGCTGTGAGGAGCAGAGCCTGCTGAAAAGCAGTACATCTGTAGAATAAGTGAGATCCTGCAGTGAAGGATCTGACCCCTGTCAGGGCCAGCTTTGCCCAGAGAGGAGGGACTGACGACCGTGCAGTTCCCCACAGCATGTTTCTGTCACTTGTGCCAACTTGTTGACCAATAACAACCACATCTGGGAGCATAAAAAAGGTTTCCAAACACTGATGTGAAGGGAATTGGTTTGATAGACAAATACTTGCAACAAACACTTTATATTTTTCTTTCTAGAATTTGCTACTTTGTATTTTAGTTGCACCCAAGAAGTATTACCTACAGTAAAAAATTATTATTACTCTTTTTTTTATGTTTCATCTCTTAACCTATTTTTTTCCTCATAATTTTTAAATTGAGAGAGACCCTAATTAAAACTATGAAGTTTGCTTCTCTTTGTTTTTCCTTCACTTCTTTTTTTAGGGGCCTAACCCATTCGTATGTGTGCAGTAACACTTTATCTCTTTCTAAGGAACTGTTGTCGATATTAAAAACAGTAAGAGTTTGCACTTGCTTAGCCACTTTAATATTAAACTTTGCAGTACTTTATAGGCACCAGTTAATTAAGTTCTATAGCACTGCTGTTACAGCGTAGGCAGGGACAGGTGAATTGACAAACAGAGTGGAAGCATGGCTCCCTTAAATTCATAATGGGATTAAGCCAACCCTGTGAAGATTTTTTTAGCCCCTTTATGGAGGTTTATGCAATTTAAAATTCTCCTGGTCAGTGTTCCATTTTTCTAGCATGTACAATAGAGGATTGCAATGCACATCATAGAGGTGATCATTGCATTTGTGAGACTCAGTTATAACCACATTTCCTTTACCTCTTCGTGATTGGTCTGACTTTGTAAGTTTAGCTTCATGTTTCTTCTGTGCTTCAGTACTATAAATATCCCTACAGCTAAATTGCTCTATTTTCTAAAATCACATCTACATAGATCCTTTTTCTTGGTGTTATCAACATTATCCTTATCTGGTGTCCTCCTGGCCAAGTTTCTGTTCTGTACTTGATTACAAGGAGTGATTAAAGCTGCAGCTCATGGTGAATTGTGTGTTTATGGTGCAAGGAAGTCACACGTGAAAAACTGTGCATTGGGTTGTGTACAATTATAGAGAGAAACATGCATTTACACATATTAAGTAAGAAGCTGTAGAACATATTATCTGCAGAATTCTGAGTCCTTAGAATAATTCATAGTTTCTCTACATTTCTCAGTATTATTAATTCAGCTGCAGGGAGATGATGGTGGTAAGGTTAGATTTTCTTCTTCAGAATTCTTCTTTAACATATTATTTTTACATGATATGTGGGTAATGTGAAAAGCCCATCAGGACCCATCACAAAAGTGCCAAACCCCCAACTTCCCTTCTGTTTTATTCAATAGAACAGCAGCTTTAGATCTAATGAGTACAATCTTGATCTTGCCCTAGCAATAAAATGTAAAACCACCGCAATGCTATTTGTGTTTAAGATACTATGTCATTTTCACTGAAAATTAAAAGCAACAAAGGCATATAAATGTTTTAGGTCAGTGAATTAAGGTCAATTTGGGCTTTGCATTAAATATATATCAATATTTTCTAAGACGTCAGAAGAGAAAGGGTCACATTCACTGTGAGACCAAAATGAAGCACAATTACCATATCCATTCTCATTGCAAGGTTTATAATTCATGCTTTACTTAAATTACAGTTTGCTTAAAAATAAAATTACAAAATCTTTGACGTTGTTCCTTAGAAAAACTGCCTTCCTGATGCTCTCCATTAGACATCATGTGCACTTTTTCAATCTCCAGATTGGGAATACATTTGAAGATAAATTTTGACAGCCGTCAGCAGCTATAGATTTGCATTACCCCGGAATTTTCAAGATAATTCAATTTTACATTCCATTTCTGTTTCAGAAAGTAGCATTTATCAATTCTACCATCCTAAAATTCAGGTCTGAAAATAAAACGAAGCCAGAAAAAAAAATGGGCAACTTGCCACAATTCATGAATCAGGTTCACCTCCTGGTTACCCTGAACTTAGAGATTTCTACATCCCAAATACATTTATCCTATAGTTATCATACATTTAAAAATCTCAGATGTGGAGGTAGTTTTGAAATTTGCTTTCTGACAGGCCTCAGGACATGTAAGTCATTCCCCTTCTCTGTTCTATTCCCTACCAAGCACTTCCTTCATTGACCTTGATTCTGGTAAAACTGTATAGGATGAGCAGAGTTTGGCTGTGAGTGCTACATGTTTTACTTTTATTTTCAAATGCCAGTTGGGCTTTCTGAATCCATATCCTGCTGAAAGAAATAATATTCCTGAAGCTAAAAGATGAGGAGAAAAATTAAAACATGTGGTCAGCAGATTTCACTACTAGTGAAAGTCTTAGCAAATACACAATAAAAGTTTGTTTATGGTAAGTAAAACATAGCACTGTCTTAAACAACAATGAAATAATTGGCCTTTTGTTAAAAAAATTTGTATCAGCTCTGTTTGGATCCATAAATAAAGTCTTGATCTGGTGGAACTGGATGAGCAATTGCTAAAGATGGTATTTGAATAAATATACCAATACTTGAATGTCTGCAATCTGATTAATCTAAGTCATAAACATGAGCTGTGAGTTCCAGTCTGCTGCTTGTCTAATATCTGGTAATTCTAGAGCCAGTCTCTGGTATAAACCAGAATGGAAAAGGAGTCTTGGGATATTTCAAGTTTCAGTTTTTGATTCATACTGGATCTAAAGCTGGATGGATTTGTGGTTTGTAATTAAATGAAAATAATTTCAGTCCTTCACTATGACTGATTTTTAAGCTCCTTTTGGGAGAGAACAATCTTCCTTTCTGTCTTCGTGACAGTGTTTACTTCAATGGCACTCTGCTTCAGCCTAAAAGGCATAGTCATGACAGAGATTTCTGTGGTGTTTTTGGTGAAGATTATTCATAATGCATGTGTTCCAGAACTGCTAAGAATTTAAATAACTAAATTAAGAATGACACTTTTTTACCCCCCACAAAACACACAAAAAAATCCCAAGTACTCTTTTGCATGAATCTTCCCTGATTAAAGGATAGCCTTTAGGATAGCCTAGGGTGGATAGCCCTGTGATTAATTAATATTGAAAAAAAATCAGTTGATCGAATATTTAAAAGCAGATGCCTACTAATACAGCTACTTTCTAAATACAGCTTCCTCATACTTGCTAAGCTATGTTCTCTTTTTTCCCTTTTTTTAAAATAACTTTTAGGAGCACTCCAGTCACATCAGTGACAAAACAGACATCAGGCAACCAGCAGCTATCCATTAGAGTCACATCTGGTAGGTTTGACTGACACTCAGTAGCACTGATTAACCACAGAATAACATGCCAGAAATGTAACAGGAGACGTCACTTCTGCCTGATACCAATCAATCACTCACCCTCTGCAAGCACAAATGCACATTCACAGTGGAATGAGTTTGACCCACACTCTTATCAGAATAATAGCGAGAAACTACTGCCAGGCTTCTGGATGGGAAAAATAAAGAACGAAGCAAATGCCAGGAAGCAGATTCACAGATGGGAATGCAGGTTGTTAAATGGCACCATGGCATGTGACCGTGAGGACCAGACTCTTCTCCATATTGGAGAAGATGTGTTTGATCCGAGGATTGCCAGTACTCAAATGACAGAGCTGAAATATGTAAAATAATATAGCAAAATCCTGGTGCAGCATTTTGACAGCTCAGTGCTTTAAAGATCATTTTTTCCCATCAATACAAAAGATAAAATAAGGTAATGCTTGCAGCAAAAAGCAAGGGTCTTGGAAAGAGAGAGCTGCTTCCTGGCCTAGATTAAGTAGGGCAGTTAAGCACGTGCTAAGAGTCTGCCACTGATGTTTTTGTTGACTCAATATATTTAAGTTCCTTTACATGCAACATGCTTATGTGCTCTGAGTGCCTTTATCCTTGTGGTTTCAGTATTTCAGGTCTCAAACTATCTTCATTTAATGCAGGTCAGATTGCACCTTGCTAGCCAGTGATTCCCAAGGGAATTCTACTCCTGCAGCTTGAGGCACCACTGAATTTGGTGCCAGTTTCTTTGGTGTCTTGCCAGACACCATGGCATGATGTTGGGATAATTTGAATAAATCATAGGGAGTTGGGAGCACAAAGACAATTTTCCAATCCTCTTGCAAAATGCAACAGTAAATATAAAGTCATCCTGTGTTTCCAGTTCATTTTTAGGCTGTTCCACATGGCCTCTAGTGCAGGGCCTGGCAACACAGAGTCCAAACTCTAACAAACATTGGAACAGAGAGAACGTACAAGGAAAGAAAACCTTTTGGATTTCCTGAAACTGACCTTGATACTTACATCCTTTGAATCTCTTCTGCTCTATAATATTTTTCACATTTTTTATACCAGAGAGGAAGATTTTCTAGCTTGTATTTTTTGAGACAGCTGTATGTGCCAGCTGTTTTAACAGATACATTGTGCAGTAACTCTTACAAACTCTTCTACTACAGCCTGTTAAAGCTATTGCAGCAAAAAATGCTTTGCCGCAGCCTCCAGTTCTGCCTATATATTTTCTAGATTGGTGTAAATCAGTGAGGGCCAACTCAAAGCAGGGATGATTTGAATGGGAATAACAACTGAGAACAGAACAGACTTTTACATTGGAAAGAATCAGTCTATCTACAAAGTAAAATACCCATTACACAACATTATTTCCTGAAACAAAAAATTGATGTGGTATCTAATATAGAGCTTGCATAGTATTTCACAAGCAATGACTGTGCAACAATGTTCTTTGAAGAAGATGGCTTTCTGAAAGCAAGCCGTATGCATAATGCCCCCTAATAAGAGATGAATCTGATTGAAAATAACTGTGCAGATAATCTCATTCCATTTTTAAAAGCACTAAACTCTGTGTGATTGGCACAATTGCATTAATAATTTATAGCCATTGGGAATTGTTGGTTTCTGCCTTTTTTGGGAGTGTGAATCACGAATGATTGCTCATTTTAACAATATTGAAAAAGATTGTAGAAGTAAAGCTGAAGGGAGGAAATGTGCTGACAGAATGTGCAATAATTGTGTTGGCCAGCCTGACTCCTGGAGCTGGCTATCAAATGTGCTTCTGCTACTCAGCTAGTGAGAATCCTTAGCTAGTGAGGAAAACATCAGCTCTGGAAACAGGCTCCAGTGGCTGCTATTGTTTGAGAACGATGAAAACTCCCTATACCGTTGATATTTTAGATGTGGTATAAAATAAATTCCAAAATGCACAACTAGGCTTTATTTGGTTTGTTGCAATGTCAAAAAGCTTTAACACTTAAGCTGTCACTGCTGTTCCTGACAGAGCAAAGTAGGACAATCAAAAATGATGCATGAAAAGAGCTCTCTGTGCTTGACTTGTCTGTTTTTAGCCTGCAGTGGTATATAATTGTTTATTGAACTTGTTTCTTTGGGGATTGAATGCAGCCTGTTTTGAAGAAGGATCAGACCTTAAATATAAGATCAATTAGTAGCCTTACCTTTTGAGACATATGCTCAATGCACTTCTTCACTTTTGAAAGCGTATTTATTTCTATACTGTGTTATATATATACATACAATTTAGTTGCTTTCTTTAATGCTAAAATACAAGTAATGTATTGGAAAATTCATTTTTCTGTCCATACAGACATTGAACAAAGATACCCAGACTTTGAGATGAACAGCTGGTGACTACTGATCTATAAAAACAAATTCAATCAGTGTTCATAAACCTTTACAAATATATAGCATTTCTGTATAAGAATCAATTTTAATTAGTCAGAGGTTTCACACATCTCCACTTGTTTAACAAAACTGTATTAATAGCATTTACTGTGCCTCCTTGAAACTACAATTTTTAAAAGGCTGAGTTTGAGTCCATTCACTAACGATGAGATTGTGTCTAAGCAAGAGGTTCTGTTTAATAAATTTTGTTCAAATTTCTAAGGAAAAACCAGAACAATTGCCTCTGACTTCTGGTGCAGTAGGAATGCTCTCAGGAAAGAGCTGCAATCAGCTTATCACTAGGAGTAAGACTTAGGCAGAAGAGTCTCTCACAGACCATGGTCTATGGTTTTCCTCTTGCTCGTTTTCCCTCACAGCTCTCTGGGCTGCTGCCTTCATTTCTGCCTCCCATCTTTCAGCGGCTATGAACCAACTGATGCTTGGGACAGTTTTTCCCCAGCAGTACTAAACAACTCTGAGTTGCCTGAAAGTCCCAACCTCAGCTCTATTTTCTGTTAACACAGCATTAACATGGAAAGGTACAGATTCAGACTTCCTCAGCCCTGTCCAGCAGGTGCCACTCACAGGGTTCCCAGCGGCTCCGAGTGTCCTTCCTTCCCGGCAGGGATGCCCAGGCTGGCAGGGCTTGGTGCGGCTCTGCCCTCGGTGCCAGCTGGTTTCAGGTCCCAGGAGTACCTGGTTAAGGCTCGTGGTGAATCTTCTCAGCTTGGCCGAAGGCAGCACAGGGCCCTTCTCAATTTTTCTCTACTTGGTTTCGCTGTGCAGGGACTCTGGGCAGGGAGGCCAAGGAAGCAGAGCTCTGCTCCTCAGCCCAGCCTTGGCTCTCCCGCCGGGATGGAGATTCCCATGGCGTCCTGGAAGGGAAACTGCCTCCCCCGGGACTCGTGTGCTCTTCCCCTCCTCTTTCTAAGCTAAGAATGTGCTTTCCTCACCCCCCATCACTCAGGGCACGCTGGGGTACACTTGTGATTGCTGCAGCAGAAATGTTGCTCTGTCACTTAAAAGCTCCAGCAAGTCAAGAGGGTGATACAATTTACATGACTTCAGGGTTGTGAAATCCTGATGGGACCCTCTCAGCCAGCCTCTCTCCAGCTGGCACTGAAGTACTTCTGAAGATAAATGCTACAATTTTCAGAAGAGCTTGAGGGAGTAGGTGCCTGATCTCCTTGGATTCCTTAGAAAATCCCATTTTTTAAGCTTTTGTAGCATTAAAATATAATGTGTTCTTCCTTTTTTTTTTTTTCCCCAGAATAAGGGAAGACTGTTTACTGAAAATAAACTTCAAAAGCATAGTGTTTTAAGATTTTTTTTCTTAATTACTATGCATTTTCCAGTTCTTTTGTAAGTATAGCTATTGATTTGAAGAAGCCTGCATGGAGGCACTCAGTGAATAGATTGAAAAGATAATCCTATTATGTTCACTCTGACTGCAGGAGTTACTGTAATTTTTTTTCTGAGGGGAGGTGTAAGGCTAGTCTATGCAAGTGTGGATATCTGGGTGTAAACCACATGCAGTAATTACATAATGTCAGCAATAACAAGAAACTGGAGCTTCCTATTAATCATTTCTTGAGTTATTTTTGGTGTAATTATTTGTGACAAAATTAGAAAGATCTGAACCTGAAAGCTTAGCAAACTACAGACCTATTCCCTCTACAAAATAAGTACCGGAAGATAAGTACAAAATATAGACTTCTAAGAAAATTACTACATAGAACTGTCATTCTTGCCACAGGGTAAGTGATTATAACTTGATAAATCTTAATTCCCACTGGATCTTTTACACTTACTCTGTGCTCCCTGGGAATTCTTCCTAGCAGCAATGGCTATTCCTCGCCTTTACTTTCTCCATTCAAAGATTGTCTCATTTATGACCTTGTGTCTGGACTCACCTCACTACCATATGTCTATAGCACATTTTACTATGCATTTTTAAAACAAAAGTGAAAAATCACTGCAGCAGCCCCTAGAAGGATCTGGGGAAATGAGTGAGCAGACCTATAATTACTGATGTTGAATACTACCTCATTTTCACATTAATTCTGTTGAATAAATCTCCACATGGAGGCATAAGATCCTCTTTAGCACTCTGAATCTGATCTGTAGCGATGAGTTATAGACCATTAGCCAATTGTAAATTTTATTATTTTTTCCTGAGTAACATACCAGGAAAACACCCTACTTTGTAAAAAATAAGAAGTATTATATACTTATGAAAATTCTTTCACATTTTAAGAATTTTTCAGTTATTCTCATGTTTTTTCCTCCCAGTATCTGGTGATTTTAATTCAGATCAAGAAGAGCACAATGGCTTTTGCTGCTCTGTTGGATGTAATGTAAATTATGTAAAAGTGAATGTCAGATTTATCTGTAGAGCAAAGTATTAGACAGCCTAGGAAAATTACAAGAATTTGTCCACGATGTAATCTGAACACAACTGTAGTATATTTTATATTACATTTTTATTTGTTTTGGTGTAGTTTTCCTTTCTTTGCCCAGGGTACATATGCCAGAAATTATGAAACTACTTAGAGTCGTTAGTGATGTGCATTTATTATCCAGAAGTGAAAACCTGAAAGGCAAGAACAATCAAAGTACAGCAAAACATATTTGTTTTAAATGATAGACAAGGAGAAGGATGATTCATAAGAGGAACTATAAGAGTTGATTTTTCCAGAAGGGATGGGAACAATTGATTAAGCTACTATGCTTTTGAATCAGAAAGATGTACTGAGCTCAAGCAAGTGTCTAGTTCTTGTGCTTTAAACTGCAAACAGGATCATATATCCCACACTGAGTTAACAAGCCTTTACTGTAGGTGTTTTCATTATTACTATTACATTATAGGCAAGCAATTACATTGAGTATAAAACCTTTTTTACACTTCACTGATTACATTTTTAGTAACAGCTCATGAACAAATTAATCACCTCTTCAGAGAGTGTTCATTAAAAATTGTCTTTTTTAGTGTTTCTCTAAGGCTTTTCAAGTTCGTGTAAACAATGACTGCAGCTCCCACCCTGGTGCTCTGCTCCCATGGAGTAGGAGCTTCCCTCAGGATGTGGTGCAGGGGGAGGCAGCACACAGTGGGGCTCTGCACAGCCCGGGCTGCTGCAAGCAGGTGAGAAACGGCTGGAGAGCACCAAGGCTATTTAACACGTTTATTCCATCAACCCATTCTCCTTCCTTCAAAAGCTGAGAGCTTTAGATGACTCGTGAGTGTAAGATTGTATCCCAGCCCCATTAAAGGTGTGTTAGCTGCATTCCCTGTGCTCATCTGTTTTGAACCTACTTTTTCATTTTACCTTCGCAATTCCTTGTGGCCATGAGGCCCACAATTTAATCCTGTGTCGTTTGAAGAATAAGGAATTTTTTTTTGTTTTTTGAATAATCTGCTTCATAATTTTAATGGATGCATCCTACTTCTCATAGTTCATGAAATGGAGAATTCTTGCTTTTCTCAGTGTTAAAGGAGACATAAGAGCTGACAATTGAGGAGATATTCAAGTGCTGTAATCTCTCTTTTGTGCAAATGCACCTCATGGATTCAAGGCAAACCCAGTGTCTGGAGCTCCGAGCCCTGCCAGGGCCCTGGCAGCTCTTTGGAGAAGCAGCTGAACCTCCTCAAAACTTTTGGTTGAAGAAGGTGTATTAAAAAATGGTATCCAGATGAGATTATTTAACATTGCATTTCCTTATGCAGCTTTTAGAAGAATCATTTACCTGCTAAGTAGAGCGCAGCAGCTCCTTGGGAGCCATTCCAGTCTATCAGGTAAATCTGTAATTGGTATCCAGTTGATCCCAAGCGTGGTGCTGTCATTATATTGATAGAGACACGTTAGAAAACATTACTGCCTGGGCTCAGCAGGCAATTCACAGACTCTAATAACTCAGGCAGTTTATTTTTTTTAAAGCCTACTCATTTTTGTTTCATAGTTAAAATATAAAATCATAATTGCAACAATATTTTTGATTTTCACTTAAGCATAAAAGAGATGAGACATCTCTAATTTTTTTCTGTGATGTCTATGCTTTGAAAATAGTCAGATTTTTTTGAAATAACTGTGACATTTTTGGCTGTTCTTTCTTTCTAAGCACATAGGTTCTGTGGTGATGTCGAACTGGCAACAACAGAAAAAAAAAAGAGGAAAGATTGTCAGTGGGGTTTTTTTGTGAAAATAAATTTTTTAAAAGTTTGGATTTAGTGCAGCCAAATGGAATTCCAGTTCAATTTGTCTGAATTTCACAATTTAGTTTTTTAAATGGCAGAAGTCTGTGCCCCTTAGAAGTAAATGGAAATCCAGCATTTTGGTCTAAAGGTTTAACATATGTACTCATGACTAAAATTGAAGGAAGAAAATGATGTGTCAACTTGTATCTACTATACTTCCATTACCTTCAATAAAAATTAGGATAAGTACACTGAGGTGGATTTGGCAGCAAAAATGATATTCAGGTATAGGACTCTGTAAAGTTTCCATGGACAGGAACAGATACACAAATCAGATACTTTGTTTAACTTTATTCCTATCTGATTAAAAATGATATTGCACTGTAGTCGTTCAATCTTCTTCTGACTGGTGGCTTAAGCCTTCGTTATTAACTAAGCATTACCTTTTCTTTTCATACACTGACTACAGGTGGGGGATGTGGAAACCAAGGCTCAGAGGTGTGATGGGGTATTGTCTGATGGGGTATTGTCTGATGCTCAGGAAATGGGTACTGTCTGCAGCTCCAATACAGGAAAATTTGTCTCTTGGAATTTTTTCCATGGCCTCAATATACCACTGCCAGTGGAAGCTTAAAACAGACTCCTTAATGGGCCAACATCAATAATAAACTATTCTCATTTGCATGACATGTTTGAAAGGAACAATGGGAACAAGGAGTGAATATTACATGGACTATTCCAGTCTGATACACTCTCAAAGAGAACCACAAATGCTGTGAACCATTACATACATGCAGTGTTGATTGATTTTCCTTTAAAATCATATTTAAAGGGAAGATTTTTCTTAAAAATAAGCCAAATCAGGCATGCTGGTATGCCAGGCCTAAGTAAAAGTAGAAATATGAGTGCTTATTGAACAAGACATCAAGACCAGTCTTGTGACTAATGCAGTAGACTGAAACTGAGGAAAACCTGATGCTTATTTATTTCTCTGTTTATTCATAGGGTAGGGAAAAATTGTGCAAGTGTATAAGTTTGATTCCAATTATGAAATATTTTAAAAGAAATGGAAACTAGTTTGGGTCAGCAGAACTGTAGGTTTGGCTGACATACACATGGTCTTTTTAGGAAAAAAAAGTAAAATTCAAAGTAAAGTATTTTCCCAGATCTGAAATTGAGGGTAGTGTCTACATTCAGTCTCTAGAATTTTCCCCAATATCTTGTATTGTTGTGGGAAACACACATAACCTCCTCGTCTACTCATCCCTCATCTGCAATAGGTATTTTTTAAAAAAAGAAAAAAGCCCTTGTATAAGAGGGCCTAGGCTCCCTCCTCATGCAGTGTGTGTACATCAACTGGGCCAGGTGGGCTTTGCCTTTCTTGGGACAGAAGGCTCTACCTTTATAAAAATGTGATGTGATTGGGATTCTCTTTAAACTGTTGGTCTTGGCACCAAGGGGAATCAATAGGCTAATTTATCAGCCAGTCTTTTCAGACAGATGTTTACTCAAATACTATAATTCTCTTTGTAGATTCAACTTTGTACTAAAGGAGACTCTGACAGAAATAAACTTTGTTAAACTGTACAGAGCACAAACATAGAGTGTAATTACAGCAAGCAAATAATGGAAGAGACAAGCAAACTGGATCCTGGAATATTCACAACATTCACAGAGAATAGAAATCACATTTGATTTTGTAAACATGTTGCCTGGTAACACCGGGATTAATACATCCAATATTTTAGAAGCATGTTTAAGATGGAAACTTCATATTATTTGAATCACTCAGCCCTTACTGACAGGCTGTCTGTAGAACACCTCCTGGTTTTGTTTTAGAATACTGCGAATGGTAACAACAATGTTCCAAATCTAGTAAAGGCTGAAAAGTTATGTCAGTGATTTTAACAGTTTAGTAAGCAATCTTGGGCTGCACTAGTGTGCTTTAAAAACCACAGCCAGACTGATGGCCTAATTCACAAAGACTTTTTTCACTATAAAAATTAAAGTACAACAATCAAAAATGTCAGTTAAAGGTGAAAACAGTTTAGTGAGTGGCTGATTTGTCATTACTGCTCCAACTCCACTGAAATTTCCAAACATTCTGTTGTTTTTATGATACTTTTCCCTTCTGTCTGCCTCCAAAACATGTTACTCAGCTTGTGACAACTTTTAATAAACACCCAGCACTTTTTTCACAGCACAATAAAAGAAGCAATTATTATCATATTATTAAATTGTTATGTACAGCAGCATATTCTGGAGCCAAGCTCAGGCCATAGAGGTTTCCTGTAAAGTAGGGGGCAAGAAAGCTGAAAAACTACAGAACACCCAGGGAGATTAAGTATCACAACAATTAAGTAACACAAAATTAGAACAAGCTAAATTGAATTTTAACTCAAGAAAGCATCACCTGTCACAAAAAGTTCTAAGTATATAAGTATATACTTTCTTTTCTCAAAGATCTCTCTGATGTTCTGGTCTGAAAATCTTGTGCATTTTCCATCACTCTTTTGCGCTTGAGTTTATTTTTGCAGTGTGAAAAATAAGTTTTGTATGTCTAACTCTTCCCATGCAATAGAGATTTTTAAGACAACTGTCACTTTTAGTGCATCAGCAATATATAAAGCTTCAAGTCATGATAGAAAGGAAGTATTGCCAGACCATTTTCTACCATCTAATATATTAAAAGATTTTATCTATTAAGGAATCTGTTAATCAGGAAACAAATTTGCTCATCTTAAAATCTCTTCTAATATATTAAAATATAATTTATTAAAAATCTAATATATTAAAAGATTTTATCTATTAAGGAATCTGTTAATCAGGAAACAAATTTGCTCATCTTAAAATCTCTTCTAATATATTAAAATATAATTTATTAAAAATCTAATATATTAAAAGATTTTATCTATTAAGGAATCTGTTAATCAGGAAACAAATTTGCTCATCTTAAAATCTCTCTGAGACAGAAAGCAAGTTCGAAAAAACGCAATTTTCTTTTAGTTAAATTTATGTGTCACAGCTTTTGTTTTTCTTTTCCCTCTGCCTAGTCATTGGGAATTTCAGAGGGGTTGGTCAATTTTCTGCCGAAGGAAAAACAAATGATATTAAGTCAGAGCATTTTCTTTAGTTTAAACACTCAGTTTTAGTGTGCACAAGCAGGAGAACTTATAAATAGCCTGCAGTCAATCTTGTTTTTAAATATACCAGCCTAGACATCAGCAGTGCTTTTCTAAAAGGCACTGTGTCGTAAGAGCTTGCCATAGTTACAGAGAGTCACACTTGCCTATTGCAAGGGCATCACAAAATTATCAACACATCTTTCTGCAGAGCTGAGCTTTACCAGGTGATCATCAATACCTTTCCTCAGTGCTGCAGATTGATGCAGATCAAGAGCCATGGTTCAGAGCAGATGTATAAATGAGAGTGTGTGGTATGAACTTCATACTTGCTTCGTTTCACCCCTAGGACAGGTGATACTCTCCTGTTAGTGCTCCACAAGATAACATTATTTGGGTTGAAGGGTTGTGTTTGGATTATATAAATGGTTGAGGTTGTGACTGCACCGGTGAAAGCCCCAACAACTGGGTAGAATGTTCCCTGGGGTAATTGGGTCACCTTGGCCTGTGTCTTGTGGAACACAATTCCTGCATTCTGAAGATATTTGGCAGCCTACAATTCTGTTGCAGGGAGCTGCTTTTTTTCTCCTCATCCGATTTACTACTTTCTGGAATAAAGATTCTGGTGGTTTGGACTCCTGGGGAAGGAGAGGGTGGGGTCTGGATTAGATCAAGAGGGTGGCAGCATTCAGCAAAGCCCTGCCACGTAGGAGTAATAGAGGTGAATCACAGAACTAGATGATAGGAGAGCAGGAATGGATATCATTGGGGTAATTAGCAAGGAATTCCAAGCTCAGGGGAATTGTTTGTGAATATATTCTGGAGAAGAGAACACTGAACAATTAGTGCTTGGAGCTGAAGGCATTACAGAACACCAGAGGAGCTGATCCGGGCCATGCTCATGTAATTGTTTGGCATATTCACTTCCTGAGGTGCAGATGGATCCATGTAACAAAAGCTCCTGAGAATTTGCAAGTGTGAAAAGCTACTTAACAGACTAATCAGAGAAGTTTGATTTTTTATTTCCTGAAGCTAGATAAGGGAATTTACTTCTGAACAGGGACTTAATATAGTTTTATTTATTTCACAGAAGATCCTTAGAGGCAGTTTGAACCCTGTTGTTACCACTTGCACTAGATGTTTATTGAATAACTATTCTTTCATGAAATCTCCTACTGAATTATTTCTGAAATATCTGTACAAGTTTGGATTCTGTGCATCTAAATCAAGGTTATAGTTCCACTAGAATTAGAACAGGGATATTTGACCCTCTGTAACCAATATTTCTGTCCATGTTTCTTGTACTAATTCTTTTCTTTATAGGAATCCTGAATCTATGGTAGAAAGTTATTTATTTGGCCCTTTCCTTTGAGAGCTGTTTCAGACAACAAATATGTGAACAGACTGGTAAAGGAATTTTTCAACCTTTACTTTCAATTGATCAGGCTTGAAATCATTGCTATTTTTCATTTGGGCTTTTTCTCATTTCTTTCAAATCAATCTGTACTCAAAGAAGAGTTTATAAACAGAATACTAACTAGGGATGTCCTCTCAGCTCTGAGCCAGAGTTGTATTATTTGGTGATCCTCACAAGCACCTTCAGATGTGTAATGCACAAGTTTGATGGAATGCCTGCTGTGGAAATAGATTTGGGTAGATTGGTATCTCATCTTCAGAGAGAGTTATTTTCCTTCATTACCTATGTTTTTCTCAAATAACATGTACTGATTTAAATATATTACTTTTGATAGATTTGGATTAGGATTATTTTTACATTCATCAACAAGGAGAGAAGATTATTGTTTGATTCTTGAGATAGTTGCAGAAAACTACTGCTACTCTTACTGCAAAGGCATATGCAACTCATCCTGTTTAAGGCCTTTCCCTAAAAACTATCCAGCCACAGAACTGGGAAGAATTCCTTTTGGCTAGCAGATACTGAGGGAAAACTGCAGATTATATACCTGGTTTACTGCTAAATACAGCTGAATAATAAGAAATGGAGGCAAAGCTAAATTTCTCTCACATCTGGAGTACAAGTGGGGGTCCTTTTTGACTCGCAGTACAAGACAGATGTTGAGATAGTGGAGCCACTCTGGCCAAAAGCGTGGAGGTGATGAAGGAGCTGGAGGATGATATACTGGCAGGCTGAAACCTGCTTGTGCTGTCTCAGGAGGAGAAGGCCAGGGAGGGAGATATCTAATTGCTGACATCAATTTCCTAATAGGAGGGTATAGCAAAGGCAGAGCCAGAGTCTTCTAGAGGTGCACAGCAAAATAAATAAGGCCAACAGAGGCAAGATGCAGCAAGCACAATTCCAACCAGACGTAATGGGAAGGATTTTTCATGGTGAGGGCAGTCCAGCACCAGCACAAGATGCCCAGAGGTGTTGTGGCATCTCCTTCCGGGGAGATAATCAAACAAAGCCCTGAACAACTTGATCTAACATGGAAGTTGTCCTTGGCGTGAATGGGGTTGGATGGGATAACTTCCAGAGATTCCTTCCAATCTGAATTACTTTATTGATTTCAGCAGTGGGGTTTTTTGTATGCACATAGGGGAGTGTGAAATCAGAGCTTTGGAGGCTACCCAAGTGAGTAGGACAAAATACACTGATAGAAAAAAGAATGACAAAACAAAAGAAAAAAATCTGTTTACTCTTTGGGAAAAAATCACACATAGTGATTTTGTTTTGAGTTGTCAATTATTGTTTGCAAAAAATAAAGCTTCTTTAAAATCTTCATGCAAAGCAAGACAGCTGAAAGTATATTATTTTTGCGTTGATATGAGACACCAACTGTTATAAAAGTTTTAACGTCCTTTAAATATTGTAGTATGCAGGGAAAAAATTAGAACAAGCTAATGAAAAAGTTTTAAAAAGTGTTCCTGAAAACAAATTAATATTTTCAAAAGCTGTAAGCTTAGTGATTCCTATAGAGGCAGAAGATGTTGGCTCTGATTTTGTTTCTGTGACTGCCTAAGCTGTTCAGTGATGAGATCCTGGAGATCTTTAAAAATATTTAGAAACAGGAAGGGTATTATTCAGCTACACACACTGCTGGGGCTTCGTTTGAGGAAGGAAGAGCTCCCAACAGAGCCAGGTGTAAGGCACCACGAGGAGAGGGGAGTGCAGAGAGCACCACGAATGGCAAGTAGGCTGGAGAAAAAAGCACTTAGTGGAGTTTTTATGGAGTTGGGTCCTGGTTTGCACACATAGCAGTGTACAGGTAAGGCAGCACAGAAATACAGTAGTTACAGTGGGGTTTATGTTGTTATTTTTGAGTTAGTCTAAACACATATTTGGAAAGGAGGGTTTCCAACTAGACTTGTATTGAAGGTAATGAATAAAAAAGCCAGTCAGGCCAATGGAATGATTGAGTCATTCTAAGTGAACTGGAAAATAAAATAACAGGTTATAATGATTTTTGATGGAAATTGGGATGAAATCTTAATTTCACTTTTTTTATAATGAGTAATAAAACCCAATATATAGCAGGTGATCTCCCAAATTTGCTGCTGTTGTTCCTCATAAAGTGAGTGCACAGAAAGAAAGTGAAATTGTTCTTTGTTATAGTGCAAATGCACCATAAGAGGAAAAATATCAGGCTAAAAAATATCAAATTTTCTTCTTTAGGTAGGGTAAAACTCTTTGAAGTGTCCTTCAGATACTTGTCCAATTTCAGTGCTCCTCTAGTTCCTGCCTATGGCTCTTTCAATATATTCATACTTACATGCAGGTCATGTTTCACTCCTAATCTATAAGAGCTGGGGGACAGAGGTGATAGAAATAATGGTGTCAATTGCACATCATATACTGTAGGTCTTTCATCTCGAAACTTCTTTCATCTTTTCTCAGTTTGCAGCCTCTTGTCACATAGGTTACATCAGCTTGCACTAATAGCCTACACTTATCCAAGCTATAGAAATGTGTAAATTATGTTAACTTATACCTACCTGTCAAACTACTTTTCTAGGAGAAGGTTCCTTAACAAGAGAATGTACTGTGCCCCTCCTTTCTCTCCATCTGCTAGAAAAGCTCATTTCTTATATCCTGTGAGAAAAGGCTACTGTCAGAATGTACAGAACAATCCTATTACCTGCTTCGTGGTTCCCTGATCATTTTCTGGGGTGTTGAGTCTTTTTTATACATTATTTAGGTCTGAGGAGTTTACCTACTTTTGAACTCAGGCCCACTTTGCTAAGCCACACGCATGGCCTGGCTCAGGCTCTGTTTCCTGTTTGCTTCTGATCTTGTGCTGCTGTGTAACAACTGAAGTAGCAAGAGACAGAAGGAGGTTTAAAGTACAACTTTTCTTGAATGACTTCATGTCTTGAAGTGTGTGTTTATCTTTGTTTTGTCCTCAGCCTGCAGGGACTAGAACACATTTTTGGAGAATTTTCCTGTTCTCTCTGCTATGTTCTCCAGAGGGTGGAAACGGAAGAAGAGATGACAACACTGTCACACATTTAAATACATGTGAGTAATGGCACAAGCACTTGTTAAGTCAGATGTTTCTTTGAAACATCAAAAATTATTAAATTTTCATAAGAAGCTTGAAGCATTGTGTATTAAAGCACAGTCACCATGCTTTACATTTTTAATAGCAGCCCCTGGCTTCCCTTTTTGAGACCATCATGGAAGCACACCCATGAATAATGCTTTATTAAAATTACTATAAAAAATGGAATTGTGGTTTAACCCACTGACGTTAAACATTGTATGGATGTCAAAAAAGTGGGTAATTGTATAGGGACTGTTCTCTGAGGCGTAAGTATTTGAATGGCAGCCTTAAGATTTCACTGCCCTCAATGAAACAAAGGGTTTGGAAACGTATTTTGAATAAATTGTCAAAACAACATATCTCCTAAACCATAGCCTTGGCTCCAGGAAGCTACAAAACTGCACTGAGCTTTCTCTGGGCTTCTTGTAGAAATCCACACTTGGGCTATACACGTAAACAAAGGGGCAAGGCCTGCAGCTCTCCATGCCAAAATCCATACCCAGCAGGGACAGGAATGTCAGGTCAAACAGTATTTTTTTCCCAGGTCATACTCTGTTACTATGGAGTAACATCCCATCATATAATAATGCCAACTCAGGCTAAAAATTGTTCCACAGTCTGGAGCTGCTGCTGCACAAGAGTGTGCATTCTGATAACTTTCTATTACAGGAGCACATATCACTTCCAACAATTACCCAGGAGACAGCACCAATACACCCACAGTTAGATTTGTTTATGCAGGTAAAAAAAATTTTTTTTAAGTCTTAATTATTTAAATTTAAAATATTACCAAGTATTTGAGCATCATTATTTCTAAAGATTTCATAATCTTGATATGCTGATACAATTGCATTTCCATTTATGTAAAATAGTAGCAATGACAGGAAACAAAAACAAAAAAAGTGTCAACTCCTGGCAGGCTCAGGGCCAATATTTCTTAGTTCCTTGGTACAATCTAAGCAGCACAAGTGATTTTTTCCAAATGTATTGTTGTAATGACATTGTAACTGTGTTCACCTGTTACGAGTGCCATGAGGTTCTGGTGAAGGGAAAGATCTTAAGTGAACCCACATATTTCCAAACATTTTTTAATGGGTGCAAGAGCAGGAAGAGTTTCTGATCTCATGGGTAAGCCCTGGCAGTACCTTACTCCAGAAGTGGCCCCTGTGTTCAGCATGGAGACTGCTGCACTGGTATGGAGTTGTCAGAGAAATTGCTCTACACAGCCATGGCTTGAAGCTGTTGTTAATTGCTATAATAATACATTTGCACACACAAAATACATAATTAAAGCCCTCTCAGTTCTTAAAAGCTTAATCAGTACTTACTGACACTAACATTTATATGTTCTTCATATAAAGAGCTGGGGTGAATATTTATTTGAACTATCAAACTCTAGGTTACTGCATGGGAGAAGCAGGTTCCCCCTGTGATGTTTCCTCCTCTCCTCTACATACACTAGAGAAGATCAAGACATCTTCCACTAAGAAAAGAGGAAGTGCATCTCCAGTGGCAGCTTCTGAACTCAGAGTTCAGTGCATGTTCTTCTACTCTGGATGATAAACCTAAGACAAGCTGGCTCCTTAGAGACCTGTGTGAGGTTGTAGTGAAGACATCATTCATCTGCACAAGATTAATGAGAGGCCTTCGTTTGCCAGCCCTCCTACAAGCACCTTACACTTGCTGACTGATATTTCCCATGGCAGCTGCAGTCATTGCATTTCCAAGGTAGTGCCACGTTGGAAGCTTTATCACATCCTCAGCAGCTCTGGCTCTACACAAGGGACAGGTCTTAGGCCTCCTTTTCTTGATCAGTGCCAGCCAAGTCCCCACAGAGTGTAAATGGGCTGCTGAGCTGCCAGCTTGCCCTGATTTGTTATTTTTTCTTTGCTGTGCAGAGTCGGAATGCCTGAAGGTAATTCGTGTTGTTCAGCCAGTACTGTTAGACAGGGACATTACTTTCCATTTTGTGACTTTACAGGTCTGCAAAGCACATGAGACATTTATGATGTCACATAAGAATTCTTTTACTTAGTGTAAACACAAAGCTTGAGAATGTTGCCTAGAGAAGAAATGTCCAACAAAGGAAAAAACCTTTCCTTTTATAAAATGTATCCAAATCTAAGTTATAGTGAGCAGAGAAACAAATACTTCTGTACTTTGATAACAGTTGGTCTGTGCTAAGGCAAATGAATATGCCATGAATTCATGAATGATTTTATTAAAGTATTTCCAGATAATGTATTTTGATTTTCATCTGGGCTGACATTCCAGCATTGTGTTCAGGATTGGATCATTTTGGTCTGTAGTTGCTTACAAACAATTTTTGCCTTAGACGTTGGTATGTTTAATAGCTTTAACTCTGTCGTATAATAACATGCTGTTAGGATATATGTTAATTGCTTTAGTTTGGGTCAGTACATCAAAATGAATGATTTTTCTGTGATTAAATTTTTCTGGGCTTTTAACAAACAAAACCAGCTTCCCACAACACAAAAGTTTATTTGTTCAGAAGTACCTGTTTGTTAAAGCCTCTGAATGGACAGACAGATCATTACCTTGCATCTGGTTCTCCTAAATATATCCGTATATATTTAGAAAGTTAGTATTTTATCAAAAGGACCTAAGTTCCTGTTGCCTATTCCCTACATGGGGAAGATCTACATTTAATCCACCAAACCTTCTAGCTAATGCATTACAAGCAGCTCTGGTAGAACAGAACCTCAGATATGTTTTCTCCCAAGCAGTGCTCACTGCATTCCCATGTACTTTTAGACTCACTTCTAAAGGAAATTTGAAATATAGAAACTTTCTTCTGTTGTTTCTGCTTGGTATTATCATGGGATACTGATGAAAGGCCTGAAGCTGTTTTTAAGAAAGCATAAACATATGCTGTAGTTCATTTAAAAACATATCTTCTTTTTGTTTATTTTCAAATATGTCTTCTTTTCCTTGAAATTGTCACGATTCACATTGTTCTTCATATTTTCATCAAATAAACAACCTGATTGTGCCATTCCCTTAAGTCCATCAATATCAATGTTTTTATCAGCAGACAGGCTAGGTTCTCTTGCTGTTCATTCTGCTAAGGGATTTCCTTTTTTCTTCCCCTGACTTTCCCTTAAGACAATGAACAGCACTAGGGAATTAGGAGAATTACTATCTTTAGTAGATATTCGACATGAATTTTTTTCCTTAGTCCTAATTTTCCTTCAGCTAAATGCAAATGAAGCCATCCTCAGCAAAGTAAGCCTGTGCAAGCAGGAAAGAACTGAACCTGCTTTAAACACATTGACATCTCTTGGAAACTTGGGTATGTGGGACCTTACAGCATCTCACAAGTTAGCTCACAATGTGCATCACCTGGCAAGAGTATTATATATTTTACTAAAATTCTTGTACATTTTGGAGGTAATTTCTTAAATCATGATCCCACTGTATTGTCATTGGGTTAAAAAATCCAGCCTAAGAGAGCGAAAACCCAGAGTGGGGACACAGAGGTTTCAGCTGTTTGAAGTAGTTTCTGCCTCGCCATCCCCTCTGACCTTGAACATGCTCTGCATCATTAGGGCTGAGTGCTGCTTTTCTCCAGCCCCATAAATCAGCTGTTTCCTCACTGTACAGAGGTAGGGCTTTGATGGAAGGGGCAAAGAAAGGCCTAGGTTAGTTGTGAAAATAATTTGTTCTTCAGAAATGTGACAAAAGAGAGTTTTTACTATTACTGCTTCAGACAAGCAAGTGACTTGATTTGGGCTCCCTTTTCCCAGCTTAGTGCTCTCCTGAGCACAACAGGGCACAACCACAGATTTTTTTTAAAGCCAAAACAAACCTTTAAATTCTTTCAAGATTGGCCTTGCAAACTTCAAGTGAAAGTAGATGCTGCCTTTCAGTAGCATGTAAACTATTGAGTCTCACAAAAGGTAAGTTTTTCAGGAGCTTATTCTGAATGTTTCTGTTCATGCTGCCTTTAGGCAACTCTTTGATCATAAAAGTTAAGGATATTGTCGGGAGGCCTGTGACTCCTTGTGCCTTTTTGCGTCTCTCATAAATTCAGAACTGTGTATTTAGAAGCTTAGAAAGTTGAAGTGTTAAAACTTCTGAATTCCCCTTCCTTCATTTTTTGGTTGGTTTTTGGGTTTTTGTTGTTGGATTTTTTTGTTAAAGTGAATCTTCTCGTACAAGTAGGGAACCCTCTACTGAAGTGTTCACAGGCCCCGCTAGCAGCTGAGCGGGATGATGCTGATGGGCAGGTGGGGAAGGCAGGGCCGGTCCCTGTGAGGGAGATCCGGGACAGTTAAGGTGATATTGGTGGCAGGGCGGGGAGATTCCCAAGGGCACGGAAGAGCCCAGCTCGCAAAAGCAGGAGCCTTGATCAGGAGACAGTTTTAAAAGAAGGTCTCCGTGGGGTGCCGTGTGAGCCGCGGTGCGGGGCTGGCCTGGGGGGGGCAGCTGCTGCTGGCGGTGAGTGCCTTTGGAAACACTGAAACGCTGCCACACCCAGGACTTGGGTTAACAGAGAGCTGTTCTGGAAGGACTGCTCCGTGTTTTCCAAGGGCGTAAGGAGAGGGAAAAGCCCTTCCATGGGTGTCAGCATGAGCGCAGGTGGCGCTTGTGACCCTCGGTGGCCGTCGGGCAGCGTGGCTGGAGGGCCTGGGGCACACGCAGCTTCGGTTTGTTTAAAAGCAGGTAACTCAGAGCGTTGGCATGAAATTTTCGTGCCTTGTCTTACCTTTCTTATGATGAGGAGAATTACAGTTCTTGTCCATGGGATGCCATGCTGAGTTTAAAGCTGAACTTTAGATGATCCTTAGAAGGCTGACTAACTTCCTGCTTTTTCTCTAGGGAAACATAGGACTTTTGGCTTAGCTGAAGAATTAAACCTTTTGTATGCTAAAATTTTACTTTTCGAAACCAAGGGTGGAAAATTCCATGATGAGCTGAGGAAAACTCGGAGCTAACAGGACTGCAATGGCGTGACATGGTTTTGCAGGTTGTTTGTGTGGGAATGGACACGCTTCCTTTGGGACTGTGACTGCAGCAGGCAAGAGGCTTTTATGCGTGGTTGAAGTTTTCATGGCACAGATAAAGCATAAGCTACTAAGTTATTTCTAGAAATGTGACTGAAAATAAGGCTTCAGTGATGAGGACAGAGCAACCTCTTGCTGTCAATGGTGTAGCTTTAGCACTGTAGGAATAAGTGGTGTCTTAAGCAAGCTCCTTGATGGGATAAAAGATACCCAGGATAAAGGATTATTTAACTAATGCTCAAGTTGAGAATTAGATGACTCGATAGATGGTCATTGTGCTAGATTATTGCCACCTGTATTAAAAGTCGTGTAAGTAAAGGAGTTGATTTCTTGTGATTATCTCTTTGTGCTTTGTTTTCCCCTTGGGCTGGAAGAGAAGGTAGTGGGAGAAGCTGGAATATCGGCCCTTGCTCACTCGGTACTGAAGGCACTGTGCCTGACCCTGCTGGCAGCCTGCTTTTCTGGGAGCAATAGCTCTTTTGGAAACTGGGGTCTCCACAAAGCAAATTTGCTGTATTTTAATTAGGAAACTAAATGGGTTGGGTGCAATTACCATTTCCATCTGCCTTTTCATTCTCAGCCTTGCTGAGGTGTACATTCCAAAGGTGAATGTTGGTGACCTTCAGGAAGTACTGAGGTGTGTCAAGGGCAGGTCCAGGGACTAATTCTGTGCATAACAGGGGCACGTGCTTGGTTTAATTATGGATGTGATGTGAGACTCTACTGGGACAGGACAGGACAGAAGAGTGTGAAAAAATGTCTCTGGCATGAACTCATACTGGGTTTGTGTGGCTAAAGTATAGTTGAAGATGCTACGATGTGTCTGAAACTGCTCTGGAGAGGAGTGAATACACAACAGCTGGTCTGAATTCAACTTAATTGCACTTGTTTAGCTCTTCCCCACCTGTAAGGCAGAAGGGTAACATCCAACATATGTGCCCTGTCTAACCTTCAGTGAACTCAGCAGAGGGGAGGATAACGAAGCTTTATTGTAAGCATGTAAGTGCTCTCAATGGGCTTCATGGAAAAGCCTGTTTTTCCAGCCTGTTTTTCCCGGTTGTTAGGGATGCAGTTTTCTTCACATCAGCTACCTTTACATGCAGAAGTGAATTTGTGCTGTAGTGAAAAAAAGGCTAATGCAGTTCATGTATAAATGCTATAAAGCACTAAGCAGGCATGAAAAGACTCTGCAGCCTCTGCATTTGGCAGGGATATAATTGCTGCTGGAGTATCAGCTAGTGCTCGCAGCTCTAGGAGGAGGCCAAAAATTGGAGGGTTTAGAGGAACCCTATTTTTTTTTTTTTTGTCCCAAGGACAAATTTACTCTAATAGGTATCAAAGCAAAGGCTGAAGAACAATGTGGTCTATAAACATACACAGCCAGTTCACTAATTTGACAGAGAATTAATCAGTCAATTCAGCAGAAAAAATACAAGAAAAAATTAATTTTATAATCTAATAGGAAGCAACTTGCACAAAATTAGGAATGCATACTTAATTTATGTAAATTAATTTCTCTTGGAAGAGCTTACCTTGGGTGATAATTATGTTATTGAAACATCTTGTTAGTCCACTTAGGATGCTTTTCAGGAGTATATGCTGTGGTTCAAGCAAAGATATCATATGTGGAGCAGTCATATAAGGCACTCTCATGGCCTCTTTTAGCACAATGTGGGCCATTGTGCTAAAAGATTATAGAAGCTACTCTGATCTGGGAAAAAAAAGGAATCATTGTAATGTATTTCTTTAATTGAGCTACAAATGGGACTGCATATTGCATTAAGTGGCAGAAAATTGCCTTCTTAAAGGTGAAGCACATCTGTGTGATCCAGTGCTCTGCCTAATTGATTAGCCAGCACCAAAGCATTGCCTGAATGAGGGAGGAGAGGAAGTATATTTTTGAGCTCACAGATCCCTTCTTTTAAATCCCTTAGATCAAAAATTTATCTATAATTAGCAAAAGGCATCCATATGGTGACTTTTCCAGTCCCAGATGGGTAGCTGTCATTTTGCACATGATCTTTGCTTCTCTTTTGAAGTAGAAATGAGTAATCTTGGAAATATTAATCTGACTTCAACTATATTTATCCTTCTATCAACAGTGATGACACATTTTGGTTTCTTTCTGGGTGTGCACAGTATGTGCTGTGGTGCAGAGGATTCCAGTTGCCATGATTTCCAGTGGAAAGGATAATGATCCCAGGGAACCGTGAGTGAGTTATTATGAACTATTTGAGTATTTAAATAGAAAAGCCAAAATTTTCAAGAGTAATGATGCAACGATGTGCCAGACTTGGAACTCGGTTCCAGACATGATAGAAGGTGTTCTGCAAGTGCTGAAAATTGGCTCCCCTTTTCAGTGATGTGTTACCTGGCACAGTAGCAGCTGTACACCTACTCCTGCCTGGCAGGTGACTGCCTGCAATAGTTATGCCACAACAAATGAAAAAGTAAAAATAATTTACTGTGCTGGAAAAGAAGTGTAGGTATGTGGCATATCTTCTTCTCTTAACTACTGCAGTACCAATCCAAAGCATGGATCTTTCTGCCCTTTTCAATGCAGTTTATGTGGTGCCATAACTTGTGTGGTTTTTACACACTTAAAAAACTTCCATTTTACTTTTTGGGTGGTGGGGATTGGAAAGTAATTGTGTGTGTAAGGGGAAGGAATTTTGTAGCAGATGCTATGTCTGTGCATGGCTTTCCCTGTGTTGCTTTACAAAAGATAACCTTGGTTGCTTGTGCTCAAATATCCATGTAGATACTTGAGCAATCTCTCTAAGTGGTGCAAAGCCTTGACATTCCTCTTAGTAAGCATTCTCCTTAAAATGCAATCTTATTTTGGAGGGGAAAAAAATGTTACAGTACAGATTTTTGTTACCACAGGCAGTGTCAGAAGCAAGAGGCCAGATCCAATCAAATGAAGTAAATGGAATTACCCTGAATTTACTCCTGTATAAGTGAGAGCTTGTTTCAAGCCCCGAGCTACATGAAAATGATTGCTGTTCTCTTTGCCCATATGAAAGCTGACATAAATACAACCTAGAGTGAACTTATTTAGTAAGTGATAGGGTACATTTTTTCATCATGATTGAAAGGCCTTAAGAATTCAAGTCTCAGGTGCATGAAAGTATAAAGGTACCTGAGTTTTGTTAAGATCAATAGGAATTAAATGCTTAAGTGACTCAGGCCTAGGTCTCTGAGAACATTCAAGCATTTTTTTAGCAACTCAGTAATCATAGTTCTTTTTTTTCCAGTGCTGTCCTTGTGATAAAATTTGATTTAACTTTTTTAACAAATACCTATGAAGTACAGGTGATGAGAATGAATGTCAGAAGCTTATTTTTTAGATTAATATGTTTTTATTAAGCAATTAATATTTTAGTATTGCTAGCTTAATACTAGGTGAAATTTTAATATTGTTTCAAACTTCACAGGTATCTGTTTTTAAACTCTGCAAGTATCTGTAGGGGTAAAAGACCTGAAAATGAACTTAATTACAAGGGTATGGGATACCTGCAGTTGGGGAGGAGAAACCCCACACAGACACTCAGGTCAATCAGAGAAGAACAATGGTCTTGTGTTCAGCTGTGTTATGATTTCAGAAGCATTCAGTACTTTATAGCTTGAGGTTTTTGATTTTTTGCCCCCACTTGTAGCTGATGCCAGAAGATAGTTTTTGTTTTTCTAACAAGCTTATTAAAACCTTTTGTGTGATTTCAGCCTACTACTTCAAGTTCATTTTCTGTTTTACTTTAGATACTCTTTTAACATTGCTGTACATTAAGATTAAGAGAATGTTTTTAGGAACAAGCCCACATGGGGTGGATCAATAAGAAACCAGTAGGAAAACAACATTGTTGTGGTCTGCGTGTTCCAAAAGAGGGTGAAGAAATGTATGCATCCAGTGATGAAGTACTTGGCTAATCAAACAAGTGACATGTTTATTTTGCTCCATGTCTCTTTCAAGCTGTGGTGATTACATATCAAGAATAAACTGGAGGTTTTACAGATACTAGATGAAAAAATCTAGCCCTTAATATCTGGTAATTTGAAGTTGGAGTTGGGCCTCTCAGTTCTTGACTAAGTATGGAAATTTATTAGAACTTGTATAAATATACGTGAAAAATGTGCCAAAGATTTAAATATTGTGGCAGAACCTAGATCCAGTGGATATAGAAATATTTACTGTGTACCTCTCATTCTAAAAGGTCCTTCACAAATAAATTAAACCACAACTAAAATATAGCTAAGGCCAAATTATTTGTGGCCCAGCTGTGTTCAGATCTTCCCTTCTCAAGATATTGTGGAAAATGTAACTTCAGCTGAAACGGTAAAAATCATTACTCAGATTCAATGGTGGATAACCAATGAAAATATTTGAATTGAATGGTTTTCAAAAAGAACTTGGGAAGGTTTCTGCCCCCACACTTTTACCTTAAAACATGCAGTGTAAGGCTCAGCAGGTTAAGACTTGACACCTGCCAAATTTTCAGGTTTGGCTTTTAAATTTGAGGGTTGTTGTAGGTTCTCTCAACTGACTGTTCTTCTGTTAGAGCCTGACAAGTACCAGTGGAGAAAAAGGGTACAGATATTTTTCCATTTGCAGTTTCTGCAGGAGATTTGCTACCACATTAAATTGGCACAGAAATCTTACAGAAAAATACCCAAGATAACAAAGAGCACATAATCATACACAGCACTCTGTAATAAAACAATACTTTTTTCTTGTTGCACAACAGCAGACACTATGTCCAAGTCTCTCTGTCGGTTCAGATGGTTCAAGACAAGGAAATTGTGCTGCTGTATTTTAGAGCTTCTGCTAGTAAGTGACTGATGCTTAATAAGGCCTATATTAGCACCCCATGGGTTGGTTTTTTCCTCACTTTTCCTAGGTGCAGTCAAGAATCAAAATTCGCATGAAATAAAAAGATAACGAATGCATAAAATTTACTTATTGCTATCTAATTGTGTTTTACTTGACTTTTCTTAGAATTTATTGCAGCTAAGGGAGCAAAAGGCTGAATTCATAAGGTTGAGCGTGATTGTCAACTTATAAAGAGCTTTTGGGTGACCAAACTATCACATAGCTCTAGCTGGTAAAAAACTTCATTTTGTGCCATCTTTAATGTTTGGTGCACTTTAGTCAGATGTAGACTATATTACTGTCATATATACCTTCAAAAAACCACAAAAGCCCCAATCAATCAGGCCAGTGGAAACAGGGATCTGTTTTTTGAAAAGGAAAGTTGTGAGCAAAGGAATTAAAGGTGTTCAGTAGGCAAAGCTCTATTCAGGTGTGGTTTTTACTCTCCAGGACAGAGTTATAAACTGTTTTCAGTATAATCACCAAAGTAAAGGGAGCAGTCCTATCAACATGTGTGCAGATATAGCACCCTCCAGAGAGGTTTAGAAATCTGATTTCTGTTCTGTTCTCGCTCTGATCTTTAATTGCATGCTGTTTGTCAGAATCTGGGACAAACTTAGAGCTGAAGGCTCAAGAGGAGACTTGTATTTTTTGTTATTATTAATAGGAGTATGCAGGGCTATTTTTATGTTCAGCAAAATCTAGAATGCCTTCTCAAAGCTTTGAATTCTGATTCTTTCCTGATGCAAACTTTAATCTGCTGTATACAGTATGTAGATTTCCAAAGCCTTTAGCAAATCTAAGGTTCTGTTTCTAATACAGATGTATAGAAAACAGGGATTAGTCTGTGTAAAGAGGAATCATTTAGAATGCAACAGCAAGGATCTGCAGGAAGTATTGCCCTGTGTTACTGCACATGCTGCTTCATCACAAGGCTTCAGGCAAATTAGAAACTGAGTGATGGAGAATAGCTTCACAGAAACCCAACAGGAAAGGTACAATCAATGCCAGTTAGTAACAAATCAGTTATACAAAGACTAATGTTCAATTATTTTATTGTCTAATTTGTTTCCCACGTTTGTCATCCATTTGCATTCTTAGGTGTCATTGCTGTTGGATTTATTACTGGCCTCAGGTCCATCCAGATATTTCTCTGTACTTCAGGATCACTTAAACACAAGGAACAAGATACTTACAGACAGTTTTTAATAGCACTGAAGTGACATTTCATTCTCAGCTTTGACCACACTCTTATTAGTCAGATCTGTGTGCCCTTAGGTGGATTCTGAGGAGCTCATTTGGTAAAGGGAATGGGTAGGAGCTCAGTTAGATGCAAAACCTGTTTGAGACTTGCCTGGTTTTTATAATACCAGAAGGTGTATAAAATCCCTTCTGGAAATCCTCTGCTGAAGTTTCTGTGCATCCATAAATAGCTGTGGGAGGCTTCTCTACATCCCTTACAACCTGTTCCTGATTGCTCTTTGCTGAGGTTACATCCCCTCTTCCCTGACAGAGGTGGGATGATCAGAAGTTTCCAGTGCACACTCAAACAGTCCAAGTCATGCTGCTTTTGGGCACCAAGAGGAGTCTGATAATAAGGACACCCTGCTCTGCAGGGGTGTCTCTGTATGGGAACTGTTCTATCCAAACTGCAAATTATTCCATTTCCAGTGTCCATTGCTCAATTACTTGCAAACTGTTTGCTTTCCTAAGGGATGCATCATGTTTCAGTACTTCAAAATTATGCATGGGATTTACTGCTCTATGAAAACAATGAGTTATTTGCTCCTCACAAAACCAGGAGTCCTGGGACTTGGGTGATTAGAGAGTTGCAAAGCTGCTTTATCAGCCATGTTATAGCCTGAGTTACTGCCTTCAGCTGTTCTTTATCTGCTGTTTACAAATACTTGTTTGCATCCATGTCTTCTGCTGCTTTTTAATCTCCTTTTTATCACTGTGTCACTAAAATCTGGTTATGCCACTCTCCTCTAGTAACACATTTTCTGCCTCTCTTGATTGGGTAGTTGTAATAATGCTATTTCTGTGTTAATGGAAAGCAACTTTTTTTATTCTTTTTCCATTCTCGATCTCCGAAAAGCAATTCTATTGGGTTTTTATTTATCTCTTGCTGCTACTATTTGAAATTACTGGGAGTAATTGCTAGTTTTTTCTTCCTTTTTTTATTTTTCCAATTCTTTTTTTAATCAATGTAATCATCATCATCAGTCAGCTCCTGTGAATAGGAAACTCTTTTATTTTATTGCTTTTTATTGAAATACTTTTCCAGCTTGTTTTGGAAGGAATTCTTCCTTACCTTTGGATTTAGAAACAAAGGACACTAACATCTGTTACCAAATAATGCTTTATTGAAGATTTGAAACAGTTGTTGAAGTGTTAGAAAGCCTTTGAAACCTGTAAATCTCTACTTGATCTACACTAATTGAAAATCTTACCTAACTGTTTTTCAAAAACATTAAAAGCCATGTTACCAGATCTACTGCCTTAGACTGACAGGAGTTTGTGAGAGTCTTTCAGCTCAGGTAATTAGTTCATTCGCTGATAGGAATTATTGGGGTGGTACCTTGGTAGCTCTTGGGCACAGTGTGATGAACTGGTACTGCTTCTCTGTATGTTCCTTATGTTCCTTTCCATGAAAAGCCCAAAGATACTCTATCATCCAAATTGCATGGAAGTCTTTAATTGGCTTTTCTCTCTATCTGTTCCTAACCTAGGTCTCCTGTGTCAGCTTTTTTCCTTTTAGCACGGAATCATTCTGTGTTTAGAAAGCAGAAGGAGAGTTTTTGCATTTCGATTTAATTTGATATGACATTTCAAGTACCCTCCAGGATACTTTTCCCTTGGTTTTTTAAGATATATTATCAGAATATAGCATTTATTCATTACCTTAAATAATAAAATGTTTAAGCTATTTACATTTTCATCATGAGGACTTTGTACTTCCTAGAACTGGAAGTTTTTTACAAAAAAGATGCCCACAAGAGGCAGTGGCATTAGAAGCAAGGCAGAACAACACAAAATTAATTCCCAGGTAAAAAAACATTTCTCCAACTAGAATGAGACTCATAGGATGAACTATTATTTTAAGTATGTAACTAGAAGAATCTGCTTGTTTAACTTATTTTGCAAGACTTTTTGTTACTCCTTAAATTTGGAAACAGCTTGTGAATTTTCATGCAGTGAGTCTTTGTATACCCATCCAAAGATACCTTGTGATGATTCAAGTGTTAGTAATACCTGTAAGGTGCATCCAGCATGGTTGGGTGCATTGAATGTCTTGCTGCAGAGAAAGGCCAAAGCTCATATTAAAAGAGCAATCATGTATCAGCTGCCTGAGATCCTTAGGTGGGCCTGGAGTCCACTGAAAGCTAGAGGAAGATCTGTCTCACATGAGCAGACTGGATATATTAACTGTTTCTTCAGACTGTGTAATTGTATTCAAATGTGGTAAATTTCTTACCCTTCTTAAATGATTCTTTGTTTCTGAACCTGGCATGCTTACATGGCAAAGGATGGCAATGTAAGGTGAGATATGTGGGGTAAGTGTTTAACATATTAAACTTCCCAGCTTGTACTGTGAAACGTCAAGTGTGGTCACAAAATGTCTGACAATATGTGCTGAAGTATGATACCAAAAAATCCATGGCTTGTAACCTGATGATATTGAATCTCATTTTAATGAAGTTGTATTTACTGGAGTCCCCTCTCTGTAGTCCTGGTGCCAGGTTACCTTCACCCATATCTGGAGCCACCTGCTGATAAGTATTTCCTTGTCTCTTACTTCAAAAGTTAATAGTCTGTGGAAGTTCAGCCCTTCACATAGTTTCCAAAATGCTTGAGCTCCTCTGGGAATGGAATTTGCAATAAAAATGTAAAATAAGCCTAGAAATTACATTGAAAAACATATTGGAAAGAATTCATCTGCATTTAAAGCTTGGTGCCGTTGTAGCCTGGCTTAAGCTCTGCAATAGGAATAGCTGATAGCAGTGGCAGGGAGGGGGAATCAGCCTCTGGCATATGTTCTGCCTGTCCTGTTGCTTCCCTAATGCATAGCAATGTTTTATTGTCACAGATGCCATCAGAAAGGCCTTTTCCCCTTCAGTAAATACTTTTGAGGCAAAGCAGGTGAAATCACTGGTGACTGGGAAATTTTAGCCTAAAGTAAAATAAATATGAGGCTACAAGTTCTGTTTTCCTTTCTTGACTGTGTTACATCAGAAATATGGCAACATTCATTTCATTAAATAATAGAAGGAAGGTGGGGATAGGAAGCAATCTGAAATAGGATGGACCATAATTTAATCTGAGATTGTCTTGGGGACAAATTGAGGTGTTAATTTGATACTACAGGCAGACAAGGGGTTCTAGGGGAACCTTCGGAAACAAATACTTGTTTCCAACAGATTTTCAGTGAGAATCTGGTACTTTGCTATCTCTTTGTATCTTTGGATGCTTTCTAGTTTAATTCTGTGTTATATCTCTCTCCAGATTTGTTACAGGGGTTGGTATTTTCAAATTTCCTTCATAGTTCTTGATATCCAGTATTGCTGGTCAATCCCAGAGCTGTATTCTGCTGTTACCCTTAATGGCTCTATTTTCTCAGTTGTCTCCTGGTCTTTGAATAAACTACAGGCTCGCAGATCTTGCTGAGTTCTTTTTGTTCTCTGACTCTTTCTCTACCTGCCTTTATACTAGACTGAAGCTTCCCTCCCTGGAAATGAGGTGGCTTGCAGAGGCAGAACAATTTTCCTCTTCTCATCAGAAGGTTCCTCCTGATGCAGTCACGGTTTTAAGGAACGTGACTTTGTGCCACAGAGGAGCAGTTTTATTGTACCCCTTCGAGTGCACATTCTGAAGTGTCTGTTGTATTTCATACATTTAACCTGGGGCTGTGCCAAGACTTCCCATGCTTTTGTTTGTGCATTTGATATGTCTACTTTTCCACTGCTAGTTCTGAACCTCAGTGTCCCTGTTTTGTGCTATCAGCTCCAGTAATGTCACTGTGTTTGGTTTTTAGCAGGATTTCTCTGTGGGTCCTGCCCTGTGTGTGTCCTCTATGCAGATGTAAATCTCAGGTATCATAGATCACACTATGAAAAAAAAATGTAGCCTTTAGAAATGTTCCTTCATTTTACACAGGAAAAGGTAAAATCAAGTCAAATAAAATGGAATCAAGTTTGATTCAATCAACACATTTCAAAGCTTTAAAAAAAAAATTAGCTGTGTCTAATCAGCCTATCATAGCTGATGTCTATCTCAGCCACAATTTCAGAAATTTTTCTTCTCTTTCTTCAACAAAAATTACTTGGGAGCATAACTGTTATGATAAAACAGTGCTTTCTTTATCATCTTCAAGCCCTGTTTTCAAGGAGAGATATTTAATTTTTTTCCCTCAGCACAGAATTTGGTTTCGATTATTTGATGTCTTAAATAAAGTTAAAATATTTCAGCCAGTATTTAAGACATTCTAAGCAACTGTAATTACTGTTTAATTTCTAGCATATGTTAGGGGCCGATGCACTCAAAATGCAGTTGTTTTTTTTTTAAATTAAATTTTCTTTTCCTTAAGGGAATTAGTGGAGCTGAATTATTCTAAATATATTTATCTCCTTTAATGATAGTGGCTAGGCATAGCTGCAGTGTTAAATAAGTGGCTAAGAACATTTCAAGAGCCTCTTTCAGAAAATATGTGAGAAGCGAGGAATTATATTTGGATTACATGCGAGTTCTTTAAAGCTTCACTTAATTCTACTCCTTGTCATTTCAAGTCTGAACAACAGCAGTAGCAGTGTAAGTCTTGATTGTAAATATAATTTTATAAGTAGGATTTTCCTTTGTTTCTTTAAGTGTTTGTTCTGAAATTCTTTGAGGTGGCTTAGAAGCCATGACCAAACATAGCTATGTAAACATATGTACTGTTTTATTTTATAATAACCAAGGTCACTTCATGAAACCAAGAATATTGCACTATTCAAGTCTCTGTTTGTCACAGGCAGTGATGCTTCATTGCTGTGCTTCCTAACAAGCCTCTGATTTGTCACTATAAAAATTTATATCAACTGTAAAAGAAAATAATTAGTTAATTACTTTGTATTTACTAAGCTTGCATATGCTGAGATACAGTTCAGTGCTGCCTGGAACATGTCGCTGACTGTTTTATCTCCTGCTAGTGGGCAAAACAAACACCTGCAGAGGTTGGCTTAATTTAGCAGATACAGGGCATCAATATTTTTGCAGTAAAGGCAGAGACTTTCCAGTCTGTCAGTCCTGATTGCTTTTGTCACAGAACACATGGAAAGAATACAGTTCTCCAGTGAACATCTTTCAAAACAATTTTTATTCTGTCCCTTCAGAGTGCCTGCAAACTCTTTTAGATTAGTGACATCTACGGCTTTATAAACGCATCATGACTGGAAATGTCCACATTGTTAAGATTAGATTAACTGTCTGTTGAGGTCAGACTTGTGCAAAATTTTCTTTGATATAACCTCGTACCCCGAGAGCAAAATATTCTTAGTGGTTCTGAATGCTTCATAGCTTTGGCACCTCAGCTCTGATCTTGGACCCTGGAACATAAAGCAAAGGCCAGTGTCTCGCAGGTGTTACATGGCACTTCTGTTCATGTCTTACTGTGTGAGAATCCACCTGAAGAGCTGCTCTTTAGATCTGTCTGTGACAGTTCCTTTGGTGCAATATGCAGTGCTGTTGTTACAGTACACGTGCAGTCTTGCTTGTGCTTCATCTCAGAGCAGGATTGTCAGGCAGTGCTTGACAACTGACAAACCAGTTAAAGGTGACATCTGTGAGTCATTGAGTCTAAATAATTACACCCAGCCTCTAGCACGTGTCTGTATTCTTTGAGATAACCCCTTTTGAAACAGCATCTCAACATCAGTAGGAAAAATAGACAAGCTAAGGCTTTTGTTCTTTCTGTTGCCTTTAATCTCCACGTACCTTCAACAGTTTTTGATACTTACTAGTGGTGTCTAGAAAGACTCTTGCAGAGCTTTATTTTTCTAACATTTTCCTGCACCTTTTCCAAAATGAACTGTTGGGAAATAACCATGGTGATGCAGCTGAAGGTAAGTTTGCTGCACAATTAGGCCATGGGATTGGCACAGAGTCTGAGCAGATCCCCTCCTGTTGGCATCCTGGCAGTTGGGCTCTTCTCACCTGTCTGTAGATGGATTGCAACATTCTCTGTACCAAATGTCCAAGGATTATTTTCCCCCTCAGGAAGCCATGGCAGAATGTTCCTTCCAAATACAGAAGGACATTTAACAACTCCTTCCTTCCAATGACAACAAGCCCTAGAAGAATAAACTTGTGGATTGTAGGTAATGTGGGCAAAAATATTGTAGGAACATGGGTGAAACCCAAAGCCTGGACACAGCCACAGTTCTTTATATAGAATAGGACTTTATATAGAAGGACTGCAGTTCTTTGTATAGAATAGTCTGCAATGATTTGGATTTTAAAAAGTTGTAGACTTGTTCTTTGTTTCCAATTCCAGGAGGTTCTTCAAGCTTGGTTTATTGTTTGGTTGTTTTTTTTTTCTCGTGTTTTTTGTTTGGTTTTACTATGCCTTTTTTACATCTTTCCTTTGAACCTTCTCTTCTTTTGTGTTCTGTTCAAACTGAGATGCTCCAGATGCTTCCAGTAGCCTCTCCATGACTCTCTTGGCACATTAACCCTGTGCATCCCACCCAGGGAGAACTTGGCACACTGATACCTCATAAAGACAATGGCAGCATGTCCAAGGTGCCCCTCGAGCCAGTGCTATTCCTGTTGCTTTCTTCACTGGGGGCAGCATTACTTCTCACAGTCAGTAAATCTCAGCCGTCTGAGTGCTGGAATCTAATTATCCTGTTCTATTCAACCAGCTGCTACAAAGAGCTGAAAAGGAGAATTCCCTTTGGTGCACAGGTTTTGCTGTGTTTGTTTTGCAGAAGGATTCATGTTTTGCATAAGTAACAAAGAAGCTCAGACACGCAACCTTGCTGTGAGTTAGCATGAAGTTTTTGATGCAGTTGTGTGGGTAAGCCAGCACTTGTTTTACTCAGGCTAAAAGGATCACTGCTGATGGGCTTTGACCTGAAACCCTCCAAATGCTGCCATGAAAAATTAAGGATTTAGCCTCTTAGTTGTGGTGTGTGGTCTGGGGTGTGGCAAGTTGTGTACCTCATTGTCTCCTCCCCAGTGTAGGTCCATGCTGACATGTGGGGCACTATTAGCTCAACTACTGTGCTGTGTGAATTTATCAACCACTATGACTAATTTACTGTGAAGCTGTAAGTTGGTCATATGACACTGTCAAATATCTGGGTTAGCGAAGAAAATAAATTCCAGTTCTGTACAGTGATGCTGAGGGCAGTTTTCTCTGATGTTGTAAGTGTCCCAGTGTAGGGAAATATTAAGTTTCTGGAAAAAAACCAGCTCTTAAGACAGGAGGTTTGGGATGGTACTACACAGCTGTAGAAGGAAATCTGCCTACTGTGTATGAACAGCCCTCATTAGACAGACCTGCCAGGCATAAAAATAATTTTGAGAATCAGGAATGTGTCTATTCTGTTTGTATTCATGTATCATCTTCTTTACTTTGATAAAAAGAAACAAAAAAGCCACGACTGGTCACTGCCATAGCTCTGTCTACTGAGCAGTGCAATCATTAATTTTCTTCCAGACTGGGAAGACTGCTTAAAAAGTGCTTTGCATGGTCCCAGGTGGGAAATGAGGAATCAGAAAGTGGATGGAAATCAGTTCTTTGGCACACCTGTGCTTACTCAGAGTTTTAGATATAGAGGGCTCAGTGCATTTCATTTGTATCTATTTGTGCTGCAGAAGGGGATCTGAAACCTGTGGTTGGAAATCTGCTGTGTATCAGAATTCATCAGCTTTCTCCCAAAAAATTAAATGAATCTATAATAAATCAATTTTCTTGGGAATAAAAATGTCAAATGTTGGCATTTCTAATTAACAAGGCGTGTCAGTTTTTTAAAATTTAATGTGTCCCATGTCTCTTACCAAATAGTCTCTTACAGCTGTAATCCTGTTCACTTGACACCTCATAAATAATAATTTTCACATGAAGACTTCTGTATGGAAGACATTTTAGAATATTTGACTGAATTAATGCTTAAGAATCTTATGCATTGCAGAGAAATGGGTGAAATTAATACAGTGTACTAAAAGTCATCAACAAGAACTATGTAACTTTGGTTGTAAGTCAGTGTTGATGTTGTTAGGCAATAACCTCCCTTCTGTTAATATTTTATGGAATTGGGTCAGCAAACAGACTATTCTTTATAGGAGCTCCCTATGTGAAAGCAATTTACTGATTCCCTTTAGGGTACAGAGAAGAAAGTAAGACTCAGTAGCAAAAGAGTGACTTTCTGGGAGTTTGTATGTGCATGCAAGTTTGAAAAAGACACACAAGCAACCCCAAAAAACTCCATCGGGTGCATTCAAAAATCCTGTTTCCAAGAAGTGATAAGGCATCTTATTTTGTAAAGGTTCCATACATTTCTGTAGTTGAAAGCATAAATTCATGTACAGCTAGATGAACCTGGAGCAGTTAAAAAAAAACCAAACATCAAACTCAAACCCCAAACCAAACAAACCACCAGAACCCAAACCCACTTGTTTTGCTTTAAAAATGTTTTCTCTAAGTTCAAAGAACAGGACCCTCCTCCAAGGAGGGCTTGTGCCTAATCACTCTTGCAGGCCCTTGAAGAGATCAGAAGTGGTGCAGTCTGGATGAAAATCAGACCTTGGCTGTTTGGATGATCTGAGTTTGCTCCCTGGTCACAGTGAGAGGAAAGAATTCCTCTTCTCAGGGAATGTCCTGGCTCTGAGTGTGCTCTGACAGACCTGAGTCTCCAGCAGTTTAGTGAAGGGCACATTTGCTTGGGACCAAAAAGGATGTGAAGCTGGCATGGTCTGTGTGTTATTAAGGTGCTCTGCATTCCCAAAATAGTGATACAATTGCATTTCCTGTATCTTTTTCCCTCACTGAGAGAGGACTGCCCTCACAGATGACATGTTTGATGTGGGCTTGGTGTGGGGGAAGGGGTGGGGCAGTGGTGCTTGATGTAGTTGTGTTGGTTGGTTTGTTTTTCCACCCTGATGTCCTGCTACTCTATTTTTTCAATTTTTCTCCATTGGTAAAACTCAATCTCAAATTCCTGAGTCAGGGATGCTCTGAGTTTCCTTGGGGATGTTTCACTTGTTCAGACTCTATGCTGTAGGCAAGAAGTATATTGCATTTTTCTTCTATAACTACCTTCCTTATGCACATGCTTAACTAGTTCTGTTCTAGATGGGGTTTGGTTTGTTTTAGGTTTAGCCGTAAGTAACCTCTATCCCAGGAAATTGGCTGCTGGCTTAAGGCTGCATATTGTAATGAACATGCCAGCTAATTTTTTGCAAATTTTCCTTATTCTTGGGACCAAAGCTTGAGGTACCAGGCAATCTTCTGTTTGCTTGGCATATGTGGTGTGGGTACATTTTTATTGCCCACATTCCACCTCTTCATTAGTCTCATTCTCTGTTTTCAACTCACTTAAAATGTCAGGATCTGCCACTTCTCTGCCAATTTCATGATGGCCTATACTGGCAAACAATTGTGCTACAGTCATTTCTGCAGGTGGAGAGGCCAATGTCTCTTAGGGTTTCTTTTGGATGATGTCAGTTTTGGTGTTTGAATGCTGTGTATTGAAACTTTATTTTCTGGTTGCCTTAATCTCCAAATCTGATTATTTATGATGGAAACAGAAACCTGTTACTGAAAGGAACTATTTTTTTTAATTGAGTTCACTTAGTAAACGTGCTGGTTTCTTAATTATCTTTTATTGAATACACAGTTGTTTCATCTGTTCCTATTTCCTGGTGGTGTACAAAATAAGGAGGCTTGGTTTGAGGCATAGCCTTGCATGACAAACCAAACTGGTTTTTGCATGGACCTATAAACTTCTCCAAAACTTCTAATGACTTGCCATGCTCAGAAAAGAGAAGTCAATACATCTAAATTAGAAACTTTCTCAGCTTCACATGTGATATTTGCCATCTCTGCTTTCCAAGCAGGCTATATTTTATTTTTTTTAACATATCATGATTGGGAAGTATTTTTATTCAATTGACTAAAAATACTTTAAACTTAACTATCAGACCTTTCTTTTCACTGCCTCTTATGTCGCCCTACACAACAGCACAAAGAATTGTACCTTCCTGTAATGGGAACTCCCTTTGTACTGCAGTGAAACTACTCCAGATGTGCAGTGGTGGTAACTGAAGCACATTACAGCCACGCAGGAATTCTCTCACTTTGGGAATCTGGGGTTCTTCCTGATGAAAACCCATTGCTGTTGAGGTGTTACTGTACAAGGAGGGCACCAAATTTTCCTGTTATTTGCTGAATCTTGATGTTAATGAATCGTGTGCTCTTATAAAATAAGGTAATGTTCAGGTTTGCAGTTAGTTAAGTTTATTTAGCTCTCAGCCAGAATAAACTTTTATCCTGGTCTCGAGTGGCAGCTTTGCAGCAGGGATCAGCTGTGGAACCTTGCTACCAACACTGCATGCTGAGATCCTTCTTTCATGCAAATTATGATTTTTTTTCTGTGAGCAAGTGATAAGCTTTTTCAAACATGGTAACCTAGCAAATGAAAAGCCTCGGTATTTGCTTGAAGGAGTAGCTCCTTTTGTATGCCTCTTGGTGACCTTAATTTCCATGTGATTAAATTTTGGTCTGTTAATGATTTCTCTCTGGTGGGTGACAGAAATGAGGGAGGGACAAGCTGAAAAAGCTGGCACACTGTTGCTTGCAAATGAGCTCATATGAAAAGTACATGAAATAGATTTCGAAATTCAGCTGAATTGTCTTTCTCCTGCAGTTAAATTACCTTGTATTCTTCTTGTTATTATTTTGTAACAAGGGTGTCTGGATTTCTGGCTGGGAAACTGATTCTCAAACACAACTTGACTGAAGTATTATGTAGCAAAAATAACTGAAGAAACCATAGAAAACTTGAGCAACCTAATGTTTCCTCTGATGCTTATTGCACATTAAGAATTTAGAAAGCACTATTACTGCTTTATAAAGAACCAACATGGACAGAGATAGCAAAACCTCAAACTTTTTGTTGCCCTTTTGTCCTCAGGTGTGTTCTCCCGTAAAATAAAAGCTCTAATGAAAAGGGAAACACTTCTCTATCTGGAAAATGTAAGCACATACATGGATATGTATGTGACAATGCCTGCAGAAAAAACCCTAACCAACCCCAAAGAAACCTCACCAAACAAATTGGAAGCCCCCAGAGATGTAATGAGCCTTTTTCATGTGTCTATATCTAAACTCAGACTAGACAATCTTACTGGGTGTTGGCATTACAGTCTGAGTGCAGCTCTTGTGTATCTCTCTTCACATATTGTCTGAAGAATAAATCCACCTGAGGAAGAGGCTTGGTTAAAAATTCCTTTTCCATGAGCAGGGTGCCAAAGTAGGGTGTCAGATTTAATAGCCACTTTGTTTTAAAAGCCACAAGTAAAGGAATGTAGATACAACATCATGGTGGCTTTGATACAGAAAATACTGAAGATTCTTTTTATTGTGATGCTGTTCTTTGCACACTGTTTGACCCTTTGATATTAGGCATGCACAAAGAGAAACCTAACACAACAACATTGGATGTTTTTCTTTTGTGTTTATAAATGTTTGTGTGCACTCTGTACCTGACACTGTTATCTGTGACAAGCCACAAGGCTTCCTTTGCCTGGTGGAACAAACAGGCTCCTGGATCAGCAGACCATCCCCAATGTCACAGTGAGTGTGGCAGAATCCTCGGGGGGAAAGGGCAGGAGCAGCTCCAGGTGGAGATTCAGTGGTGGTGTTTTACCTGTTTGAACTAGCATTACCAGAGAATGATCATGAACTCAGAGCAGTTGCTCTTTGGGAGATGCCATTTCTGATTTTAATTACATACTGCCATCAGTTATGGCTATTTGTAGAACTGCAGAGCAGTCAAGGCTGCAAAGGGCCTCTCTAGGTCATTCCAACTCTCTGCTTAAAGCAAGACTCCTCACATTAAGCCTCTAAACACCTTCTGGGCCTCTGCATAGCACAGGCAGAGTTTGCTACTCATTAAACCTAATGAAAACACTTGGCCTTGATGCAAACTTGTAGCTTCCCATAAAGTAAGTACTTTTGTGTCTGATCTGGTCTAAAATTGTGTGGGATAAAAATTCAGGCATTCATATGAATATTACTAGAGTTACTTTTACCTCCAAGTGAGTAGGAAAAAAATCTTTTCAATTTAGGTGTGAAGGCAACTCTAGCAATATATATAACACATAAATCCCTGAAGTTCATCCAACATGGACCAGAAGTATCAGCATAATCTCACTGCTCTTAATCAGATTACAAATATGAAAACACGATGAGGCAGAATATAGAATCTTCCTGCATAGTAGAATATATAGTGAGATGAAACTGAAGAGGTTACTATGAATGTAGATCAGTTCCTGTACCTATTCCAACAGAAATCAAAGCTTAGCATTTGTATTTCCCATCTGCTTTTGAGCCAACTCTTTTAGCTCTAGTGAGGAGCCCATAATCTGGCAAGCATGATGTCTTTTATATATTTTGTCCTCTACGCAAAGCTGTGAGCTAAAAATCAGAAATAACTTCAGTGAAATTTGCATGTACTTTAGCAGGCACCCCAGTTCAAAGAAATATGGGTTTGAACAGACTTTGAAGCATCTTTGGCAGTCACATGTTAAAATGTCACGAGTGCTTTGTACGTAAAAGGGTCCTCAACTGTGTGGATTTGAAAGCACCAAAGAATTGTAATGCTAACAGCAACCACAGGTGGTTTTGTTCAGACAATTCAATATGTTTCAAGAGCATCATACCCTGGATGCTTTTTCCAGTCATCACATGCACTAAAAATGGCTCAAATCAGCAGCACAGCAGCTTGTGGTGTAGCTGTGGTTAAACACAGGTGAACCCAACAGGGTAGCATTTCCTCTGTTTCCCAATACATCTCAGAGGTGTAGAGTGAAATGAGACAGTAGGCAGCAGGAGAGAAGGGGACAACACAAACCAGGAACAGGCAGTCAGTACAGAGAGGGGAATGCAGCCATGGTCAGCTGAGCTCATCTGGGTGTGCTGTGCCACTGCCAGCTCTGAGGGTGTCACGTCTTGCTCTTGGCAGCAACTTTGCTCCAGAAAGTTATTTTCACTTTGAATCATTTCAACCCTGTGACAAACTGCAGCGTGGGGGACAAGTAGGGTGGCTTGGGCAAAAGATGTCAGAGGGACGTGGCTGTTGCTGACAGTTGTTCTGCCACTGAGGAGCATCTGCTATGTCAGCACATCCTGCCAGAGTGGCGATGCTAGCACTGAGTTCTTTGCAGCAGCTTGAACAACACTTAATCTCTGTACAGACAACCTTACTCGTTATTAAAGTGGTCTCAATTTGCTTTGATCTAAATTACAGTCAAGGTGAATTAAGACACATGAAATGAGTTATTTAAATTCTGAATTAAACCAACTACATCGTTTTATGCAATTTAATCAATGTCCTTCGTATTCAGACACTTAAAGTAGCTAGCTTTTCTGAGATCTTCAAGTGCTGTGCTGGAAATTTGAGTCTGAAAAGTCTTGTGAAGTGCAGTATTTGGGGAGTACAAAGGTAATACCTTTCTCAAATCACATTGACTAAATTTAAATAGGGCATATATTATCTTTACAGACAGAGGTCATATTGAACAAGGTGTGAGTCAATGTGCTGTGAGATGACAGAAAGTGATTTTATGCGCCCAGAGAAAACGACCAGTAGAAGTTTTTGTGTCCACACCAAGTGCACAGCTTGCTGATGAATTTTATCATCATTTAGAGTGAATAGAATTTTGTTACCAAGGCTGAATATTTTTTGGCAATGCTGCAGGGCAAGGCTAAGAGATTAAGATAATGAAGTATAAAAATTAAAAATGTTTTTATTCCTTCATTGGAACTGAACTGAATTCATACTTCAGTTTTAGATTTTAAAGAAAGGTCTCTCATTTAATTATGTCCTCAAGAAATGCAGAGAACTCTCAGTTTTCAGAGGCATGAGGATTACTATAATAAAAAATTATTTTAAATATATACTATTATATAGTTTCCCTTTGATACAGGGCTTTGATTTAACCACACAGGTTTTCTGATTTTTTATAAGGTAGCAAATTTTAAATTACTTCCAATATTGTCTGCCTGACCCTTGCCTCCTTCCCTTACCTATTGTATGTGGTAATCAGAGACTAATTGCCTCTGCAGTGTCATCATTTCTTTTTCTTTCCCCTTCTCCCCCGAATGTATTCTAGTACTTGTAGGGCATGTACTTACCAAGGTGAAGGGAAAAAAATGGACTTAAATCTATGATGCAAGGTTCCACAGGGACTCTTCAGGACTTTACCCATGCTCTAAACTGATTTCTCTCCTCTTGCTTGAGGGAACCTTGCTAAGGTCTCAACAATGTCACTACAATGTCTGTCTTTATTAGCAAACACCAAGGGAAGATAATTTAAGTGAGAACAAGGTAAATTATGGTAAAAACAACTTGAATGTTCTGACAAGTGTTACTTTAAAGGATTCAAGTTATTACTTAATTCTTGTATGGCACCTTGTTCCATGCTGGAGCGTTGGAGTAGGGCACGTGTGGGTAGTCAGTTACTACTGAAATCACTTGCAGTGTACAGAAATCTCACTTGGCTTGGACTACAAACTGGAAATACATGTTTTTGAGTGTCATTCCCAAAGTGTCCTCACAATGTTCCTATGAGTAATGAAATGTGTGGAGACATTGGGTATTTTTAAGCAAGGATTTGCTCAAACCAGTGACTAATAACTGAATCCTTGTAGACTCTCTCTGTTATCTCACAGCAGTCCTACTTAGCATTATTTTGTGAAAGTGTTTTCAGTTTTCCCAAGCGAGAAATTCCTTTTGAGAAAGTGTTTTCCAAAGCCCTTGGTTTTGAGAGTTGATCTGGGCAGTAAGCTTCACATGGAAACCTTTCAGAGGTTTTTACACCTGCAGAATGTTTACATCATTGTTTTGCAGGCTAGAGTTCACACTAGTTTTTCACACTGGAGTTCAGTCATTACAAGGCTAAGAACAGAACAGAGAATTCTTCAGTGCTTACATGTTTTTTCTCAGAAGGAATTACTTCATAAATTAAACAGCAAACCCAGTACGTTCTGTGTAATCTTTCTCTTTCCAGCTTGTTTCACTCATCTCATGTTGGAAATAAATTCAAAGCTATCCTGAGTTCTCCATATTGTAGCTCATCTAAACATCATTATGCAGCCTTAATGGGCCCACACTGTGCAGCTGCCTGGCTGGCTTATAAAAGCCTCTGGATCTCCTGCAAGGATCTCTCCTCTCATAAGGTATTACCTGCAAACTGCTCAGACAGGGTTGTTGTGGTTCTGGTTTCCTTACCTTAGCAAACACTCCACAGTGAAGGTGTTAAGCCACTGCTTTGTGTAGCTTTTTTCACCTGCATCAGTAAGTGGAAGTCAACAAAAGAGAAATTAAACTATACAGAAGAGCGAGATGAAGGGTTTTTCCTAAACAATAGAAAGCATTGATGAGAGTGATTAATTTCTCAAGTCTTTGCACAGTTCTGATTCACAAGAGTTGAGTTAAGATTTCCCACTGTGCGTGCTACCTCCAAGTAACGATGTTCATATGCTGGCTGTGGTGTTCCTAGCAGTGACATTTTCTTTTGACCTCTGCAGTGTTCCCAAATACTGGGTGACTAAGATATCCAAGCACGACAGTTGTGTTTTAGGGACATAAACACTCAACTCAAGGGAGGACACTGCAATTACAGTTCTTTTACACCAGACAAATCTCCCTTCCTCTAACCTGGCAGTGGTTGATTAAGGACTGAAATCTAACTCCTATCTCTTTCTTTTAAACTTTCAGCAAATATTCTCTGTCCCTAATACTGAGGGGGTTTGTGTAAATCAGCAAGTTTGGTTTTTAATCAAATACGGACATAGCTGACTTGGACAGCCTCAAAATGTTGTGAACTGTTTATGACTTTTTGATCATTATATCAAAATACTTTAGTGTGCTGATCTTTTTTCTCTTGGGAACCATTTTCTTCCTAGAGTGATGAAGCCTAGGACTTGTTTCTCTCGCTTCTCTTTATACCATCCTAACAGCTGAGAGAAAAGGAAGCTGTCACTAGGTGATAGACTTCTGCCAGACTTCACTGCCAGTTGAGTCTGTGATGTGCTTCTATGCATATTTTTTCGTTCTGTTTTTACCTAACATTTCCCAAGTGTTGTGTTGGAGTCAACTTTAGTGTCTGTGTTGAACGTGCAGTTACAATTCCAGATTACATCTGTGATCTTCAAGGCAGTACCACTCAAACAAACACATTCCTCACTACAGTCCAGTGTATTGGATTATTAACAAGTGTCCTCAGGGCTGTTCAAGGATCATTCATTCCACTGACAACCTGACTGACTTCCACCCCTCCAGAATTTATGAAATAATTCACTAGAGAGGAACGTGGACACTCACCATAGGTCTTTCCTATTTTTTATCCTTTCAAATGATCATTGAAATGAGTCTAAAAATTATTTTAATACAGCAGCCCTAGCATAAACCAGCAAATTTCTGTTTCTGCCATATGGCAATTAAAACTTGTTTGGCCAACCAGCTGCAGATCACTCAAGCCTGTCAGATATTGATGGAGACATTTACATAAAATATGGGTTAGGCATGTTATTTTGAGAACTTTAAGTGAAAATGCAGCAGAGGATTGGGAAAGGCGTCCCCATTAAATATTTGGAACCTATGAAATAATATGCTGAATATCAGAGAATTTTCCTGAATCAGAGCTTAAAATGTCTTTTTGAATGGTTTTATAACAATAATGAGAGTCTCTGCTGACATCTATAGTTAGATAATTGTTTTGAAGCCATAGTCTATCACTCCTACAATTTTCTCATTAATACATTCTCCTTTTCAAGTTGAGGAGGAGAATTAGTGGATAATTTCTAAAACTATAACATAAAACTATAAAAATATTATTTCTTATCTCATTTTTATTATGTGAAATAATCTTTTAATTCATTCTGATCTGGTATTTTCAAAATACAATTTATAGATGATCCACAGCAGCCTGATTTCATTTTAACATCTAAATATCTTATGTTAAATGATTTCACCTTAACTTTTGAGCAACTTTCTGGTAGCTTCTGTGAGTGTTAGTGCAGTGTTTGCACCTCGGATGCATGAGACATTTTGTGTTTCTCCTTTGAAATAGTTTGTGAACCAAGTTCTGTCTGTCTGTGCTCTGTAGTGCTGGAAAAGGTTTAAAAAATGAGTTTCCCTTTTGTTGTGCAGAAGTAGAGGGAAGGTGACAGCTGGACAACTGCTCCACCTGCATCTCAAAAATTCATCAGAGTATTCTGCTGTTTGTGAAATTTAGCCTTGTCCCTTTAACTGCTGTTCACTGACATTGGAAGGTAATGATCACAGAGCCAACATGTCCTGATTTACTTCAGCACCAAAGACAGAGGTGTTTTGAAATTCTCTGCCTTGACAGCACAGGAATGAAAGGGGTGACTATGGTTGTAATTATGTTTCCTTTTCCTCACCCTTAGTATGGATTATCTTAAGATGCAAAGGAAAAATCCAATACTATTTGTTTGCAAAGTTGTTTTAAAAGCAAGGGAAGTGCTTCCTGAAAGTCCTCATGTTGTAAAAAACTTCCTGGACTAGATTATTTGGGTACAATTTGATGTTAAATTGCTATGGACAGCAACATAAATGATTTAATAAGATTCCTGGAGATATGTGATAAATTGTTATTACCACAGTTTTTCGTCTTATAATCTTATAATCACCTGGTGTCAAAACAGAGCTCAGAAAATAACAAATATTCAGTTAAAACTTAATCAAGAAGACATATTTTAATATTAAAATAGTTTCCCTGTGCAGCTTAGATGTAGAGAAAGAATGTATTCTAGTACTGTCAGCATATTTGAAATAATTTGAGTAATCTTTCCTTAGGTATATTTTGTCAGAAAAATTTCTATTCGGTGTTCTGAAAACACCACTGATTACAAAATTCCCTGAAGAAGCTGAGCTGAAGTACTGCATAATGGCAGTGACTGGGAGCTTGTAGGCATTTCCAGTATTAACTTGAAAAGACTGTCAGTAAAGCAGTGGAGGGTCAGGTTCCCAAGAAGTGAGAATAGGGTTGATGGGTGGAAATCACATGTTCCAGGTAATATTCAGAGCTGGTATAAAAAACTTCTTAAATAGCAATTTTTAGTGCCTGTGATCTCCTCGTCCTCCTGCCACCAAAGAGTTTTCAATATCCTTGGAATATGCTACAGGCACAGCAATTTCAGCATATTTACATATTTTAATACTGTATTTTCATAGAAAAGTGTTTCAGTAATAAGTAAATGTGATATTATGATAGGTTATTACAGTGAGTTATGTTTTTGTGACTACCCAAAGTGAGACAACAATCTTAAAAAGCCAACCAACCAAAAAAACTTTGAAAAGTTTTAAGGGTAATACAGCTGAAATATTTCATGTGAAAACAGCTTAAACAAAGAAGCAAAAATGGTTCCATATTAGTAATCCTGAGACGTGGTTTAACATAAAAGAATCCAAACAAGTGGATGGAAATCTTGGAGTTTTATTGACTCCTAAAGTTCTGAGTTTCTATTATTTAACAACCTTCTGTTTTGTGGACCGTAAGCAAATTAAAAGTACTTCTCAGTTAACATGAACTGTTGAACTTTGCAAACAAAATGGAGGAAGTAGTCAAGTTTCTTGTTAAATGTTTAATTTCGATGTGGTAAGCTTTCAAGGTTTGTTATCCATTGCACCAAAGAAAAGTCTGTGAAGAGTTTGTGTAGTTGCAGAAGAAATGGAACATTACATCAACCTGGGACTCCTTTGAGGGCACCTTTCAGGTTTTGGGCTCTACATCTCACTCGCCTCTGGAGGGAAACAGGGAATAGGCTGTGGTGTAGAATCTTCCTGCTTACTGTCTAAGGTGAGCCCTAAGAACTCATCAGTGGCAAGACTTTCTGTGAGGGACTAGAGGATGCTTGTGAAGCAGTAGGGAATATCCTCCATGTTCTCTGTGAGCAGGTCTGGGCTGCCTTGGGAAAGGCTGGGATTTCCCTGTTAGCCTTACCTGGTAAGGGGACACAAGTACAAAGGAAGCAGCAGGGTCACAGAATCTCTCAGGATTATCCTGACCTAGTGCAGTTTAGTAATCACTCCTTACTTAGCATCTTGTTTAGAGATAGATAGTAGGTCAGTAGTAGAACTTCTTAAAAAATATTTTCTTTGCTTGTTCCCAAATCAGTTAAGACTCCTTTTCTGTGGTACCCAACTAACCCCAGTCACTGGATGAGCTGTCTCTGCTTCAGAAGAAAATTCTACTTTTCTCTCCCAGTGCTCTTAGGTCTGAAATTACTTTGCCATGACATAAAATCTTCCATTTTCTGCTGGGCAAATAAAGCAAATTCTCCAACTTCCATGAGAACATGTGCATGAATGCTGGCATGTCTAATGTTTGACACATTTGTTATAAACAAAGTAGCAGATGTTACCTTACCCACGTATATTAGTTCATTAGAGAGCATATTTATTTCATTTTAATTTTTAATGTTAACTCTTATGTGCACTTTCTTTGCTAGCAGAAAAGCCAGCATGGCTTTAAAGTGAATGCTCTGTGTTATTTTGCCTCAGATGTTTGGTTGTTTTTTTCTTTTTCATAAGACAGCATGTCTGCTTTTTCCTTAACTCAGAGCAAAATAGTGTCCTTAAGTGTAATCTCCTTTTTGACCTGGTTTTGCTTAGAACATACGGTTATGAAATGTGTTTGTATGTTATATATAAGGAAAGAGGAGTAAAAGGAAGTTTGGAACAGGAAGCTGGACTAGATCCTCTCAAATTCCCAGCCTGAATTATCCTGTGGTCTATCTGAGGTGGCTGACAAATCCTGGTGCCACGGGGAGACTGAGCTAATGATTCACTTCTGCATCAAAGTTTGATTCCAGTCATCCATGAAATGGGTTCATTGGTCCTGGCCCAGAGGCAGAGCTTTGATCCTGCAGCTCCTGTGCTGAGGTTGTCATCCCCTGAGCTTCTCCAAAGGACACCTGCAGTCCCCCCTGCAGCCGCGGCGATCTGGGCCCAGCCGTGGGAGGTTCTGCACTCCCTTCGCCCCGAGCTTCTCTCTCGCCCTAAGGCTGTTCTGGAGGATTTCACTGCTAGTGGGTTGTGTGTCAGGACACCTCACCCAAAACTGTCTTACTACACCTAAGAACAATTTCTTGGTCTCATAAATCCAGTGATTTCAACAATCTGTTGGAAGAAGTTGTACCTGGGAAATGGTTGTTTAAATAATGTGGCTTGGAAGACAGTGAACATACAGTGATAAGAACTTCGATTCTAGTTGATGAGATCTAGTTATAACCTCTAAATTATGAGGTATCAGCTCTATTTTATCTTTGAAATATCTCTGTGAATCATCCATATAAACTGTTATTGCTAGAAAAATCTATTAGGAACAAAGTAGTAAACAGTAAAAGATTTACCAGAAGTTATTCCTTCAGTGAGTTAAAAATAAACCAAATATTTTTATTTAAACATTTTATTTTTAGTTTGTACAGTAAAGCAGTAATTTTTCTCCATAAAGTAAATAGTTATCAAATCATAGAATGGGTTCTGCTTCTTAAGCATGGCAAGTGAATATGGTTTGGCAGCAGGGGTTGAAATCATAGCTTGTTTGCCACCTCCCTCCTGTGTGTGGACTGGGTGTGTAAGCACACACGTGTGTTCCTGTTGCATTTGCATTTTCTAATGATTCCCAAAAGTGATTCCAAAACTGAGATTGTAGACATAGCTGTGAATATAGCTGTCTATATGAGCAGGGTGCTCTTTTAGCTGGAGTTAAATGGAGTTAACTAGATAGTGATCAGAACCTGTTTCCTTTGCTCAGCAGCAAGAAAACCAACCTGACACACAGGAGGAGTTTTATCGTACTGCAGAGAGTTCAACTACTGTGGGAATCACTTGAATATGTCTGTATTTAGTTAGAAATTAAATCTTGATTAAAAACCATCAGCAGAGAAACAAAACTGAAGAAAGCAGAGAATTTCAAAGTAGAGAAAGGATATAAATCTCATAGCTCTTGCACCTGTAAATACACAAAATACAACTCTTGCAACTCATTGTGTGGACAGTGACTTGCTTCTGAAAGTTCTCATCTTATATTGGGTACAACAGAGGAATTCCAGGGCTAGAGCTTTGTGAAATGCCAAAGTTACCATGGAAATGAGTTTATACATCAGTTTAAAATAAAAAGATTTAATTATTTTAGGGCTGTAGCTGATGATTCTGCTCGGGAGATGCCCTTCTACATCAGCATCAGGGACAGAAAAGTCCTTGGTATTTTTTTATCACCTTTCATTGATTTAGACAGCTCTAAACTGAACTATTCTATAACATGACAATATTTTATCTTACTCTAAACTGAAATTGAAATTCAGCCAAAAAATACTGCATGAAGAAACAGAGGAATATATGTACTTCTAACTTAAAATTGAAAGCTGTTTTCTTTTATAGTTAGAGATGGAAAATCTCTGAGATGCTTTGACTAAAATGGATAATAAAAAACTGCAGTTTTAATCTGTAGCCAGAGAAGTACAAAAACCATAATTTTCAATCTATTCAGCTATATTTGTAACAAAAAAAAAATTTACTCCCTTTCATTCTTTTTGTAAAACCCAGAATGAAAAACCTTCTACATACCTGTGTATAATGAAGACATCTAACGAGTTTCAGAACCTATCAACAGTTTTTGTATGATAACTCTTAACTACTTATTACCAATCTTTTCCTAGGAACAGACTGTATCTTTTTTCCTCATTGCCTAATTTTGAAAACAGGCCTACAATTTTACATAGCATTTTGCATTAAAGTGTATAATTCATCTTATTAATGTTCTCTCTTCATTCTTTTGATTACAGTTTTAAATTTTTATCTATATTCTAATTTCCATGGAATTAGACATGCTAATCCATCCTTTAATAATATGTTTACATTTTACTTCTTTCAGGATGGGAGTAAATTTGGGTGCACTTTAATTTATCTTTCAGTTCTGCATTTTCTGCAATCTGCATTGCAGATTGATATCTTTTTGAATATCTGCATAGATATGTACCTATATAGATATGTATCATAACACGCGTGCTGAGCGTCAATGGAACCTCCGTGTGCCTTTACAGCTCCTCAGGCATTATTTCTTTCAGAATTAATTATTGCTGCTGTCACTGCAGGGTAATAAAAAATACTAAATGGAAGTCTTAAAAGCTGTTGGTATTGTAGCTACTCCTGGAAATAGCAGAGTGTATTCCCTTGCAGCTGGGAATTGAGTCTGGGATAGCTCCCTGTGCCAGTGCCATGCTCACCTGCCCAGTTTTTGCCCATCTCTGGCCAGCTCCTGAGCCCTGTTTTCATGTGCATCTCTGCCCCTGGAGTGATGCACCAAGGTAACAAAGGGTGGTTATTAACAGCTGCATCTAGACAAACCTTCTGTCTTCCAGCAGTCTGAACTCCCCCCAGCAGAAACAGAGCACAGGAGCTCCTGTACTGCGTCAGAGCTGCTGTACATGTGTCCCCTGTGGCCATAGCTGTCACCAAGTGCAAGACACCTCTGGAGAGCCATTGGGTGTTCAGCTCTCAGGATAATACTGCTTTCAGTCCTGAGACTGATTATTTTATATCTGGAAGTATCAGGGTTTGCATCCCTTTATTCTCTGTTTAGTTGGCATGCCTCGTTAGAAACAGAAACCATGTGTCAACTCCATGATTGTTTCAGCTAATGCAGGCTCCCAGGGGAGCTGTGCTGGTATGTTCAAGCTTTTTTTCTCATTGATTGCTGCAGAAATACCAATATATAAGGTATTAAACTCCAATTCAGCAGAGTACTTAAGCAAGTATCTTCTTATATATATATGTAGTCACTCTCATTTTGGCTGCATTGCTTGTAGGTATAATAACTTGCTGTACCGAAGCTAAAATGCTTTAAATCCCCTTTTGTGATAAGGCTGCTGTTTAGGTCGCAGAGATCCTCTGAGGAATGTTTCTGCAGCAGTTTCTGGCCCCCATATCCTGTGCCATAGGTTAATGTGCTCACAGGAGCATTGGCAGGGCAGGCTGTGTGTGCACATCTCGCCTTTCTCCGGTGACAGGTTGGCATCTCCTGTTAAGCTGTGCTTGTGAGTGACCTCTGTGGAAAGGTCGAGGTTGACAGCTTGGGGCAGTAATGTTTTGAGCTGCAAAATTCCTCCAAGGATATGTCAGTACTTAGAGAACGACTAGGGAAAGATTTGAGTGATCAAAGAGCTGCAGACAGAGGACTGTTGTGTAAAGAAGGCCTTCTCATATTTTTCAGACCCTGCTTTCTGACACCCAGCAGAGCAACAAGCATTTGCAGTTAGAATGTGCCTTGTTCATTTTGCTTTGGCTCAAGGAAATTGTGTTCTGCTAAATCTGGGCTCCAGCATCTAGCCCAACAAAGTGTGCCAGGACATTAGGATGCTAGTTAATATGACTAAAGTGTGGGATTCAATTACTCCCTAAGAACTGGATGTTTTATTTCTCTTTTTAAGTTGAACTGGTGATCTGCAGCCCCACTTTTAATTTGGAGCTCTGCTTTCTTATATTAATTTTCTACATTTTGCATGCTTGTGCAGTGAGGAGCTTTTGCATGTTTTTCTTAATTTTGTTTTTAAAGAAAAAAATGTGCTAAGAATGGATAGAGGCCATCATTCTCTTCCTCAAAGGACTAGGCAGCAAGATAAAACATTAAAACATAAGATGTAGGATTACAGGTTACAAAAGATAATGAGCAATTAGAAAATGCTTCAGGAGTCAAAGACTTTCCTTTTCCTTAAGCCTCACTAATTGTACTGGATCAGACCCATGAGGCTGAAGCAAACAGATTTTCTTCAGGATGGACAGACTCCCTGTTGGACCCTGACACAGAGACCTGCTGAGCCATTGGTTTGGCAAAGTTCATTAATGAGGAGGTAAAATCTGAAATATCTTTCAAAAAAAGGAGTAAATCACAGAGAACTGCCATAATCACTGGTTCATAGAATGATTTGGGTTGGAAGGGATCCTAAAAATTATTTTCTTCCAACCCCTTCCAGTATTTTTCCTTGTGACACCTTCCCCGAAGGTGCACTCAGCCCTGCTGTCCATGTCACACACAGAGGTGTTAATCAGTGCCAGTCCCAGCGCTGACCCTTTGGGAAGCTGCCTGTCCCTGCCTCTGCTTGGACAGTGAGCTCCGAGTGACCCCATCCAGCCACTTCCTTACCCAGGTGACCCCATCCAGTCTATGTCTGCCCACTCCAGAGGCAAGGCTGTCTTGTGGCCAAGGGCAAATGCTGGCACAAGTCTGGGTAGGTGACATCAGGTGCTCTTGCTCTATCCACATTGTAGAAAACACGTGCATATCCATAAACTATTCCTGTTTGTATGTGTGCTCTGTGTTTTTCTAGCAGTTTTAGGACTTGAGAAAGGCACAAGATTTTGATTACATTATGGTCGTACACACATCACCTCACACACTGCTCCACCTGCCTTCCTGCCAGAAGCATGCTTTGTGTTCCAGGGGGAGTGAATTAATATCTCAGACTATCTCACTTTGCTTTTAAAATTATTACCTAAATCTAGTTTCCTGTTCCTTCCTTATATTGTTCTATCTTTGATCGCATCTATATCTGGGGAAAAATGGAATAGGAAAGATGGGGATTTAATTAGTGGTGATGGCCAGAGGGTATAACTGTCATCCCCAGAATGAATGGCTGCTTTCCACGGGTAGCAGCAGAACGAGCAAAATTGTATCACACAATTTATCTACCTGTTGTTATTATTATTGCACTGGGAATTCCCATGTGTGTTGATCACATACTTACCAGGTGATTGATTAGTCTGTTGCAAGTTTACTGAGCCTTTTCACAAACGCTTTCTGTTTTTTCATTTGCAGACCTTCTATTTTGTCACATCTTGTTTGCTCTGACTTGGGCTCTGGAGAGATGTGTACAATGAGCCTATGCAGATTAGTTTTGCCACTAATGCACAAGTCCCCAGTAACTGATCTGTCCTTCCATTCGACTAAACTGCTGCATTGTTTTCAGTGAATTAAAAGTGAGCTCTGCCGCAATTTTCTCTTCAGTAGGGATGTACATTTCTAATTTCCTGTTAGAGAAGTTGTTTATTAAAAAATCTGTCCGTTCATTATTTGTGCTTATGAAGGTGGAGCGCCTTCATATGCAGAACATAATTAGCACTTGGAATTGTTTTGATCTAGTTTTCTCTAGGTAAACTCTTCACTAATAGAAGGTTTCTGCTGGTAAGAAAGCTCTTTTAGACTCCTGACATCAAAGCCTAACTAAGTGAATGTCATTATTCAGCTAGGTTTTCAGAGCAGTGCAAATAATTTGAAATACCTTTCCCAAGCACAACTTTGTATGCTGATTTTGCTTGAGGTAATTTGGGGGGGAGGGGAAGTTATGAAATGCAAAATATTTCATGAAGAAATTAAATAACTGAAGCATAGAACTTCTCCCTCAGTTTGAGGGCTTTATAGAAAAGTGACGTGCTGAAAACAAATCCTCTTTTGGCTGCACATTAAGATGAGGAGAAGCAAATGGAAAATACCTCTCATTTGAACAGCTGCAAACATCTAAGAAAATGTTTCTTGTGGAAATCTGTCATCTGTTTCTGGTATTTTGAGGTAGTTGCAGTAGGCAGTCTGAGGTAGCTCTTTCCTTTGCTCATCTGCCCATTACACCCTACTCCAGTTCTTAAAAAAACTGGAGAACAGGAGCCCTTTCTTGGTTAGGGATCTGGATTGGCTTCAGTCCCACTAAGAATGCAGATTAGGATGTGGTCACCTACTAAAAACGTCAGATGCAATATTTGAAAACTGGTTGCATATTTTATCTATTACTGGTAATTAAACAAATCTGCCATAGTAACCTTTGAAAACCAGACTGCATTTTCAGCTGCTGTGTTATAAATCTCTATTTACTTTTTCTCTAATGTTACATTTCTCAGACTACTAGAGCACTGCATCCCATGTTCTTTGTTCCACCTCATTTCTAAGGAGTGGAACAAACTCCTTTGTGTTGCTCTTACTTTGCTGAAAGTTGATATGAAGCCAGATTCTTTCAAATTGTTACATTCATATAATAAAAAATATGCAGAAATAGGAAAAAACTCCTGCTCCAGGCTGTATTTTTGGATCTGTAGAACATATTTGAACATCAAGCATATATTTTCCATTTAACCACCACCTTAATTGAATTTCACTTAAGCAAAGGAGGTGATAGCATTAATCTTCCATATTGATTAACCAGACAGAAAACACTTCTTCACCTGGTATTAAGGTGACATATTTATATCCAGAGAATGAGTTCTGATGTGTTTAATTTGCCTCCAAATTGAAGTGATTAGGTACAGGTTACACAGACAGAAGTTGGAAGTTAATTCTCATGTATGAGTCCTTCTTGCTCAGACCAATGACAAAGACTCTGGAGAACTGATAGTTTGGTGGATTTTAAATATTATTTCCACAGGTAAAACAAGTATTTTCTACACAAAGTGCATGAATGTTATATTTATACATATATACATGCATGCCTTTTGCACTCCAAGACTTTCTTCAGATTTGTTTTTACAAAAAATTTAATAAAATAAACAACTATCAGATTTCCTTTTGAGTCTAGGCTAGTATTCTCTCCTGCTGTATATCATCTTCCTCAAAGAGGATCAGGCATCTCCAGGGATAAGTGTGTACCTCTGCTAATGGAACTTTCAACTCCCTGAATTTTGAATTAAAAAGAGCCCCACCTGATATGGTTTCAATAAACAATTTGCAGAATTGTCTCCCTTCTCCCCATAACAGAGTCTCCCATAACATGCAGATTAGCAAATGCCATTAAAACAATAAAATGGTCTTTGAAATGAAAAGCAAGCAAAAGTTATAATCCTTAACTGATCCATTATCACTCTTCCCCTTCTGTTTAAGCCTCTTTGCTGCAATAATCAAATCTGCAGTTAGTCACTGATAAACACACAGTGTAGATGAATTCCATTATTTTCCTGCAGGCCCTAGAAGTACCTTTTGGCCATGATACAGCTTGTCCAGTGATTGACAAGGGCTCTGATAGCTCATTTCACAGCTTTTTTTGCATCTTAAGGGCTCAATTGCTGGAGGCAAAAGCCATGCAGGGAGAAAACCAAGTCTTATCAGTGCTTCCCAAATTCTTGTTTAGGTTTTTCCTCTTGAGCTTCTGCCTGCCTTTACTGATTTAATTAATGCCTCTCTGTCCCCAGGTTACATACCTGCTGACTTTAAATCTGTTGCCATTTATCCTTTATTAAAGTAACATTCTAAGCCTGACGATTTGGCTGACAGCTATAGAACTACTGCCAAACTCCCATTCCCATCAGAGATCCTTGGAAACAAGGACATTAGGTTTTTTTCCCTTAATGAAAAGGGATAAAATTTATCTTAATAGTTTAAACATCCTGAAGCTCTTTAGAAGGTAATTAACTTAGAATGACTTGGACATTCTTATTTCTCCTTTCATTCATGTCAGCGTTGCTTTGGAAAAAATACTCTTCTAAAAGAGCCACTTGACTCTGCTTGTAATGGTGAAGTTGAGAAGGTATCCAGTGGAACTGGCAATATCTTCAACCTTAAACTTGTTTCTCTTGCTCTGCCTACCTTGCTTTGAAGCTTAAATTCACATTGGTTTTCAAATGCTGTCCAGGGGCTGACCATCTGTCAGAGCAGAAGAGGACCTGCAGCAAAATGAAGAGGAAATCATTACCTTGTGAATTCCCTGACACTGGGGAGGATCCATTGTGCAGGCCGATTAGTGAAAGTTTGTCCCCTTCTGAAAAAAAAAAGTATTTTAGCCATTATTTATTATTTCAAAATGATGATGTACAATACCTCTTATTAGTAACTCAAAAAGATTAATGTCTATTTCCTCTACACAGTTATCTGCTCTGCTTTGACTGGAATGAGGTTTTTAGTCTTTTTCAAGTCATTGGTTAGATTTTCTAAGAGAAATGAACCTCTGCATAATAGATTTAAAGCTATTGATGAAACTTGCTGCCCTTAATTACCTCCTCCCAAGGCTGTAGAAGCTGCCTATAGGCTCTTAGATGTCTGCAAACCATGAGAGGAAAATGTCTATACGAGGATCCTACAGGACTAGCAGGAGTGGTGTAGGAGATAGCATGTCTCTGTCTCCATTTCTCTATGGCTTTCTTCAGCACTTCTGTACTAGTGTTTCTTTACTCATTTTTCTGTAACCTTAAGCTTTAATTAAATCACCCTAAAAAATACACAGATTTTCATTTTCTGAGTGTTAAGTGTTAGGATAACACATGAATAAATGGATGTAAAAGCCCTATGAAGAACAGTTAATCTTGTGTTCACAACTTCATTTTAGCCTCAATCCAACTGATCTTTGAAAATACTCAGAGGGCACTAAATGAGATTAGCAGGAGGTAGAGGCAAAGGAGCTTATTTGTCATACAATACAAAATGGTACAGAATGTCTGTCTGCAGGTGTTGGTGGTCCTAAAACTTTACACGTGTTAAAAGTGACTGAGAAATATAACTAAAGAGAAATAATCCAGTGGGGGTCTTTAGATAGGAGGATGCCATACCAGGCTCAGAAAAGCCTGAACTGCAAACTGCTGGAAGCCAGAAGAGTACAAGTTCATTTCACCCATTCTTATTCTGTTCTCAGACTTACTGCTACTTCTGAGATTTCTACCCATTGTGACAGAGGAGATCCTGTATTATTCTTATTTTGCTATTTAAGTGCTTTTTCCCCTTGACCCTGTCTTTCTGTTGGACTGCTTCAGATTATCTCCTTGGTTAAACATTTGCTATCTATAGTGCCTTAATAATAGGTTTCACTCTGGATGTATTCATTCAAACGTTACTACTCTAGATGGCACAGGTGTTTCTGTTGAAATTTCTATGCCTGATTTGATTTAATCTTTTTAACAATGTTTGTCCAAGATTTAACATTTGAGTGAATAAAATTAAAATGAACCTCAGCATTTGAAAACTAAGTTTGGGAATCCCATCTGCCATAAAGAAGTTTTTTTTTCAAGCAGAGCAAGTTTTGAAAGCATTGAAATGCCAAAATTATGACTTTGCTTCGTAAGATTGGCGTCAATTCCTTTCTTTTCTTTTACTGATCTTAGATGTTTTTAAGCTCCAACTGAAGCTGTATTTATACTTTTGGAAGATGACATTATGCAAATAATCTGCTGTGATCAAAATTTTAAGATGTAGAGTCTGAAATACACTGAATAATTCCTGCAAATATTGATATAAAAAGTCTTTGGCTTCCTTTTTCCCCCACTATATTTGAGCGTGTTGTGAAATAGGTTCTCAGAATCTTCTAAATAAGTATTTTTGTCGTTGCAGAAAGAGATTTGAATAATACAAAACATCACCTCAGCTGACATCCAGTAGTGAGTGGCTCCAGATTGCCATACAAATAAAGAGGGAGACAACTATAGCTGGAGTTAAAAAAGTTGAAAAACAAAATTTCAAGTTCAGTTATGTATATATTGTACTGTAAATGAAAGCTTTTGGAATTCTTCGGTACTTTTCAAAAGTTCACTTGTATTTCAGAAGGGTTTGAAAGAAGGTGAGGTGGGTAAGAGCTGCTTTCCTCTTTATGAAATGGATACCCTGCTTAGGTACTAAGCATGCCCACGGAGACAGTTTCAGATATTAATATTGCTATGTCAGGACCTGGAGTTAATTGTACACTTATAAAGAAAATCTAAAGCCAAATGTTGCCTAGATATCAAAGCAAAACATTCATGGGGAAATGCTGTTTAAGAATAATTTTTTAACTCAGGGTTTTTTTTAAATTTCAAATTTATCAGTCTCAATTAAGCAGAGAAAGGAACATCAAATTTTACCATATAGCTTTTCATTTTTAAATTCAGAAAATTTTAATACTCTAAGAGCTTTAAATACTCTTAAGTTTAAATGCCCAGAGCAGAAATGTTTCATAATTACTTAAAAAGTGTTCTAACCTATTGAATCAAAAGTAATTAAAATGTTAGAGTCCACTTTAAAAAAAAAAATCTTCATTCAATTTTTTCTCTAATGGAAGTGGGAGAGTAGAGAGAAAGCTGTGTCCAGCTCAGTGAATATCTAGAATTGTATCTGTGCTGTGGACTGACAAGGTAACTGTTCTGGGCCTGCCACTGCAAACAAACTCCAGTTTGGTTTTCTGGGGATGGAGTGAAATCTTTGTGGCTCCTGCACCTTAGGCTTTGCTGCTGTCTTCTGTTATTAACATTGTCCTAATGGCCGTATTGGAGGCAGACAGCCTGGATTAGCCCAGCAATCCAAACTCTGCTCCACACAGAGATGGCTGTTTGGAAGAAGACAAACAGTGTATTTCTGTGGTGTGTTTTTGTTAGTAGTGGTTTGCTGCCACTGTTCTGGGCTGCTCTGTTGTTTTGGTCGTGTTGAGCCTCCCATCACCTCTGTACTGCATACTGGAGCAGAGGTTCCTCCTCATTCCAAGCTGCCTCAGGCTGGATTTCTGTTGTCAGGGTTCTCTGACAGTTTCTGTCCTGTTTCCTGCCTGCCTTGCCAGTGGTGGATCAGCTCTCAGTCCAACAGGAGCGTGCAGTTCAGGTGGATTACACTGGTCTTGGTATTTCTCATTTTCAGCGGCTGATTTCTCAGAGGGCTTAGGCCTGATCCTCTGGCCCTGGTTTTGGCACCAGGGAATCGCACACTGAATGTTGCTGCTCACTTGGGTTTTCTCCAAGTCACGGCAACACACTGACAATGGCAGATTAAATTGCCTTCTGTTCCTTGTTACAGTTTGCAGTTAATAATCAACATGCCGGAGATGTGGCAGGCCTGGTTGCTGCCTCTTGGCACCAGTGACCTCAGTATTAGATTTCCCTTGGCACGAAGGGATATGGATTTGTGAGGGTTCTGCAATCATTTATCTTCCTAAAAATCACCATTGTCCTGATACAGTTTGAGGCAATTTCAAGACTATTTAAAAGAGGCTTAGGGTTCCACTGACGGTAATGCTGGGTGTCAAGGCTGAGGCATGCTGGCAGAATGGAACTGGGAAACTCTTTTCTCCCTGCATTGTGCTTCACTCTAGCTACTGTTACAAATCTATTGGCTTAACAATCATTCGTATTCATACGCACAATAAAAGGAAGTGCATCTGACTTCATCATTTTCATTTTAGGGTTTTTTGTTTCCAGCTTCAGATGCTTCTTTTATCTTCACTTAGTCTCTTCATTTATATTCAGAAAAACCTCATTCAAATCCAGCAAGCAATTACACTGTGGCGTAACCATGAATAACGTTGCTGTTTACACACACTTAAGATAGCCCATTCCTTGACAGGGTATGATATTATATAGATTGATACTGCCTATTTTTTTTTTTAAATTCTGTCTGACTTGCTATCCATCTTTTTAGACATTTATGAAATATCTCCCCATTACAACCTTCCATTAAAGCTGAAGATCATGTTTTATCCACTTGTGTATTCTACTGCTGCTTACAAAGCTGGAGGTGCATGCAGGCTGCACCAAGTCACTTACAGAAAACTAAAGTACAGAGGGAAAATCACGAAGAGCTCGTCTCTAGATAAAATGTAGAAGTGAAAACAAGTTATTAAAGGCAACCTTTCATCCTTTTAAAACATAGATCCAATACTCAAATCAAGAGAAATCTCATGTCTAAGAGCTCACAAGCTTCAGATGGCTCTAAGTTGTTCTTAGGGGACTGTTAAAACAAGCTGTTTACCTTTATTATTCGTTACAGAGGAAAAACAAAAAATTTTTTTAAAAAATTATTTTTATGACCTGAGTGAGCATGATTTCATGACTTTCCCTTGAGGGAGCTCCCTCCAGCAGTAGACTACAGGTTTTCTTTCAGTTCAGTAGCTACAAAATAATTTTAGACAAATCTCATGCTAAAATGAAAGTCCCTTCCTCATGTATTTTTTGGCAATAAACCCCTTACTATGCAGCAGTTTAACAGAGAATGAAGAGACTACTTAATGCTATAGTGACAATTTTCTCCAGTAAAGAAGTAAAGATGTGCAAGAGGTTTGTTTAGACTAAATTGCTACTACCAAAAAGAATTGATGCAAATTGAAAATTATACAGAAACAGGAACATATGTTAACAATTGATGAAAATTTATCAAGATCTGCTAAGGGATCCCAGGTCACCTTAAGTAGCTCAGGCTTTTCAGAACCCACCACTTGCTACCAGTGACTGTTTTGTTCCAAAAACTGGAATTAGTTATTGCTAGAGCTTGCAAAAAGGCTCTTCCCTTTGCTCTCTGTTTTTGCAGTCAGAGACTCACTCTATTTTTTTTGTTTGGTTGTTTTTTTGTTTGTTTGGAGTTTTTGTTGTTGCTTTGTTTTACCTTTTCAGAATTATTAAGGAATGGCATTTTATTAAAAAAAAAAAGAAAATATTTAGTAATAAGTCTGCAACTGTCTTACAACTTGGTAATTTCATTTGCTTAGAAGATAGAGTGCATTGGAACAGGGAAATGATACATTAGAAATGGAGATAACCTCATCTGCAAGCTAAGACTTCCTACTACATACTTTAGATTACAAATATATACATTTATGTAAATTTATGTAAATAATGAATGAAATTAATGCAACAGATAGTATGTTAGACCACAGAATAAAAGATTTTTAGATAACTCTTTTTGTTGAGGTTAGAACAGTTACTGCAGGAGAAGAAACTTGCTAGAGCAGTCAGTATTGGGCAGAACAACTCTTAGCAGAAAGAGCTCAGCAGTTGGTGGTGTTGGCCTGGGCAATGCAGCACAGTCAGGTGTTATCCTTGCCATTTAAATATCCCCATGGGTTTCAATATTTGGACTCAGAGCAAGTTAAGCTGTGAGCCTGGAGGCCTGGCACAGGTGTCAGAGCCTGTCAGACACAGGCAGAGCATCTCCAGTGCCCTGCTGGGAGGGGCTGCTCCTGGGCAGCTCAGTGAGGAATGCCTGGGGGATTGCATTTGGCCACAGCACTGCCTTGCCTGCAATTAAATCCCTCTGAAGGGATCCTGCTGGTACCTGTGGTAAAGCATTTGACTAGGTTTTTTTCTAGACTTTACAATGATTTTTTAGCTTATTGATCCAACTTATACTTCTAGCAGTTTCTGTTTCTCTTCAAGAACAAAGTTTGTGTATATGAACATTTAAAATTATGATTGCCAGCATTATTCGACAAATATCACCAACTTCCCTGTGAAATAGCTGAATAATTGTTTTACATTTACATTTATAAATACTAATGACCTATTCTATAGTTTAATGAGATCAACGAGCTATCTCTACGTTGCAGACTAAATTGTAGGGGTACTTTTTATATTTTATATATAATTTTATTCAACCGGGTTTAGAGTGCTTACAGAGTATGGTTGTCTGTGATTGGTTATACTAGAACAAATAAAAAGCTATATGGCATTTCTTTGGCACTGTCTGTCAAGGGAGAGGGATCCCCTCCAAGACAAGTGAAAATAAAAATCCTGTTTAATGTTCTTCTTTCACCACACCTCACACTTTACTAATGAAGATCCTGATAGGGGTTTACAAAACTGAAGACAATGATTCTCATACAAACAGTACCAGCAGGGCAAAACAGTAGCAAAGGAAGTATTGACAGAAGATGGAAAACTAGTGGCCAAAACTTACGTGAAGTTCTATACTAGGTAATAATTACTTTTTTTAGATGCACGTTTGCAGTTGCGTCTGTAGTTTGTTATTTAGGCCAAAGTGTTTCACATTTTAAAGATAAAATACCTTGGAGGAAACAATTCATTCTAAGAGTAGTTTTTGTTTTAATTTTTTAGAAGATGCTTTAAGGGATGAAAGGGATAAAATTAAAATAATCACTGCTGCTGCTAATTTGAATTTCCTAGCGTGGTCTTCATTTGCTAATGGTGAACTCACCGAGAAAAGAATTAACGTGCTTGGGGTTTTGTGAGATACTTGCAATTAAATTTTTAAACAGTTTTTTTTCTACTTCATCAATAAAATTGTGTACAGACTTTGTAAGTATGGCTGTGGGCTATGCTCTTTACATGCACATCTGCACTGTTTATATAAATTCAACTTGCATTTATTTTATAGTGCTTTTTCTCTGTAGTGGGTTAATACTAATAACCTGAATTGCTGAGTTTCCTGACAGGAGAAAGAAGTCTGTTTTGTCAATGTTACTGGCTTTCAGAAATGCCTCTGTGCAGCTGAGAGTCTGAGGTAGGCAGCAGCCCACAGCTCCAGACCAGGTCAGAGATGTGAATACTTGCAGAAGGAACCCCACAGAGCACATGGGCAACGAACAAATGCCAGAGCAGGAGTTTTAAATATATTACTGACATGCACTGCTGCACCTGTGGTTATCCAGGAAATTTAAAAGAATTTATTCTTTTATGTCTTATGAGCTTGTCATAGGACAATAGAAAGTCTTTTTCATGCTGTCCTTTGTAGGATGATGGTAACATTTCCTCAAATATAATTTAGAGTTGTTTGCAAATTACAGGTGTAGCAGTGCATAACGTTTCCTATTTTTTTCCTTATCCCTGGAATCTTTCTCAGAGCAGTCTTTGTAGATTAGTCCATCCTCTGTGCTGACTAAAAAATGGGTGATTATACTTTCAGTTATTCGGTTATGCCTGGAATATATCTTTTGTTAGTGGGATTTGGGTTTGTGTCATTTCTACATGCCACAGCTACAGATTTTCATGGTTTTGACATTGTTGCAGTCTGACTAATTTAGTCTCAAATCCTCCTCTTTCCATAATTTTCTTTTTTTTTTTTCTGGGAAAACCCACTGATTTAACTAATGAATCCAGTACTGATTTCTGAACAGCTGCTAATAATAAGAAAAGTGTCTTGATGGTTATTCTCAACTCTGGAGAATGAGCATGCAAGCAAGTTGTTGGGGGGTTTTTGTTGTTTTTTTTTCACTTTCCAGGATGTTTGGCTTGTTTGGAGAGCTCTCATGTCAAATCCCTTTTATCTGTAATTACAAAGCATTATGATTTCATCTTGGTGCCAAGGGACAGCAAATGCCTGAAGGGAATAGTGAAAGCCCATTTATTTAACTTAAGGTCAACTTCAGGTCACAGTGATATCATTGCCTAAATTCTCAGTGAATTTATCTGTTTGGAGCTTTAACCCTGTTCTTCCCACGACTGCCTAGAGTTTGTCTGTGAACTCTACTGGGAGCAGTTGGGAACATAATCCTTTCCTTCCTTTTACCCTTGAATAGTTTGGGCTAGACTATTTGTCCAAGGAAGCTGACAGTCAAACGACAGGTTATTTTATACAAATAACCGATCCCTTTAACTGAACTAATTAACTTTTCAACTGAACTGATACCATAGAAAATGAACTGTTTCATCCTAAATGACGGAGGAAATCCATTTCAGACCAGGAAATGGAATATGTGGTTTTTGGAAACTCCATCTTCCTTCTGGTTCAAAGCCTGCCCTACCTTCCTTCTCTACTCTTCTGCCCTTTCAAATGCTTTCATGGAATTCAGAGTCATGATTTATTCAGATTGTAGCTCTAAGCTGACTTGCAGAGGCAGGTTCTTTCCTTACCTCTGAGATCACGTCATCTGTGTGGGATGTTATATTGAAGATTGGGATTTTGACCTTTTAAAAACTGTGGCTGGCCGCCAGGGAAGGACATGCAATGAAAGAGCTCCTGTTAAATTTAAAAACGAAGTTGATATTGGTAATGTAAAATAAGAGTAGTTTGTGCCTCAGGATTCTTTGTTCCCAGACAGTCTGCAGTGTGTCTGAATATATGGGCTTTTAGCTGCTGTGTAAATCTGTCTAGGCAACATTATGCACTGATTTGCAATTGCAGTGTAACAACACTGAATTGGGGGGAAACAGCAGATACCTTTATGCTTCTAATTACAGCTTTCATCTGCTGCTAGCTGATAAAAGAATGTGAGAAATAACTCATTCCTGGGGGAAAAGACTTTCTGCCCCATCTTTGCTTTGGGCCTTGAAGATACAGTAATAGGAGAACTGTGATGGCCTTTGAATGGTCCATCTTTCTTCAAGAAGGGTTCAAAAATACCTAATCATTCTTGACAGAATCAGTTCAATGTTTCTTTAAAATCATTTAGCAATGGAAGCTCCACAGCCTCTGTATATAATGCATTTCATTGCTTGTCATTCCACGCCATTCAAAAGGGTTTTCATCTAATACTTGACTAAATTGTCCTTACACCAATGAGAGGTTTTTTTCCTCTCTCTGGTGGTGTACGTTATTTTCTTCTTGTCAGCAACTCTTTACATAGGTATAATAATGTCATCTAAAACATGATATATTGTCAGTTGCTGACTGTGTTTTGTCGTCTTAAAAAAACCTCTCTGTGTTTTTTAAATATCAAGGGACCAGTGTCAGCCTCAATGTTTATAAATGTCACTCCTTACCTGCACTGCCAGTAGTATAAGCAGAGAAGCTGAAGACTCTCAGAATAACCCAGGCTAGAAGGGACTTTGAGAGGATCTCTGGCCCAACCTTTAATAGCAAAGGGAGCCTGGATGACATGAACCAGCACCCAGTTCAGGCAGGTCTTGAAAATCCAGTGATGCAGACTCTGCCACATCCCTGGCAAGGTTGCTGCAGTGTTTGATTGTTCTCATTGTAAAAAAAAAAAAAAATAGTTTCTCTTATTGAGATGAAATGTCTTCCAGTGCAACTTGCACCCTGCTGCACCTCATCTTCTCCATGTGGCTCCTTGTGGAAAGAGAGCATCCATCCCTTTTTAGCCATCCTTTAAAGTAGTGGATTAATATGATTAAGTTCTTCATGAGCCTTTCCTTCTCAGGGAAGATTAGGATGAGACCTAACTCTTTCCATATTCTAGACATGAATGGTTTTATCCTCTTTTCAATGACTCTATTGCAAAATATGTAATCTGTACATAATACCTCTCTCCAGTTACCTGTTCTGCAGCAGAAACAATTGCAGTTTTTTCATTGTTTTCCCCAGTTTGTTTTCTCTACACCTTTGCTTATTCATATTGATTGTTTAAGTAATAACTGATTATGATAACCATACTGATTTTTTTCTTCCCTGGTACTTTCCAGTTGACCCTTGTATCTCTGGAATAATGATGGCCAAGGCTTGGCACAATATTCTAGTTGAGGCTTTATTACATCTGAGCAGAGTGGGAAGATTGTGATTTTACTATTTGACCCATCTGAATTTCTTGACTCACAGGCAGCTTTTACAGTGTTATAATTCCAAGCCCTGTTTTGTTTTGCAGTTCTGCTGCCTGGACTATTATTCTGGAACTTGTTTGTCTATGCTCTCACTCCTACCTTTCATACAGAATAACTTTGTGTGTATGGTACTGTGCAACAGCCCTCAGTGCTCCACCCTGTTTAATTCATACCTCCATGCTATGTGGTGAACACTTCTTGATTCCTATGTTGATTTCCTTTTCTTTAACCTGACAGGAGTTACATGTAAATTTAATACTTTTCCTCACTAACTTAGACAGTGAAACACAAATCCATTTTGATAGTTTGCTTTAAACTTTTGAAGAATGTTGCTTGATTCCTCTTTGTGGTTTATTAGAAGCTTACTGATAACTGTATTCTTCCACTAGGGTCATATTTTACAGTAGGCTAATTTAACCCACATTTACCTAATTTATTATGAAAATGATACAAGCCAGAATAAGAAATCTTGATAAATTATATGATATCTACTGCTACTTGCCATCTTTTGGATTGGAGACCTTCCCATTAGAAAACACTTTCAAGATGTCACTGGGTGAACTCAGGGCAGAAATCTGCACCTCTGTCAGGATGCTCAGGAGAAATTTTCTCTGCTTACCAACAAAGCATCAGAAGTGCCTTCCCTGCTAACACTCCAGTTGGTCCGAAGTTTTGGATGAGAACCTTTATGAAACAGCTTTCTGGCAATTCTTCTCCTGCTGCTGAAAGAATAAGACAAAAAGAGATGAGAGCATAGAGCTCCTCTCTCTATCACAGCTTCAAGCTTTACATACAGGGATATGCACAGAGGAAATAGGCTTCTGGGTGTATATGAAATAGCCTCCCAAGGGAAAGAGGCATGTCATGCAGCTTGAGAGATTGTACAGCTTGAAAATAGTAGAAAACATGATATGGAATCGTATGCTAGGAGATAAGATGCTTTTTATTCCCATCTGTGCTTCAGGGGTTGAATTGGCAGCAAATCCAAAAACCTTTACTAGGCAACAGAAAAGATCAAGAAATATAGTATATGCATAGCAGGGCTTTTGGCAGAACCAAGTGGATGTCCTAACTGGATAATAGAAGCAGAGGCTTAATGTAAAGCATGCACTTTCCAGATGTTTTGTGGTTTGGGTTTGTTTTTTTTTTTTTAAGATCTTATGCTATGTCAGTTTTTGCAGAGTCTTTATGGAGAATAGTTCTGTGACCTCTAGTTAAAATGCCTTTCTCCAAGAAAAGCCCCAACACTATTATTTTTCTGGCATTCATTCTTGTGTAACATATGGATATGTCCCTCTGCGGAGGTTGTGTTGTCTGTCTCAGCTGCTATTCCACATTGATAAAAATACTGATTCTCTTCTCACTTGTATATATTAACAGCTTGGGTGTAAGTGAACATATATGCCACAGGTTCTGGAGACTTATGATCTTGAAGAGAGAAAAAATACCTCTGTTTATTCTGGTGTCTCTCATGTGGTTCTCTTGTGCAGCTGACAAAGGGGAAATTAGCAGATGGTGTAAAACATCTCTAGTTATTAGCAGGCAGCACTATCAAGTCTGTATGTATTTCCTTACTGCAGCCTAGTCACTTCTGAAGTTTTGTAACCTTTCTCTTGATCTAGTGGATTTTTTTTTTTTTTATAATCTGGTTTTTCCTCTACTTTCTGTTTGATGACAGGAGCATGCCTATTCTGACATTAACAAACCCAAAATTTACCAGCCAAACCCCAGAGGCAGTGCAGAGGAGAAAGGAAAAAACATTACATCCTTATGAAGTAATGTCCTCTGTCTGCTTAACCATATTAATGCCAGCTTATTTCTGCTGGTGTTGGTAAGCTGCTCCCTGGGGAATGTTCTGTGATGCTGACAGTGTTAACAGGAGGAGGTGCACTTTGGGATGTCTTGTCCATGTTTTCCCCTTTTTTTGGTTCTTCTTCTCTTGTAAATATATTTACACACATATATGTATATGGGATACAATACATATCCCTCCCTTTGTCAGATGAGACAATAGAAAAGAGTTTTTAAGGCTGTTGATTACTGTAATATTTTACACAGAATAGCTATGAAATTTTGTAGCTCATTTTTTTTCTGAAGCTTGACCCATCCTCAAAGGTCACTGTTGAAGAGTGAACAAATGTAATAGAACATACTGGAAATCATTATTGGAAAGTCGACTTCATCTCTCCCTGAAGTTGATTAAATGCATTGGCTACACTTCAACCTTTGTAGTATTCTTCTATGAGAAATTATATTATACAATAGTTGTGGCTGGAATTTTATAGATATGGGGAATGGGATTTGAGCTGATAAAACACTTGATGTTTTCCCTTTATTGAAGTGTAGCATCTCCTCTCTTCTATCTGTTTACTCACAGTCCATAAAGATACAATCTTTTTGAAAATGTATGTGTATGTCTTCCTGTTATGAAAAGAAACATGTTTAAAATGGGAGAATAGATTTTATACTGTATATAGCCTCTTTTAAAAAAGTAAATTTTTATATTACTAACCTGTCAACAAAGAGCAACCCCAAAGATAACTGAGCAGAGATTATCAGTATACCTGGGGTTGATAGGAAAATCTTCTCCAATAAGTCTTTGGAGAATTGTATCTCATCTAATAAAATTATCAGTTAATAATAAAATACTTTGTACACATTAAGGTAGCAGCCTGAGGTATACCAGTATTTAGTGTGATGCTCATTTTGTGCAGAAACACGAAAAACATCTTAGTACATAAGCAGCCAAATATTAACTAAAAGTAAAAGAAACTGAAGAGTGTAAGAAGGGGATTTGAGGAAGCTAGGCAGAAATTCATGAGGGAATTGTATCTGGGACTCAAAATTCAATGTATTTTGCTGCTGTTTGTAGAAAGGGATAAGATTTATATCTGCACTTTGACTTTATGCAGGCTTCAGTATCCTCATGGCTGGAGTAGCTGTCTTTCACAAGGACTTCGAATGTGCACATTGAAGCCAAGCAACACTCTGAGAGTGGAGCCTTCCCTACTCATTATGAGCTGTGTCAAAGGTACGAGACATCCAGGGAGATGAGATGTTGGCAGGATAATTGTGGTTTGCTACAAGGCAGTGCTGCAGCCATTATTTTGTTGAGCTGCAGTCTCAGCTGTGACTCAGTCTGGAAGATCTGTGCAATCCTGTGGTGTATCTGCTGCATTTCCTTTTCTATACCATTTAGTTGATGTCAGGTGGAGAAAAATCACTTGTAGTGGAGTCTAAAAGTTCTGCATATCAAAGAGTGAATGTGTGTTGTCTGTGGGTTTTGGTTTTCCACACGCTGACAATCCTGCCACTAACTCAGCAGTGTGGGCTCAGGGCTTTGCTGTCACAGTCATGCTGTACAGTGTGGTGCCACTTGCTGTGTTCAACAGGGCACCTTTGTTAGGAGCACTCTCAGCCTTGTGCTTTTTAGATTAATCTTTTAGAAGAGGGAAAAAAAAAAAGACAGAACCACAAAAACAAACTCATAGATCAGTGTTAGCAAAACCCAGAGCAGTTTGCTCTGCATAGGCAGACTTGTGCAGACTCCTGTGCATCACAGCACACACATGCTGTCTCTGCCTTAATGAATCCTGTCAAGTTGCTCTCTGTCATCCTTAGTATTATTCCCCAAGCAGTAATGGCAAAATACATTACAGACCTAAAGGACACTTCTCATCCCTAGACTTTGGACTGTCTCTTCTTTAGAATGTCATATTCTTTAGTATTTAATTTTCAAAATCAGTAAAGTAAATTAGGGCTATAGATCCCATCTTCAAAACTGAAATAAGGCCCCTAAAATATAGTCAGGCAGTTAGGTGGATTTTCCAAATCAGTGTTACCCTTCAATAGCGTTGCAAACACAAATGATTTAGGGAGTCAAGCTCTCCAAAGCTCAAGTGATGTAAAATGTGTCTGTGCACAAAGGGGGTTGTTCCCCAAGCATGCTACTTTGGCATGGGAGGTGAGAGCCCAGGTGAGGTGCTGTGTGTGAGGGGTGCTCAGGAAGGCTGCAGGAGTTCACTGGAGAGCATCAGTTGTCAAAATACCACACAGTTCTCCTGACCTCTCCAAAGGGGTGGTGGAAAGTAGCTGCTGATTTGCAAAGCCAGTACTGATGCCACAGTAGTCCAGTCTACCTTTATGCCTTTCAACTGCACGATTTTTTCACTCCTGGTGTATGAGGGAGTCAACAGGCTGCCTCTGTGCTCAGTAGCCAGTGCAGTCTCCTGCAGGATGTGTATGAAAACCTCCTGCTGAATTGTAACATTGCCTTGAAAAGAAGAAGAAAAGCAGCCATTCTTGAGCTCTCTCTCACCCTTCTAAGGACAAAGTAAAGCCCAGCTTCTCTTTACCTGTGGCTGAGAAAGAAAAAAGCACAGTCAATCATAGAATCATAAAATGGTTTGGGTTAGAAGGGGCCTTAAGGATCATCTAATTCCAATTCCTTGTCCCAAGTTTTTGCATTGTTTCTGTTGCTTAAAGAAATAATAAGTAGCAGGTAAAGCACTCTTTCCTCTGAGGATCAGTTACTTCAAGAAATATATTCGCTAAAATTGGCCAAAGTCTCCCTAGTAACATCTACTGTGATGGAAATGTTAGTGTAATCCCAGAGAATGACCTTGAGGCCAACAGCTGCATGCAGTAAAAAGAAGAACCTGCTTCTGCTCAGGCAGTGTCAGTGGCTTCCCTGACACATCTGCTGCTTGGGAGGACTTGTTTCCTTATCAAATAATGCTGCCAATGACCACTGAAATGCTTGTGATTATTACTGTTTTTCAGTTCTTGTTTGTAGCTCAACCTCAGATTAAACAGCAGCAACACTGCCTGGTGTTCTCTCTTGGTTTAAAATCATCCCTTTTGATAACATATTGTTCTCCCAGCCTTATTTTGTGAGGGATGCACACAAGGCTTGGTGTGCAGGTTCAGGAGATGAACTGTGCCAGAACAACATCAACCCCTATTAATGAGCAGCAATGCCTCTTACCATGTGAATGCAGGTGAAGTTGCCAAGTGAAGGCAGCTAGTATTGACTTAAATAGACAAGGTGAAACTTTGTGTGGCAGTGTATTACAAAATGCATGGACAAAATTGGAATGGAATTCCCACTCTGAGTTCTGCTTTACTGGAGAAAAAAAAAAAAGCCTTTTACAGAATGATTGTTTGGGGATGAAAAATTGGCTTCAAGTTTCTCTTCAAGCAGAGAATGAGAGGTACAGAGCTTCTTCATGTATCCATGAAAGACCTGACATGGTACAGCACTGCTACATGTACTTAGGTACAAATAGCATCTTACTCTTTTGTGTTATGTGAAATGGGAGCAGCAGTAACAGATGGAGGTTCTGAACTTATCTCAGCCTCAGGTTAGTCTGAATCCATAGCTTCCCCTTCCCTGAATGGGTCCCTTAGCTCTGAAAGTGAAAAATGAAATCTAAGGGAGAACACCTTGCTGCTGAACAACACCATTATCTTGTTAGAAGAGTGGCTGTGGGATGAGAAAGGCCTATTCAGGGAGCATGGCCTGTTCAGGATTGATTATTTGGCAGATTCTGACACAGGAATAATGCCCAGAACTAGAATCAGGCTGTCGCAAAGGGCTGTCATTGAGGACAAATATATTTCTCTTATGCTTTTCTAACATGATAGGGCCTGTACAGCTTAGTGAGGTGTGTCAAACTCTTCAGGGTGCATCTTTTGTAGAAGTGTTTGCTGCAGCCATCAGCTGCATTTGTATGACAGCAGCTTTTGCACACACATGGGGTATAACCAGTGCCCTAATTTGGTCCTGACTCTCATTAGTGTACCTCGGGAGGAAAGGCCTGGTTTAATGTGAATATACTGATTAAATTGGCAGGTATGAGGACTCCTCTAACTTGCAGGCTGAGCAAAATTTGAGTCTGGAAGTCTCTAAAGCGTGAAGCATGAATTCCAAGATTGTTTTTAGAGATACTTTCCAAAATAGAGCTGTATGACTTACCCATTGATAAAAATAACAATCTTTGCTTTTTGGTAATGTGGTGCTCATCCTATGATCACATTTTCAGCAGTGGATGATATATGAGGTTATATAGTTTAATACAATAATGTTTTCTGTCATAACTGTTTTTAGCAAAATAAAATTATCTATTCCAAATAGAAAGATGATATAATTACAGTGAAGACTATATTTATCACTGGGAGTCCTTCATGTATTCAAGTATAGAGACCAGGATTAAATAAAGTGCACAGGATTGTGTGCTAAAGGGATTTGTGGACTAGAGTTATTTATTTAGTACCCAAAACTCAATAACCATTCTATAAGAACAGAGCAAAGCATGAATCTTTTCCCAGATCTATTAAAATCTAAAGTTGTGAGTCCTGGAGACACCTCGTAGTGTGAAATCTCATGAGACCTGATCCTCTATTTATATAAGGCATCACATCTTCAGTGTGTGTAAGCTGAGGATAATGCTCTAAAGATGTAGTCATGAGAACAGCTGTTTCCAGGGTAAAGGGCTTTAAACCAGAAGCCTTTGGGCTTTTAGACTCCACAGCTCTGTATAGGAACATCATCCTTTCCTGACAGTGCACTTTCCTGTTTGTACTCAGTGCATCTGAGTTTGATATCAATGAGACTTAGGAAGAAATGCTGATGGGAGCCCAGTGCAGTTCTTGCCTGTGGTGTCAAAGGCGTCAGGCTGCCGTAAGAGGAAAAAACATGTGGAAACACGAAATCCTGTTCAAGGGGGCGTTTTGGAGGCTTTCATGTACCTGAAAGAACAAAAGCTATGCTGAGACGCTACTACAGTGTGCAAAGCAAAGCAGTTGGCCACTTTGCCATCTGTGATTCCAGTCAGGAATTTGCTGCTACAAACAACATCTGCATAGATGGGCTGGTGGTGGAGCTGTAACAGTAAGTTGTGTCTCCTGTAGGTTAGGCTTGTGTTCCATTGGGCTCCCCAGGCTTCCCTCTGGGTCCCAGGGCTGCCCAGAATTTTCCTGGCACTGGCCAAACTCTGTGTGTCTCTCCTGAACCCTCTAGCAGAAAGGGGTTGTTTCTGTAGTTGTGCCTGAAAGGTACAAATTCTTCCATAACCAAAATGGGCCTTTTATGAATGACTTCCTGGCACCCATAAAGGTGTATATTGAAAATGTGATTTTTCTGCTGTTTAAAATGGCTAACTGTGAAGACTTTTGAACTGATGTTTTCCCTCTGATAATGTGTCATGGCTTCCAAAGGCTCATAAACTGTCTAAAGAATTTCTATCAGGTCATGCACTAAGTGGACTCTGAAGCTGAGTATCCTGACTCCCTGTTTTCTTCTTCTGAAATTTATTCACTATCATTTTTGCAAAGCAAAGAGAAGAAGCTACCCAGGCCCTCTACCAAGTTTATGTCAGCTTTACGAGCCATTAGCACTACTAAAAGCCTGTAAGGACTTTCTGTTCCAGCAGACTTGCTACACAGATGTTGTGTACAGGATCTTCCGTAATGAATATATAACATTTTTGAAGGAATATACAGCAGTGTTTCATTTGCTCTCACTGGGTAGTTGCAATCCTTAGATTGGCTGAAGCTTATTGCGAAACTCCCATGCATTCATGAGGATCAGGCTCTGCCCTTGGGTATGCTTATCCTTTTTTTATTGTTCCTCAAAACATTAATTAACCTATCAAGTGGTACAAGGTGTATGTGATGCCTACAGGGCACATGAAACTTTGCAAGCCTGGCAGTCCCTGTGTGTCTTATGCTGGATTGCATGTAACAGGCAGTCATAGAATCACACACTGCTTAGGGCTGGAGGGGAGCTCAAACATCACCCAGCTTCTCTGTGATGCAGATAACATGCACTTGCTTTCCAAAGAATCCCTTGTTCCCACTGGCAGAGGCAAGCCATCATTTGTGCTGGTATGAACCCTGCTGGTTGCAGTGAGATGCTCCAAAAGCTCAGTTCATACTCAAAAATTGGCCCAGTGATACAAGTTTAGCAATGAGCCAGCAAGTTGGATTCACTTAGAATCAGTTTTATTGCCAGGTAAGAAATTCATAGTAATATAGTGAATACATATGTTTACAAATAAACATTCTTAAAAAACAAACAAACATTTTATTGTAGGAAGTATTATTGGTATCATAAACTCTGTAGTTAACAAGTATTAACATGGGTTTACTTACAGAACATACAGTTACTAAAATATTTCCACATAAAATATGCTCAAGTTACACGAAACCTGTGTGAATTAGAGTGCAGCTGTAATGTGTATCTAAAGCATATGGATTAACAGCAACATTCCATAAAGGGTCAAATTAAGTCAGCCAGTTGTGAAGGCAATAAAGATTAAAGGAATAAAAGTAAGATAGTGGAGAGTCTGGGTTGTGTGCAAAGTATTTGTCTTGTGGGCTTTGTCCACTTCTGATAGTCTTAAAACATATGATCATAAAATTTAGCAGCACGCTTATGGAGAGATACCAGTGCTCTCAGGATGCAAATCAGTCTCAATATAGCTAAAAAAATGGTATCTCCGTTTAACCAGATTTCAAAATCGTAGCCCTTGCATCCTTGACTAAGCAGAAGCACGGACAGTCTGTTGAGTACAGTAAGAAATGCCACTTCCAATTCTTCTTACAGCATTAACAGTTCTCACTCCTCCCTGAATACTCTTCCAGACCTAATCTCCCGAAGAATTGACAGCTGGTGAGAATGCAACTGTAGTAGGACAGCTAGTTGGGATTTAGCCAAGTGACTTGTGTTGGGGGAAGGGCAGGAATTTACTGAAAGACTGAATGCATTGCCTGCCATCCCATCCCAACTCTGTACCTTTGTGGATGTGCCGAAGCCTTTACAGGCCCAGGACTGTGAGTTTGCTACCAGTGCCCAGTTCAAGAGTGATTTTACTCATACAAACAAGGCATCCTGCTCATCAGAACCACAGTCAAGACCATGAGTCCAATTGTTTGTTTAGTTTAACCCCAGATCTCTGATGTTTGAGGCTGAACCAGCCTCTTCCACCACACAGCCCACCAAGAGGGAACGCCACTAGAGAAAGCCAAACGATAGAGACAATATACCAGTTAACATTTAGTTGAACTACAGAGAACTACCATGGCTAAAAGCAAATACAAAATGAGAGACTAGAGGGGAAAAGTTGAAACTGGGAAAATGAAGGGGCTAACTAAATAGTCTTGACTGTGCAACCACTGCATGGAGATGTAGTCCAGTTTCCTTTCGGAACAAACAGAGGAGGCTGAGCAGGGCAGAACCCTTATCATCCTTAGCAAAACATGAGGAAATAGTTTAAAGGAACAGAGGGGTCACTTTGAAGAACAAGACTGTCATTGAACAATAGTAATACAGTAAAGGCACCACCCACGCTTAATTTCAGTCTGAAGCAGTTGAAGATAGGCAAAACATTTAGGTGAAGAAAAAATCCTGACAGTCTGCAAAGTGAGAATTGTTATCATCTGCCCGAAAACAGGAGGACTGAGAGGGAATATTCTGATGCCCTTTTTCCCCCCGCAGCTTTCTGTGTCATATGATGTGTCTCTTCGTATTTTGGAGGTTCCCAAAAATTTCAAATCAAACGAAGGAAACTGAAATGGAATCTTCTGCTGTTGTTATCATCCTGCAGAATTCTCTACCAGCCAGAAAGGTCCCATTTGCTCTTAATCATAACATCTTCGTAACTTCCTTGTGAAAGTGTCTTTGTCCCTTATTGTATATATATTTTTTGCGTTCTCTATAGAATGGTGTGAAAGTACAATAATAGATGTTAGGGATTGCACCAAGATGTTTGCTCTTGGTTTTTCACAGGTCTAGTGATTATTAATAGGATTTATACAAAATTCCTCTCTGAAATAATATATTACAGCATATTGTTCTCTCTCTCTTCCTCTGTCTCAAGGCAGGAACATAGTGTAAATGTTTAAGCAGACATAAAGTTTCTCTAGATTGTGCTACTTCTCATCATGGATTTTAGTTTCAAGTAAAAAAATTTAGTCACAAGGGTTTGTGTTCCATTGTGAAATACAAATGGAGTTTATAATTCAACCTTCAGTGTGTATTGCTGAATGGTATTAACCCACTCTTCGGCCTACAGCTGGCTGGATACCAAGAGTGTCCAGGTGGAAGTTCCTTCCTTCCATTTCCTCTTTTTTTTTTTTTTTTATTTCATATTTTTAATTTAATTTTTTTTTTTTTTTTGCCTTTCGGTCANAAGAGAAAGAAAACAAACTCAAACAGTTACTTCTGTCTTGCTGTTGGTTATGAAGTACGGCTGTGGGCCCAAGTAGTGCTGGCTCCGGGTGGTCAGGGGGTCACTTAGCGTCGGGTCTCCCATGCCGTGCTTGCCCTTGTTCGTGAACGCTTGCCGCCTCAGGGAGGGGTCGTTGGGATCCCAGGTCTTGTAGTGGGAGTTGTATCCCAGGGGGTGTGTGTGGATCTTGCCCATCCTGGACTTGCCGTTCTGCCTGGTGAGGCCGCTGTCGATGGTGTAGGCCCTCTCCTCGTCCAGGCGCACGGGGTGCAGCGGCAGGCTCCCCTTGGCTGCCAGCTCGGCCAGGTGTCGGCGCTTGGTGTAGAAGTCATCGTTGACTTTGTCAGCTGTTCGGGGTTAAAGGGGGAGGGGACAAAAATGTATCAGTTGGACACAAGAAAAATGGTGAACGGTTTGCAGTAGGTCATGCACAGCTCTGTCTGCAGACCAGAGCGTTACAGGTACATCCGTAGGAGAAATCCATGCCACCTCCCGGCCCTTATTTGCTCTCTGGAGTAGTTTTGGATGCCATTGTGCCAGGCTTTCATACATGCAGACAAAACCCTGCTGCCCTTGAACAAAAGATTGTCCCTGCCCCCAATCACTCAGGCTGTGCTGACATTTACATTATGGGGAGAGGTCCTATGAATCTCATCACTGTTCATGTCACATAGCACAGGAAATTAGGGATGTTTACAGAAGTACACAGGGGGAATACTGTGGCACCTTGGGTCGCATTGCTGTATGAGAGCACAGCCCTTTAAATTCAAAGTGACACGTGGGGGTTTAACTGTGAGGTCTGGTGGTGTGTGATGAGGTGGACCTGCTTTTGTTCAAAAATGCCTCAGGGAAATATTAAGAACGGAATCTGTTCTCCTAAATGGTTGGAAGTTCACTAATGCTTTATGAAGCTGAAAATACTTTGAGTTGTTGAAGGTTGGGTATTTACCCTGTGATTTTACATACCATGAAAATCCTAAATTCCAGGTTCTGACACCATTTTCAGTAAAAATGATGGTTCAGTGCCACTAAGAAATATAGCAACAGCCCTGCCAACAAATACTGCATTGCAGTTCTCAAATCAGGATTTTGCCCTCTGTGATTTCCTAGGCAAGTGTCTTCCAGTGCATGCTTTTGCTCAAGTTTGATTGTTGTTACTGCTGGCATTTATTTGGCCTTACTTGAAAGTATGAACCATGTTCAAGAAGCTAAAGGCATTCTGCAGCAATCCAGCAACTCATTTCACTTTTGAGATGGTTTAAGGGAAGCTTAACTGAATTTCATTTTTTAAGATCTTTCCTTTTATGTAAAGAGTGTTTATTTTCCCCCTTCAAAAATTTAGATGTTCATTTAAGATAATGCCAGATACGTAGATCAACTGGCACTGTGTTAATCAGCAGTGGTGTGCTTGGAATATATGATTGTGTCAGCCTGGATTTGACTTCTGCCATGCCCTAGCTGGATCCATCCATTTCCCTTGAAGCCATGCCACGTAAGGCTTCTCTGCAGAAGTCTGGTTCATGTAGCTGTCTGTACAGCTCAGCTCCTCTCGCCTTCATGAGGTTTTGAATTGCCTGCACTGTTTTTTGTGTAAATCCCCTCTTTTGCTCTCACCCAAGTATTCCTAGGAGGCTTTTGTTGCACTTTGAATTTTCTCCCCATCTCTAGTTCTGAACTGGATCTTTATGCAAGGCAGGGAAATTCCCAGGAGCACCATATTAATCTTCAAGATCAGGCTTCAGTTGTGCATCCCCCTTGTCCTGGCCCCTCTACGGGGAAGAATATTACCAAAGGCAGTTGCTATTTATTATCTCATGACATTTTTTCTATAATGACTGTGCAACTGGACTCTGCTCTTAAATCCTTAATTTTATCATTAAAGAGGTGTTTCCTCTCCAGTGGACTGAAATTGCTCCTTTCTGTGCTGTCAAATTGGGCTTTGTGAGTTTTACCCAACTCTATCTGTTTCCTTTTGCAGTCACTGAGTGAATGCTTTTCTGTAGCATACAGGTGTCTTCTGCTCGGAACAAATCCCAGAATGGAGATAATGGCTTGGTGTCATTTCAGCCCAGGGGGTGACGCTGCAATCCCTGATAGAGCTGTCATGTGTTACAAAGAGAGCCTGAAGTTCTGCTTTGATTTTGGAGTGAGTTGTTTCATTTAGAGAGCTGTAATCTGAATAATCAAGAAGTTGTACCTATTCCTCCCTGAAAGAGCTGTTTCCAGTTCTACATGTGGCTTATCTTTCTAATTTGTTAATATTCCCTGAATGTCACAGGACAGTTATATACAAGTTGAATAAAAATGGGGTGGAAATGCATTTGCATCGCTATTATCTCATTAATCTGTTATCAATAATTGAAAAAAATGGTTGCAGAAGAGACACTGAATATTCATACAAGTATTCATTTTTATAAATTTTTACATCAAAGGCACTGCAGGCCAGCTGTTAGAGGAGCGAGTTTGTGTCGTATGACTTAGACCTTGGCTCTTTATGAAAAGTCACACTAACATCTATAATTTAAACTCGGCACAATTAATTATGTCCAGCTTTTAATAGAGATACATTTGAATGCCGATTTCACATTTAAATTAGTTTAATTTGCATGCATATAAAAATAAAAAACTTAGCTAATCTAACAAGAGAATAGAGTAAATTTGTAAGATTGTAGTTTTAATTTTATCTTAGTTATGCTGCAGCAATTTGTCTTCTGTAGCCAAGATCTTTAATCAGTTGCGAGGTAAATAATGACTTCTCTTTCTAGAAATAGCAGTGGTGATGCAGCTATGTAAATAATGACCAAAAATTGCAGATATTTTTATTGCCTGGCTTTTCATGCCATTTTTCTCTTTGAGGCCACAACAAGCTCAAGCTCTGTCCTCAGTTTCTTTTAATTTTTTCTCACTTGCACCTTTTCCAACTGCCAGCAATGGTCCTGGGTCTCCAAATTTTATGAGACATTAGATATGCTACTCAGATCTCCAGTCATAGCAGGGCTAATGTCCTACAGAAGAGTAAATTGTATTTCTGCTGTAAATAAAGAACACCTTCACTATTGAAACAGTTAGGAAGAAATCAGCTTCACAAGGACTGTGCCTATGAGATTATGTCAGAATTTTAACTCTTTATTTTTTATGGTAAACCACACAGAAAGTGAAATTATTAATTCTGTAAAATTCGATTCCATTAGAGTTGCTTTAACTGCTGTAGTCCATAGTCCCTTTCTAGGAACTTCTCACCTGTTCTCTGGAAACTGGGCTTGAAGAGAACAAACCACGACTTGAACTGTAAATCCTCATCAGCAAAGTCAGGCAAAGAGCTGCGAGCAGCTGATTCCATGTTTGTGTGGCAGTGCCAGTGAGGGAGAGCTGCAGTTTGTGTTTGTTCTGATCCAGTAACACTCTGCAGGTTTTGCCTGAGGATTCTTTCCTGTGCCTCAGAGTTCAGTGCTGGCAGTGAGAGGCACCACCTGCATCGAACAATTTAACCTCCCTTGATCCTATTTCCTTTCTGCTTGCACACACAGGTGTGCACTTAGGCACAGGTACCAGAAATGGGGGGAGGAGATAGCCTTGTAGAAAACATGAGCAAAGCCAGCATTGATAAAACTGAATTGTTCAGCTGTTCAAGAGGGCTTTTGGCAACTCTTACAGGTCCTTGTTCTTTCATGCAGGTTTCACAATAGCAGTGGGCTGTGCCCTGTATGAGTGACCTGATGCTACTACTGTGTAGAAAATGGTTTTTTTACTTCTCATTTTCAAAGCAGAAAAGATTCAGAACAGTAATATTGAGCATGGTTTTGTAACAAATGTTTTACCAAGTATATTAATAGTATCCTGAAGCCAACTACTTTAAAAATCAACTGTGAATCTGAGGGAGTTTGTTTTTCTTCTTAAGCAGACCCTACAAATATTTTGTGGACTTTAAACATCCAAAGAGATATTTTGGAGTTAGAGGATGGATTTGTTGTGTGACCTTGGGTACATGACTCAACTTCCCTCTGCCTTGGTTTCACCTGCTGTAAAATGAGCTGTTAGCACATTGGAGGAGGTAGTTGTGATAGGAAGTTGAATTGCTATTTGTAGAGTATTCTGAGATCTTGGATGAAAGGTGCTAGAGAAGTGCCTTTTGCATGGGCTTCTGTATCTTGATCAGTAAAAGTATGACTTAAAAATATCACTGTTGTATTTGCAAAAGGAATAAAGAATTAGAATTGCAACATTGCCAAATAATAACAGAAGAGGGGCTTTAATTCTGAGTGTTATTATTTGTGTTCCTTCCTCTTGGTACCTAATTACAAAAATGTTCTCAGTTTCAATATTTCTGTAAGGCTTTTACTTCTTTAAGGTAATACACCCACAAATTTAGGTACTGTTGTAGCTGTTCATCTGGAAAAAAATGTTGAAATATGAGGTTTTTTCCTTATTGACAGTGTTCTTATCTCCGTGGGTCCATAACATGGCTCTGAATACTCACACCACTTCTTACAGCTGTGGGAACATACAGAATACTGAAAGACAATTCTGTCCTACAGTTTTTTGTGAAAATAGGCACCTACAAGTGGGAAGAAGACTCTGAAATGAAAGAGAATCCACAAAGGAGTGAGCCCTTATAAAAGCTCTAAAGACAGTAAAAGAACAAAACTGAAACCCCAAATCCAAACTTCTGTGTGAGCTTACAGTCACAGTCAGAAGCTATGAAAATATGCAGGGACACTGTTTCTCACTAGATGTTTACAGAATTGCTAGTTATCTGAACATATTTTAAGAACTATGTGAAATACAGAGCTTTATCCCAGCCAAAAAGTCTGTATTTCCAATGAAGGGCTAGAGATGCAGAAAGCAAGCAGTGGAAAGTGCTGAGGACAGGAGAGCAATGGAATTGCTCCAGTGCCACACCAGATAACAGCTGAAATGAAGGAAGAGCCTGGCTGTGGGTGGTTTCTCTGTAAGGCTGTCCCTGTGTCATTTATGGCAGTTTGTAACAAGGCTTTGCTTCTACAGCAGTGAGTTTGCTGAGAGGACAGTGTAGTCTATGGGAAACTTAGATTTCTCTGAGTAATGGAAGTGAAAACTCAAGGAAAGACAGAAGGGTAATGAATCCTGACTCAGAGTCAACATGAGAATTTTGCCCAGGGAAATACTGGGCTGCTGCCTTTGGTGGTGCTGTTGATCCTGTCTGAATGTGTGATTGCTTATTCATTTGCCTTTCCAAGCTGGCATCTAAGACAATATGTTCAAAGGCTTCCAGGATACAAACCAGCTGTGTGTGAGAGTTCTTGCAGGATTTCATCTGAAAATCAAAGAAGAATGATTTGTAGGCTAGCACGTTTATTCTTGGCTGAGGGGAAAAACTCGCATGGACAGAGTTTGTATTAGCTGCCCCAGGTATGAATTGGATCCAATAAATTCACACAAAAATGAGTTCCATACAGTAAAATAAACTACTAATGACTTGTGTTTTGAATTAAGGGGCTCACTAGCTATCATGGACCATAGAAGAATTCGCTCTGTGTGATATGAAGTGTGTTGGAACACAGACTGAAGGGGGACGTTTCAGCTGGCCAGGATTGTGTTGGTAGGAGGGGGAATGGGCAGGGTGATGAGATCAGTGTGTGGCCAGGAGGAAGGAGTGTGGTTACTCCATGGCTGCTCCCTGGCTGTTCTCATCTCACAGGCACTGGGGTGGCTCTATGCAAGTCGGGGCAATTTTAAACCATACTAAGTTTCAATAAAGAGCAAAGACCATTTAAAATCATTTTTGCAGCCCTCCTTCTCATTCTTGTATTGAGTTTTGAAAATTCAGGATTCAGCCTGTGGCCTGCATTGACTTCTGTCCTAAATATTTGGTTTTCTTCTAATACTATTTTCCTTTATTTGAGTCCTTCTGAAAATGAAGACTATTTTATATCTTTGGATTCTTTCCCATGTTTTTTTTTACTGACAGGTAAAGAAAAATACATAATGCATAGAACCCCACATAAGTTTTATAGAACCTACTTTTTGTGGCTCAGTGGTATTCCTCTCCCAGCCCCCTTTACCACTTCATCTATTTACTGATTTCTTACTGTGATCAGGAGAGAGACCAAGCACGAAAAGACAAACCATATCAACCTTTTCTTCTCAGACAGAGTTTGAAAAGAGCTTGTCCACCTCCAGACACAAGACTATATTTTGTTTTCACAGTGAAATAAAATTATTTCAAGATATGAGACATGAAAAAAGATAAATACATAGGCCCAAACATTTCTTCTCTTCTTTTGATTATTTTCATGACAGTTTATGAAAGGCTGAAGAGGCCAGAATATTTCTGGGTATTGAGACACATTAGGAATGGTTTAGGATAGAAATGTAATTAGACTGGGTAAGTGAAGCCTCCAGTCTCAGCAATGCTCTTTAAGCCCCCAGCAAAGTCTGCTGCCTGGCTGGGAACACTGAGACAGATTTTGATGAACTCCTCAGGCATCAGACATGATGTGGTTCACCAGGGTCACCATTCCCTGGAATACAAGAGTAGTGACATGTCTGGGAGCAGCAGCACCCCTCCTCTGACAACGTGCCAAAAGCACAGCACTGCAAAGTCTGGGTTTTTTCTTTCTCTTTTTCCAAATGTTTATTTACTGTGTGAGTTTAGGCAGGTTTCTCCTTGGACATGTAAAACAGATTTTCCTGCTGGGCTTTGTATACTTGCCTGCATTGATTTACATAGTATTAAATTGCAATATTTATGATTCAATTTTGCGAAGTGCTGCAGTGAAATTGTGATTTGGTTTTGATCAAAATACTCCACATGCACACACATTCTACCTAACCTAGGGACCAGTGGCGTGCAGAATACTTGAATGTAACCAGTGTAAGAAAAACAAGACTTTTTCTGACTAACCAAAATCAATAGGCTCTGTTAACTTGGAAACAAATGGTGGCTGATTCATGTTAAATTAACATTAGAATTGTAAATGTTTCCAGGAAACCTGAAATCTGTTGCATGCAGATAGACAAAGATCACACTACTTGGTTGAATCCTCAAGTGATTTACCATTTTAAATTCAAGCACCAACATGCTAAACTGCTGGTTCAGTGTCATGCAATGAATGATAAACTTAAGAAGGAAGTAAGAGTGCCAGTTCTATTCTTGATCCAAGGGATGAATTTGTAAAAGAAGTCTAAGAGAATTATGTATTAAAATCTGACTTTTCTTTGAAAACGCAGCCAGTGGCTGTGCTGTAACTGTAAAGATGTTTTTTCATTATTTTTTTTCCTAAAGGCCTCTAAGCTTGTGGCTTTCATGGCATCTACAATGGCAAATAAATACAAGAAGTTCTACTGTGAAATATTTATTTCGTTTTATCTCATTTAAGCAAATTTATCAGTTTGAATTTTACTGGAAACCTTATATATGGTATGAAAACTTGCCTTTTGAAATAGAAACTGTCTAAGGAGTCATGCTGTCATGCTTAACTTCTGAATAAGGCATGACTGCAGCATAAACTGATTTAGGAAAGGAGGGTTTGGCTTGCTTTCTAAAAATGCTGTCCAAAGCCAAAGAGGTTAACACTTAGGAGATTTGCTTAAAAGGCTTCTTCCGCTTCTTCCTTCAGTAATCTTGCTTGCTTTTTCACTGGGTGGTTTTTAATGCTTTTCAGGATAAATCTGATTGTGTCAGAAGTTTGCAGCAACGCTTTCATAACATCAACAATAATAGGGAATTGTTTGTAACCTTTCTGGTTGGCAAGGACATTCAGTTTGTTTGAGGGCAGAGCCTCCTCAGGACTGCAGGGGCACTGCTCTGCAGCCAGGGTCCCACTGATGCCAGAATGATTTTTGCTTTTTCTTTTATACCCCTCTCTCATACTCTTTTATAGTTTGATGTATTCTCAGTGCTTTTAGCCCACACACTGTGACTTCCCAAGTCTGATAACTCAGCTCAGCCCCACGGCACCGTTAAACCAGGAGAGCAAACATCCTGGGAGCCCCAGACACCAAGGGCCTCTCCAGAACACATTTTTGTAAACTAAGGTAAGCCCATCCAGGGGGAAGGTTCCCCAGAAGAAAAAGTTCATTCGAACCTCTTATTGGGGAATCTTTGATAAATATGTTAATTCTGCAAGGCCTATAAGTGTGTGTATTTCAGTGTGACGGGGTTGCATGCATTTTCAGAGCATTCCACCTGGATGAAGTGCTGTACCCAAGGATCCTGAAATAAACACCGAGGTAAAATCCCCTTTTCCCCATAAACCATGTTTTGGTTTTAATTTTAAAACCAGAGAAAGGCAACTCCAGCAGCCTGCCTGGGGGTGCCTTGCTGCAGGCTGGGGCTGCCCTGCAGCCGCACACGGAGGGAATGTGGGGCACAGCAGGGAGCAGGGGATTCACCATCTGAACATCATCTGCTTTAACTTCAGCTGTCAATTCACCTTCTCTCACATTGCCTGAAAAAGCTCTGCTCTTCCCAACCACATTTATTTGTAATAACTGTTCTTAGCATAAACCTAATTCAATTGTTTTTTCACACGTTGCTGTTGGCATTCTTCTGTGTGCTCAATTTTGTTTTCGGTTTTAGTACTTTTTATTGATGTCTTTTTCTTTCAGTGTACTGCAGGTTATAACTCTTACAAGTATGTCTGAATCAACCACAGATAAGCTGCAAATACCAGATGTGATGACATAGGAAGCTGCATGAGAACACAGAGAGCCCAATTCAGAGTCTGAACATGTAATAAAGGAGTGTTTTTAGTGCTGAAATAAATCGACATTTTTCTGCCGTTCAACTGGCATCATACTAGATTTACACTATCATTTCTCAACATGAAGAAAGGCCTAAAGGCTTTTTGAACTGTACTGGTTAAATGAAAAAAAAGTTCCAGTGATGTAATAACTATTTCTTGCTTAATTTCTTTTCATTTGATCTGTTTCATAGCTGCTTTAGTTTTAAAGAATTTTTAGTAATTGTTCTGGATTGAAGTTGATTTTTTTCCAAAACAGTTGTGGCATAAATTGCTTCTATTAGAAAGTTATTTTTTTTTCTAATCTTTTCTCAGGAGGAAAAAATAATTTTAAAAAATGAAGTAATTTCATAGCTGTACTTATAAACATTGAGTTCTGGATTTTTTTTCCTCCTTTTCTGCTTTTTCTATCTCCCTCTTTTTAGACTCTATGGCAAAGAGTTAAAGTCTTTGCCATATTGTTAAAAGTCTTGAGCGTGGTTGCTGGAGGTTTCCAAACCAGAGATGTGTGTCAAACTGAAAGGAACTAGTGTTCCCTGGCAATTCCCAAACTTGCCCTGTCAGAGGAAAATGAGTTTCTTCAGATTTTCCTGCAGCTTGGGCCGAGTCCAAGGCAGAGCAGAAGTGGCTGCTCTGAACAGAGCCCTCGTTTCAGGCAGCAGCATCAGTGACTGAGAGCCAAGGAAGAGTTGGAAGTGCAGCTCTGTGCCATGAATGGTTAACAGTGCTCACACCAGCCTGCAGGCACAGAGGAGAGCACAGCTCCTCTCTCCCCTTTTCCCCAGGAATTGCAATCGTATCAGCTGCTGGGGAAAAGGAGCAGCAGCAGAGCTGGGCTGCAGCTCTGCTCCCCTGTGCCAGGGCCCTTTGCACAGTAGCACCTGGCATGGCCTAGAAAGCTTTGCAGACTTCCCCATACAAAAGTTACCTGTTGTACTTCATATTTCCCTTAGAATGGGACTAAATGATATCTTTGTGTTGATTTTTTTTTTTGGATGCTGTAGTATTGTAACAACTACGTATCAGATTTTTGTTTTTCAGCTTCTCTTTTCCCCTTATCCTTCTTCAAATAAGTTGTTAGGGAAGGACTTTTGCAGAAATCAACTATGCATTACAAATCATGTTACTGCTCTTCCTCCCTCTGTGCCTCATGCCCTTTGTTATTAGAATATGAATGTGTAGGAATAAAGTGATGGTCTCTGTGACTTTTATCTGTGCCATTTCTCAAAAACACATTTACTGTCTTTAGAGAGCCCCCTTTGTAGAACCAAAACAGCAGACAGATAAGTGCTGCTGTTTCTATGATATTTTTAATAAGAGATTCATTCCTGTCAGTTGTCTTACTATCTTTTGTGTTCATGGGTAATCCTGAAGAACATTGCACTCTGCTTTTGACATATATCCATGTACAAAGCTGAAAAGTCTTAAAACATAGTATCACATATTGAACATGTATGAAACTCTTACTGCAGAAATATTGCCACACATTACCTACAAAGCTGATAGTCCAGAGGGGAAAATGGGTGGAGTATGTTAAGAGTGAGCAGTGCAACATGTAGGCTCCGTGGTGGGAGCTGTTAAAAGGCACACTTCAGATTAAATCTAGATTTGAGCTGGGATCCCACAGAGTTACTATTCATCTGTAAGTATTCACAGTTGTTTTCATATTTTTAAGATCAATCTCCGTGCTTAAATAATTGATAAAAAAAATTTACATTGCAGAATGAAAAGTATGTTTATATTGCCAAATAAAACAGTTACAGAGAGGGATGTTTAGGAAGGGCTGCAAGTGAAAGTGCTCAGCATTTTTAGACTTTGTCATCACATGAGCTGAGCCTTGTTTCTATTGGCTCACTTTTATTGCCTAAGCATAAAGTTTCTCTCATGTCTTCATTTAATGTGTAAAAAAATCTCATGCATAATTCATCAGCATTTCATAGAAATAGGCTGGAATAACCCATGCTTGATTTAGATTTACTTGTTTTCTTCCTGGGGCTGCCACTGATCTCATTAGATGGGAATAAGCCTGGTTACTGTAAGCTCGTCACCTCTGAAGGCTTGATCTTCAAGGACAAAAGACAAGCAAAAGACAGCAAAACCCCCATTCTCTATGGTCAGCTGGGCTCCTGGTGCTCTTTATTTTACATCTCTCCATTATGTCTCATAAAAAGGAGAAAATAATTTTTTGTTTTGTTTTTATTCATTATCACATAACAAAGATTCTTAAAATCCATTGGTTTCCAGAAACCAACCTAATTTTCAGTGGAAGAGGGTGAGTTCTACATAACTGATGGAATGTGGAGTGCTGTTTATAAGCTGTACTTTTATGAATGATTGGTGAAGATTTAATTTTCTCTATTTTAATGTGCTGAAAACAAAAAAAAAAAAGGCTGTTTCTCTGTGGTAGGGAGCATGGGTGCAAAGAATATCAATGTCAAGAACAAGAATTAGGATGCACAAATTTAAATTTGCTATTTTGGCATGAAAAATAGGTTAGATTTAATAAATTTTTTAAAACATTCTTGAGCCGCCATAAAACCAGGTAGTGGACTAAATCCAGAAAAAAACAAATTCACTGGGTATGAGTCCAACCCAGAAAACTGAAAGTTTAAAGTTTAAACCTAAACTAAATGCACTGCAAGGTCAGACTTTGTTTCTTTCCCAAGTTCAGTGTGTTGTTAAAGCTTAAGAAATGAGACAACATAGATGGCAGTGTTTAAGAGCATCTTATTCTGGTGTTAAAACTGTTTCTTGTAAAAGAAGGAGGGTTTGCAGTTTCCTTCCACCTGCCATGATGTTGCTTCTGCCAAGACCAGCATATCCCCAAAGTTCACAAATCGTGTTTGCTAAAGGATGGAATGGGCAATGGCTGCTTGGAAGGCTAATTGCTTAGAGCAGAATTCCCCATCCTCAGAAAGAATATCCTCCTGTAGATTTTACAGTAAAATGTTGCTTTTTAAAAGGCCGAAAAAGAATGTCAGCAAAGCAGATGATTTAGCTCAAGATGCTGAGGCTCTGCACAAACAACATATTTATAATTAAAATATGGATACTTCACTGGAAGAAGAAATGAGTGTGCTGGATGATAAAACAGGAAAATATTTTGATCAAGACTCTCCAAGCATTTTATATTTACCTATGACAGTGTGCCTGTAGGTATCAGAAGCCAGTTGGGTTAAATAACAGAGAAAATAATTAAATGATTTAGTGGGAGCAAGAAAAGGTCTTGTGATTTCATCTGTATGCACTGGGCAGGATGTGAAATTTGCTGGGTCTCATCAGAAGACGTGAGTGAAACAAGTGATGCTCCACTTCCTCTGGCTGGGGAATGGGAAGGCTGAGGGAAGATGCTGGCAGGGGCATTGCTAAAGCAAGCCTTGCTCCTGAGTGCTGCTTGGCTTTTCTCTTGTGCCTGAAGAAGAAGCAACGATGAAAATATTAAAGACTTCCTTAACAAATGAACACTCAAAGGCTTCAAATTCTCCAGCCACACTGGGCTGAGTAAATAATAACAATAAAAAGATACCAAGCTTTTATGTCACTTCCTTGAGCCAAATGTGTAGTTGCAGTGTTGAGTTGGGCAGATCGCCTAGTTGAGCATTATTGATGACACAGCACATACCTCTGGATATATGAAATCATTATCTGAATTATCCTCTGGCTATTATTACAAATGATGCATTAATCTGTGCTTCCCTGTCAGTTTTTCGTGGTAAATCCAGTGAGATACTCCCATGTCCCGGATTTTTTTTTTTCATCTGTCTTTGTGTAACTGCTTATGGAAGTGGTAACTGAAAATTTCTTTAGTCTTTGAAAAGAAAGCACAATTCCTTTTTAAGCCTTCCAAAAAACATGAATATTTACTCCTCAGTGAAACAGTGTGGTTGGTATAGGAAAGTAAATTAACACAAATATATTGTGTCCAATAATTTTGTAGTTCTGCTTTTTCTAAAAGTGAACTGTATCAACCCTGTGAATGCAGGGGCAGGCATGTTGTATTTCCATTTTTCCAATTACAGTGTTTCTTTCCAGGCCAGAGCACAGTGAACTACAGGGAATGGTACAGAGCCTCATGGTGAGATAGGAATCAGATTCTTAGGAGGTTGTTGTGAAGTCACTTCTATTCTCCACAGACAGGTCTTGAACCAGCACAGAGTTACAGTCATTTCTACGGAAATTGAAGCTCTGAAGCTCAGGAGAAGGCAGCAACAGATTTCCCATCAGACAGGAGGATGGTTCAAAGATAACAGCCCAGATAACCTGAGGGTGATGTTCCCTTTGGATCCTTCTGTGTGTGCAGAGGACACAGGACCAGGTCTGTTTCCTCATATGCTTCCCCTTTCTGGTGCCTTGGCACATTTGTGGCCACACTCCTTTCTGCACGGACCTAAGCAGGAGATATTTATTCTCTGAGTGTCATATTTGCAGAATCTCACTTTGCAGTTTTGCAACTGCAAGCAGAGCTGGATCACTGTCTAATGTTTCCTCTGGGATCAAAGAACTGTGCAGCTTCAAGAAATGCTGGGAGCTGTAGACTCAGAGATGTGATGGTGGGTCTGCTGCCAATTATATCCTCCTAGCTTCGCTATATCAAATCAATTAGATCTGATTTAATCCCACAGGAGACTAACAACTCCCAGCACCAGGGAAGGCTTTCTGGGACTGTGTTTCGGGGTGGAATTCTGTCCATTGTATTTTTATTTCTTTTTTTGACATTATCCGCTCAGTTCCTCAAATGTCTGTGTGTGAGAAAAAAGGTAAGAAAAGAGTTTATCAAAGAAATATAGAATCATGTTTAACTCTAGAAATATTTGTATTCTCAGTTTTCACTTGCATGTCTGTGCCCAGCCCCAGAAGATGAGTGATCATTTTCCCAGTCCTCTGGGGATTTAGAAGTTGTGTTTGGGGTATTTTTTTAATTTCTGCAAGAAGATCTAAAAATATTTAGTGACTTTGCACTCCCTGAAACTTAGGAAAGAAAATTAACTCTTACCGAGCTGGGCTTGCGGAACAGTGTGACTGAATAAATAACTAATAACTCAGGATAATGAGGCCAGTTGGAGTTCTAGGAAACTCTTAATCAACAGGATGGACTGTAACTCTTAGAGCTTAGCAGAGTGGAATTTGAAATTAGATTGTTCATGCTTTCCAAATGAATGTCCAAATGATGTGCATAAAAATTTGTGATGAGCTACCTTTGTGTGTCCTGGGATTTGAATTTCATGAAGGTGGTCAGCTACAGGATCTCCACCCACTTGTAGCTTTAGGCATGTCAGTATTGCTTAAGTGAGCAATAACCATTTAAGCATGGAGTAAAAACATGGTTGATGAAGTGGAAATAAGAATAATTTATGCAGAAAAACCTCTTTCTGCACTTTTCACATAAATAATCAAATATTGCAAAAGCACTGAAGGAAACCCAGCATTGTGTCATCTCAGGTGACCAAAAAATTGAAATTTCTAAGCACTGGGTGTTTATTGCTGTATGACAGTCAATGACCATACCTGCTGGGACTGGTCTTGGAGCTTGTTAACCCTCAGATAGTCTCTCTCACTGAGATGGGAAAAATTTGGCACTGCTGAAAAAAGAGATTCTGCAGCTTGAAAATGGAAAAATAATGGATGAACCAAGTGTACCTATCAGAAAGTCAGGTCAGTCAGCCAGGTGGGCTAGAGATGCTAGGAGGTAGATTTCTTATCTATTTGTTCAGGAAATATGTGTTCTCTATCTCATTTTCAAGTGGTCCTCTGCCTTCTGCTGGTTATTCCCTGGTGGTGTGTGTGACAAGGTAGAAGGAGAATAAAATTCTAGTGCAGTGAGGAAAACAGTAAGCACATCTCAACTCACTGGTGCTGTATTCCAAGAACTCATCTGGGAATTTAATAGGCACAGAATGTCCTCACATCATCCACAGATGGAAATGCCAGCAGGCAGTAAGGGGAAAAAGTGCATGTGGTCAGAAGCCATGGTCAGTACTTAAGGAATTCTGGAGGCTGCAACAAATAAAGGAATTCCTAACAAGAAATGATGAAAACATCCTCTCCCGTTGAGTGTAAAAGGGTTTGCTTGTGCAGTTTGAGCTTGTTCAAGCAAAAATATTTAGCTTTTAAAATAAAATACATCCACAGCACCCTTTTCAAGTCTCTTCTCCCCTGCAGTGCAGAATCAGACACTGCACTGCACACATGCATGAACAGTCCAACGTCCAGCCACACTCTGCTAAGTGCTGTCACTTGGACTATGAGGTGTAGCTTTAAAATTGCTTCCTGGGGTCATCTTGGTCTCACTACCCAGGTATGGGTCATTCTCAGTAGCACAGTGCAAATTAATAGCAAGGGTACTGCTGTCTCTTGTTTTTACAAGTACTTGAATCTTTACTGAATTTAATGGAGAACCTGAACATGATCAAAACAGATTAATGTGACTCGTTACTTTTCCATAAACTGAATTTTCACAGCAGGCAGTCACTGAGGAATGAGTAGCTCTCTTCTAAAATTAGCCAAATTTTTAGGACATCTGTAGTTCAGAAGAAAGCAGCTGTGTAGAAATTAATTTAATACTGCCTCTGGTAAAGCTTCACTTTTTCATTTATCTAAACTTCTTACCACTTATGGCAACATCCTGATGAGGGATAATAATGTACTATAGCTGCAGTTGCTACAAAGCACTGGAAATGCCTCTTCCTCCAACCCCTTGTTAAAGAAAAGGGTTTAGCACAGTGGACTACACCTGAACAATGGGATCAGGGAGAGTAAAGGGCACTTAAATGAATTTCTCAAATGCATGGAGAGATGTAGAATACATCCCTTATTAAGTTTCTGTTGTGGCAAATGAATACAGCCCCAAGCCACTATCAATGAATGCAATAGGAAATGGACTACACACACTCATTAACCTGCTGTGGGGATCCAGAAATACAAGTCTGAATGTTGGCAGGCAAAAAATGCCTTTGCTCTGTGACTTGAGGTCAGGGTGAATTCAGTCTATGTCTGGTTGTTCAAAAGATATTGTCAGGTTAGATTTGTATTGGTGGGCTTGATGTAGGCCAGCTCCTGTTCCCTGTCAGAGCTCTCTGAAAGCCAAGGTGAACCCTGCAGTGTGCAGGCTGGAGAGCTGCATGTCAGCATGGTCACACACCTGGGCCTGGCTGGCAGCATGGGAAAACCTCTGTGTGACCTTGGCATGTACTCAAGAGGTACTCTTGGGAGGAATCAGGGCCTTGAGAGTGTGAAAATGGTTGAAAAGTGAGTGTATTTAGTTCTTGTTTCATAAGTCCAGACAGAAGGTGTGAATGTGTAACAGTTTCAAAACCTCTCTTGTTTTCTGCTGAGAAGTTTGGATCACAATGCAGCACTTCTGTACTTGTGAAAATTCACCTGCATCTAAAACTTGACTAATGTGGTCTGAGACCAGTAGATCTGTGGGGGGAAAAAAAGAGAGAAGGGATAGGAAGGATAGGGGAAAAGCATGGGAAGATGGTGCAATCCCCCTAGAAGAAAATGTCCCTGAAAGTTATGTTTAATTTAGTTGAAGATTCTGAGAGGCATTATACAACTTCTGGAGCTGAAGTGCACAGTCTTTCAAGGTTGATTTAACAGTATGGTTATAATATAGATGTTTTAAAAACTTGTACTCAGACACACAGGAAATATCTAAGTTCTAATTTAATAATTTTTTTGAAAGGTACATTCAGCGGCTCTTGGGCAGATGGGAGAAGTTTCTTAGAGTGTTTCATCTCTCATTTTCTTATGCTTAAATACCTTTTAGCTTTGATGGTTGGCTTGACCTAAATTGGCATCTGAAAAAGAAGCTCAATATCAGTGTATAAATCTGTGCTAATCACCACATCATTACACAGTAGCACCTTTTGAAGAAGGCATTGTAAAGCTGCTTGATATTCAAAACCCAGCAGAAAGCTATTAACCCTTGTTTTTATAAAGAGATTTTAAATGCCACTTGTAAGGTACAAAGCCAACAAGCTAAAGTAGAACTGAACTACTTGAGATGAGACTTTGATGTACACTTTGTTAGAGGTCTGGTATCCTGAAGTGCAGATAAAGGAATGTCAGTTTTTGATGAAAACTTTTTCTGGCATGGTGAATACTCGATTCTTAAGTCAGAAAGCCTTTAGCTGTTCTGCTTGTTTTTCTAGAGAAATAGGGAGTGTGGCATTACTCTAAATTTATTGGGAAATGATGTTAACATCCATATATGAAAGCTAAGCAAGGGTTAGTGAGAAGACACCCCAGTTCTTCAATGTATTATTGTCTAGAAGAGGCTTTCTGTCATCACAGGGTGTGCAGCAGCTATTCACAGCCTCTGAAAACCATTATAAGCTTAGACATTCAATATGATGTTGAATGTTTTACTCGCTATTGTCCTTTTCCCTCCACACAACTGTTTCTTTGAGGATGTTTTCTCATTTCCTTAAAATGATATTAATCGGGCACAGAAAATAACTGCCCCTGGGATCTTTATTAGGAGTTTTATCATGCACTAATTTTTGGAAATCATAAGGTCTCAGAACATTCCTCCAGTGACCTACTAATGTACATCTTGCAGGAAATGTGAAAGCTCCTGCTTCAGAACTGTGTGAGTGCCTTGTCTTTTTGGAAGCATTTAGCAGGTGATGTTTTTCTCTCTCATTTGTGTAGAAATCAATGGGAAATAAACAATGCATACGTAGGCATATTCTATAATATCTCAGGTTGGAAGGGACCCACAGGGACCATCAAATCCAACCCTGCTCCTTGCAGGTTTGGGGCATAAAGAACTGAGGCTGAACACTGTGTACAGCACAGGTGAAACTTGCTGAAAAAGGACTTGCAGGGGCACAGGGTGGTTTTGTGTGCATGTATGATCATATGATCACCAGTTCTTGCACGCAGTTTTCTTATCCCTTAATTGCAGTCCTTGTCTTCATTTTCATTGCACTTCCAACTAACACGATATTCCATATTAAATTCTACCATGGGATATTCAGTATGAAATTCTGTCACAAAACAGTCCAGATGAGCTAGACCTTGTTTTCAGCTTGGCGGCAGGATGTCAGCTGCCAGTAGCGAGTGCAGCGTGCTGAGCTAAAGGAGGAGTCGCGCTCGTTGTCGCTCACTTACCGACTGCCTTTAGAGACGCGTACTTGTTCAGTTCTTTGCCCGGGGGCTGCTGCTCGTATGGGTTTGTGATCTGTCCCAGGCTGGGATATGAATGCTGATGTGCCATCTGAGGAAGGAGGGGAGATGTTGGCATGACGTTATTCATCTGTGGTGCATCTGTATTAAAGAAAATCGACAAGCGTTAAGTTAAAAGTAAATTAGTCTTAAGGTTTTCGCGTCATTATTGAGTACAGAATAGACAGAATATGTCCTGAGATTTAATGCAACAAAACAGTATTTACTGCAAAGTGCGAGTTTGAGTACAGCAGGCTTCAAACAGTTAATAGCATGATTAAAAGCTGATAAGTGATTATAGCAACACACAATAACTTTTGTATAAAGAGATCTTTGAACTAAAAAATAGGTTTTCAAAACAATTGAACACTGACAATACTGAATTTGCTGCAGCTCTAAGATACAAAGCAAAACACAGAGTTTGTTCCAAGTTAGACTGAATACGGGGCAGTAGAGTCACTCTGTGCAGTAAAAGAGCCAGACTCATTTAAATTGGCTCAGGCTGCTGCACATACCCAGTTACACTGCTTTTAAAACCAGGAGCAGCTTGGTTATTTGCACAGCATTATGTTGTGTTCTGTAGACAAGCATCACAGTTTAAAATGTGCCTTTTTGCATCATGGCTATCATTAGGTAATTTCTGCAAAGCACACACTTTGTCTGTATGTTTTCTCCTCTTCCCTGCTGGGGGTATCCTAATGTCATACCAAGATCATGTTTTCTGTAGCAGACATACATAAAAACAGGAGCTAATCACTGCTTACATACAGCTTTATGCCAGCACTCGCCCTATATCCTTTCTGAAATGTATTTGTTCCTTTATAGCAGAGAATACAGCGTGTATACTTTTCTTTCTAACATATAATATAATTTGTTTGGTTTTTTAGTGTTTAATTCCAGCCTCTAAAACATTTGTTCATAATTGTATGCTGCACTCAATTTGCAACCCAAAATTTCAACAGATTTCAACACGGTCAGTGTATCTCTTTTGCTGAGCCTTTCTCTAGGCTGTATTTTGACATATTTGGAGCTGTTTGGCAATTCTAGAACCTTCTCATGGCTTCTGCAATCACAGACAAGCACATTTTCCTCCTGCAATGAGACCTTAGTGCTGTCTAGGTGACAATACAGTAACTCCCACAGCATCAAGCGCAGTGTACAGAGCGTGTAGACAGAAAGCTGGTCAGTTATGGGAAAGGCAGTTTATTGTGATGGATTGATTGGACCATCCTCCAAGTGCCCACAGGATCTAGCAGGAGCCAAATATCCCTGCACTTTGCCAGGATTTTAAGGGAATTGAGCCACCTGGCTTTCCACAGCTCATTAATAAGCAGGAGCTCTGAAGTCAGTGAACAGATTTACTGCTGGGAGAGAAAAGAAACCAAAGGTGTTTTTTAACTTTCTTCCCTGTCTCTGGTGCCTGGTGCAGCCTCTGCTGTTCACAGTGGGGCTGCCCCTGCCTGTGCAGAGCTCTGCCCATCCCATACCCAAGTTGGGAGAGCACCTTGAGGCAACAGGACAAAAACAGTACCAGTGCTATCATCTAATAACAGAATGATTCTTCTTGCTGTTACCAGTTCTTAATAAGAAAGAATTGAAAATGAGAAACTTTCCTGTCTCAGAATTCCCCAAAAATGATTGGAACACCTTTTGAATATTTTTTTAAAGTTTTACCTTGAAAGGGTGAGTTAAGTCACAATTTCACAGAAACAGTTGTTATTTTAAGGAATTGTTATTTTGTAGTAAATAAAAACTCTTAGTATGTTTCTGTTCAGCTCTAGTTCTGGCATGTCTGAGGCAACAGAGTGACTCTTGGAGCAGGAGTTTCTGAAATCCTATACCCTTCCCATTCCATCTCTAGAGCACAGAGAGCCTCTTACTAGAATGGTTTGAACCAATGAAGAGTTGATCACTCTTTCCAAACCATCCATACCTTCCAAATATCTCTTGGGACCTTCACTGTAAGGAAAGTGTCAACCTTTTACCCCTACAGTCATTAATTTTTTTTCTGAATAGACCTAAATCAGTACTTCATAGATGCTACTATTATGAAGTTGCCTTGTGGCAATTCTTATTATTCAATCTGTCAAAACATCATTATTTCACTGTGTTAAAAATATTATGAGCACCAGTACTGCCACGCTCACTACTGAAATGACTTCCAGCCATGGAGACTTGTAAAAACAATGTCCATAAGGTGTAGCTAACCAGGACTGGTGTTTCTTACTTGGGCATACCAGGTTTTTTCAGTCATCTCTTTGAACACAGTGAAGAAAGCTACCCCAGGAATGTTGTGGGGAAGATGAATCAGGGGAACTTTGGCTTTGTCCAGTGTTCAGTGACAGACTGTGTTGCTTCTCGGTTGCTGGGTTACTGATGGTGCTGGGCTTTACTCCCTTGTTTACAAAGATGTAAAGAAACATGTTTTCAATTTCTAGATCTTCTTTGACTTCTCTCCTGTCTTGTTAAAGCCCAGAACTCTTCTGAATTATGAATCGTACCTGAATGAAAGACAGTCATTGTTACACTGCCACACTGGCTAACAGTGCCCCTCACTCGGAGCCAGCTGCTTACACAAGACTAAGTCATCACACAGAAGACAGGTCAAATTACTCATTCAATTGGCCATTTGCACAAAGTAAATGAGGCAAAAGGCCACCTCTGGCAAAATGCATTGAGCCATATTGAAGAATGATTCCTATGTATAAAGAGGCTCCCATTGGAATGAACTCCTGTGGGGTCTACAGAGGTGTCTCCGCTTGATATATACATCTGTCTAAATATAAATCAAGGTAAATTTTAGTCTAACTGGCCATTACTGGTGAATGTTTCATGTGTTCACAAGCTCACTAAAGTGTGTGATCTGATTCCTTATCTTTGCTTTTCTAGAAATAAGTGAGCAAACAGGACACTTGTGTCATTTTCTCCCATGTAGTTAACATGATGTGGGTAAATTCATGTGTGTTTGGAAGCTCTTTAGGAAAATGTTCATAATTGAAGCAGCAATGGTGCAATGTAAATTCTGCAGCAGTCTGGGCAATGGGCAGTGTCAGTCTAAGCACTGCAGGAGCCCAGTAAGCCATGAGCAACAGGGAGGTTTTCAGCAGCACTGCCTACCTTGGGGCAATCCACAGCTGTAACTAAAAAAGGGTTTGGCCTCAGCAGTGTCATCTTATACTTTAACACTTCAGTCTCAGCAATACTGACTAGGGATTTCCTCAGGAAATAAGACATTTGTCTACAACTACTTCACAAGATGTTCATGAGACATCTGAGCTTTTTAATTTTTTCCTGAAGTTGGAGAAAATATTAAGTGGAATATATTTATATTTCAGGGAAGAAATAATAATAATTTGGATTCTTCAAAATATTTTGTGATACAAGGAATTGGTTTCAATTGGAAGAAAGTTTAACCAGAAAAATCCATACCACATTTACCAGTGACCCCTCGTGCCAAGTGAAATACTTTGTACTTAGAAATCAGATATTCTGTGATTGGTATTTGCAAATAGCTGCTTCACTGAATGGGGACAACTTTAACCTGAAAGCTGTGGCTGTGCTCAGAGATTATTTTTGGCAATGTGACACTGGTATTGTCCACCACAGTATTCCATACAACCAGCTGCACTGTGCCACTGCCAACTTATGTATTTATTTTTAAAAAGCAGAGAGTCTGAACATCACAAAGACTCAAAAAACTGTTTGTGCCACAGCTTCTAGCATGAATAATCAGACCTGATTAGCAGTGGTGATATTGTAAAAAATCTGCAATATTCCCAACCTATCTTATTTTCTGCTGAAGCGAGAAAATGCAATGCCAGCCTGCTCCCTAACCTTCCGAGACTTTGAGGAGTTATTGTGGATGAAGTGTTTGTGGTTTGCTCTCTGTCTTCCTACTATCAGCCCAAAAGGAAGAGTTTGAAATATGCTGGGAGCTTGCCACACAAAAGCTAGACATCTGATGGGCAGAAAATGAGAGGGACAGGGAAAAATCAAAAAATGAAGAAGTTCTTCTTATGCTGGAGTGTTTTTGACTGTAATTACCATAAGACCTGTAGGTATAGAAAAGCTGCTGGGAGACACATGGAGAAGAAACTAAGAACTGGAAGGAAGCTGCACCAAAACCAGTTTATAGCTAGAGAAAGTGAGGTTTATATCCCAGCCACCAACAGTGAGCCTTTGGAAATGTCTGAGGCATTGGCCAGTATGAAGATTAATCATTACCTTATCTCTTTATTACCTTGACCTATATCTCAGCCTATGCAGTTGAAGCTGTTACAGTTAACTGTTTACTGCATTTTTCAAGTGAAACTGTTCTTGGGAGTGTTTCTTCCCCTCTCTGATTGTGAATTTTGGAGTTAGTTTAGTGTGAATCAGGTGACAATGGTGTTAGAGGTCACTGTAACTATTCTGCACTCTGTCCAATTAAGGTGGTGTTATATCTGATTTATGCACCTCATTCAGGAACCGAGCAATGGGCACGAGAGCAATTATTAAATACAAGTAAGAACTTAATGTAAAACACACGACACCAACCACAGTCCCATGTACAACCAGGGTAAGACAAGGCAAAAGCCTCAAAGCTGTCTGCTTTGATTTCTGCATTTTCTGTAGAATACACAGGGTGTTCCCCCAGTTCGATTAATCTTGTCAAGAAGCTGCCAGAGCTATGGGAGGCTCAGGGTTAGGGGAAAGGCTGTGAGGAGGCTGCAGCAATAATGAGCTTGTTCACTGCTTCAGAGGCAAGAGCCTGCCATGGGCATCCCTTGAGCTGAGCCACTTCCCTCCTCCTCTTCAGCCACGGGAGAGTGGAACTCGCTCTGCAGAGTGGCCTGGGGATTCATTCCTTTCTCTACAATGGAGTCAATGATTCAGTGCTTGAAGACAGGGAAAATGAACAAATTCCATAGGCACAGAATGGAATCTATTAGGAAATGAGTGGTTACAGGCATCAGGAAAAGCACAAATGAGACAGGCAATGCAGTAACAAAACAGGAGAGGGTGGGGGGAGGCCAGGAAAGCAGAATGAGATTTTGCTATAAAAGCCACCTGCAGACACACATACAAAAGAAACGAGAACAAGACAGACAAAAGAAGTCTGGGAAGTCAAAGGGGAAAAAAGAGAAAATTCAGAGCAAAATATAATAATAGCTGAGCATTTTCAGATACTCAGGAGAAAAAGATATGCCCTGAACTAACTAAAATTGAAAATAACAGCTATGAAAACAGGAGAGATCTGAGTGATAGGAGAATATCAGTATAAAATTGCTCCACTCCCATCCATAACTACACTGACACAAGAAGTACATTTGCCTCTTTGTTCTTGAGTGTAAAATACTTAATTATCAGACCAGCTCATCCACCATTGTGAATGAATGCTCATATTCCTACAAACCTCACCAAGAGAAGCTGCAGGGGCTATTTCTGAAAAATCCCACATATGATGGAGGCCGTAGGATTTCAACAACTTGACTATGGCTGTAAAGTAATTCCTTTCCATTTTTTCCTGGGTAATAAGACTGTTCTTCATTCAGGATTGAGGACTGAGCCTCCTGTTTTTGGGGTCACACTCAAACCTCTGCCCTGTGTATTTGTTCTTGCCTCTCTGTAGGTTGTCCCACTGCAGTTGAACTGACCCTTACAGAGGTTTTGTGTTTGGGGATTTTCTTACACCTTTATAACTTGAAGTTTTTGTGTCTTTGTAGGTATTGTAATACCATTATCATTGTCTTTATTTACATACTTTACCCCTTCTGTCAGATTTGCATTAAATGTTGTATTTTAAAGGGTATTCTTATTCACATGCAGCTCATCCAAGGGTTTGTTCTCCGGAAGGTGGTGCATCAAAATAAGGGTGCCATGCCCACGAGACAGTGCCCTGTTCGTGCACATCCAGACACCCCTGACATGTGTAGTTCCTGCAGCTGAACACTCTCTGCCCATACCTAATGTGTGACAGGAGGGTGCAGGAGCCCCAGCAGTACTGACATGCAAAATAGTCTGTGAGAGGTGTGTGCTCATCCCTTACTCTAGGGGTTATTCCCAGGAACAGCAAAACAGGTTATGCCCCAGAACTTACAAATTTTAACCCTTTTGTTAGTATTTGCTGTTATAAATATCCATGGCCTTATTCTCCACATGGTTGAAAAATGGTATTTCAGCTCTTATCAAATTAATGACATTCTGCTGCAACATTTTCCACAGTCTAGTACAAGTCCTAAACTGAAAAGTGTTCCTCTCATCTAATCTTAATCTCTCTGCCTTGCAATTTAAATGATCTTGTATTTTTGCAAGAACAGATGCTTGCAATCTGACTTCTTCATCATTCATTATTATAAATGTTTTTTACCACTTTTCAAATATTTTTCTCTTCTCTGAAATAATAATTTCACTGCTTTCAACCCTTCCAATTTTTGATCTTTATTGCTGCCTTTTCTCAACAGTTGTAGCCTTGCAATGCAACTTCTGGGATGAGGTTCTACCCTCAGTAACCCACAGAGCTGTGTTGTTCTGTACATAATGCTGTTATAAGTCATCCCTATATGTCTTTGTCCCTTAAGATCTGCAGACTTCTTAGTTTTCTCATCAATGATGCACAAGTCGTGTGAGTGGTTGCCTTGCCCCTAAATGTGACAGCTCTGAGACAATACATATTTTTCATAGCAATTTATGCTAGTCAGTGATCTGTTGTCTCTGCACCATATCACAACATTCTTGTAACACAGCCACCCTACCCATCTAATCACAATCACAGAAGAGAATCTGATGAGTGCGATGGCATTTCATCCAGCAAAAGAAAAAAGTTTCTGTTTAATGAAGCAGCAGTCTGCAGTGTAAACACATGTTATCAAAATCCTATCTTAGCCTTTGTCTGTCCTAGCAAGTCCCTGTAGGACTCAGTGCCATGCTGTGAGTTGGGATCCTGCGCGGTGCCGCTGAGTGTGGGAGGCTCTCAGCACACCAACCAGTGATTCTTCTCTCTGTTTTATATTCACCTCCTGCACAATTAACCTCTTGCTCTGCTGCTGTCTCCCCTGATCAAGGTTGTGTGGTCTTTCACAGACAAATAACCTCAGTGGATCTCTGAGGATGAACTTTCCTCCCCAGAGCAGAAGATGCAGGAACATCTCCAGTTACACAGGCAGAGTGGAGGCACTGAACTCCCTCTGGCCCCGTGGTGCTGGGGCTGTGCTGAGAGCACAGAGCACAGGCAAGTGAAGGACACCCATCCCTGCTGGGGGTGGCTGAGCAGCAGGTGCACAGTGCTCTCTGACACCACAGCCAGCATGGCAGCTCTTGGCGCCTTGCTGAGAGATTTTTGACACATTTGAGACACCAATGAATGAGGTTATTGTGGCTGCAGGCCTCATAAGAATTATGGTAGGGAGATTCATGAGCTGATGTTCAGAGACAATGTCTTTCATCTGGACATGGGAAAGAAGGTCAAGGAGAGAGGTCATAAAATCCATGCTGCTGTGCCTTTGGTGCTCATCTTAGGAGGAGCTGATTTTCCTTTGGCAGGAGAAGGAACTTTAGAGATATATCAGTGGGCTGTGTAGTGAGGGTGCTGCTGCTGCTCAAGCATGTCCCATGCCTGTTTTAAAGTGTCAAAATTCCCAAGTGTCCTTCCAGTGCAGTGGAATTCTCTGCTGCTGTCAGATGAAGGCAGTGCTATCTACACACACTCAAAAGCAAATGGACTCTTCATTCGAAATATTTTTATCTGAAAGGGAGATGAGCACAGCGCTAATTTTACAATACAAATCCTCCCTCTTCCACCCCTTTAATTTTCTATCTACATCCTTCCGGTTCCTACCTATGTGAAAGTCAGAGATTGTATTTCTTTTAATAATGATATAAGAGGTGTGTGAATGAGTGGGAGTGGAGTTGAAACATAGAAGAAGGAAGATCAATAGTGATGTGGCCAAAGAGGTGTGTGGCTCCATTACTATCTGTGTCCAGTCAGGGAGGAACTCTGAATGTTCCTGTAAATGGGCCTTTTTCTCACTAATTGAGAAATTTATGGGAATTTCATTTATATATATATACATATATATATATATATAAGAATCTTATGCCTGTGAGCTCTTCTGAACTCTCAGAGACAGGTTGCAAATGAGGAAGAGACAACTGCATCTTTGTGCATAAGTTCAAATCAAGACCTGTAGACTGAAACTTCCACTGTCTTTTGGATGAAGTCTCTGATGCTCTGAGGTGCTGAATTCTCTGTGGCCACAGGGATTTAGGAGATGGGGCCTTCATCGTGTTTCAGGTTTGGGCTCCTTGTTTCTGGTTAGGCTCCAAGTGTGTAGGAGCAGAGTCCTGTGAAATCAGTTGGCTGTTTTACTGCCATCCAAGGAGGGTGGGAGTGGAATATCACTGGCCTTGTGACTAAACTGGCTGGAAGCCTCTCTCTTGTGCTTTTCATTTCCCTTGGGCTCCATGCTGTGCCATCACACTCACATCCTTGTAATATTTTCTGGGCTCTTGCTTTGCAAAAGAGCTGCAGTCTGTGGTTGGTTTTCCATGTAGACTTTTATTATGTGACACCGGATCTCCTTTTATGAAGGTTATTTTTATGTCCTCTGGAGGTTTGCTTCTCCATCATAATTACTCACAACCTGACAGACTTATAATCCTCTGATAGGATTTGTGACATTGTAATCTTCTCTACAGTTACCCATTGTGGCTTCACAAACAGAGGATTATAACCTCTAAGAAGGCAATAAGCAGATGAACTCTGGAGATATCAGGACCCTGCTTTCATATCAATTTCCAGTGCTTGAGTTGTGGGAGGGCAGGGAGCAGTGCTGTGTTCTCACTCCTGCCCACATTTCTGGTTTTCTTCATCTTCTTTTGCCTCAAGTAGCAGAGTTGAGAAATTAATTAAACCCACCAGTTATACACACTTTGAGCACTGCAAATATCCTTAGCTATGCAAATTAGGAAAAGATAAATTCAGCAAATTTGACTTACACAACAGAATATTTTTTTGCGCAGAAGAATGTTCTTTATACTTTCCCATAAGGTAGCAGTAGTTTTACAAATCAAACACTCCCATACCTTTCCCCAGAAATGAAGGGTCTGCTAAGATATATTAGCCAGCTCAGATCCATTGTTTTGACTGCTTTGTCTTTCAATGAAATTACTTTCTTTACAGCAATTAATATACTTTTACACAACGGGAATGTCCCTGTCATTATAATGTTACTCTAAATATTTTTATGCCTTGTTTATTGTTTTCTTTCACTGTAATGGTTTGAATACATTAAAAATTGCCTTGCTTCAGGCATCCCATTAATTTGTCTATTAGCTATCCATATACCACGTACTAACAGTTTAGAAGGAAAAGACTAGACAGTATAAAATTATAGAAGCCAACTTCATGCCTTTGTTATTTACTGTTATGTCTAAGCAGTGAGTCAGCAGTCCCTTGCCTGTAGCTTGTGGGTAACAATTCCCCTGCAGGATTCTCACATCATTCAAGGGCAAAGGCAATTAAGAGCAAGACTTAAGGCAGAGAGAGAGTTAAAATTGGGAGGAAGTTGCTCACTGTTCTTCCCATTCAGCCAGCAAAGGTGGAGGACAATTTCTCTAGTGAGAAATCTGGTTAATGTGAGGCTTAAGAAATATTTTGCTTCAATATTTATCTCACCAGAAGCACATCCCAGTGGCATCTTCTGTCCTGACATACCTGGCCCAGAAATGGGTATTAGTGTGCTTTTTACTTTCTGGCATAATCTAATTTATTCTTTTAGAGTCTCTCTAAAGAGAAAATGATATCAGGGACTACAGTAAAGCTGTAACATCCAGTTATGGATCTCTCCTTTCCCAAGCTGCGTGTGCAAGTCTTGTTAATGTCAGGTTGTTAGTCTGTGTTAAGCAACCAAAAGCTCAGAGAAAGAAGACAGAATATCAGGGAGGAATTAGAGTTCTGTTCTCAGAGAAATAGTCATAATTTGTTATCTTTTAAAACAGCCAAGAACAAAATTTATTGCTTATGAAGTAGGTTGCATGTTCTGCTGTTGCACAGACTCACAGGAAATACAAATGACTGCTTTTCAAAGGCTGATGACTGTTCCTAGTGCTGCAGCATTTTATGTATTTTGAAGTCTCGGCACCACGCGATGAGTGTTTCAATTCTTCTCACATGGAATGATTAGAGGTTTCAGAAATCCAGCCTTTCTGAACACATCTTTCTTGAGGTTTGGCACCTCATGTCTTCTTATATGTCTCATATCTTGCAGGATGTCTATTTAATTATGCCCCCTAATATGCAATTTCTTCTCTGGCATCAGCAGAGTGTTGATGATCCATTTTTGCCTTCAATCCTCTAAAGCCCAGAAGTCCTTTTATGTCAGACTGCTCTTCACAATGATTGTTCCTAAACTCAGAACCTTGTGTCTCATTTAATAGGAATGTATCTTGTTTTTCACTCCATGTTTCAGCTTTGTACAATCTTTTGAATTCTAATTCTGTCCTTCAAAATCTTTGAAACACCTTCCATCTTGATGGTGTTCACAAATTTAATAAGTATATGTAGACTGTCCCATTGTCCTCCTCATTACTGAAAATACTGAAGGCAAAATAAATCACTACAGAGCTCTGTTCACTGCATCCCTCCATTAAAAAATAGGAATCACTTGGGATTATTCTCAGAAAGCAGTTTTCAGACAATTTTGCACCAGCCTTTTAGAAAGAGCTTCTGAGAGCCTATTAAAAACCAGAATTTTTTATATCTACAGCATTCTCCCATCCAAAGGGCCTGTTACATTGACATGAAAGGGAATTGCTCAGGTTAAGCTCCATTTGTTCCTGAGAAATCTGCATTAGTGGTTATTCATGACCATGTCCATTTCTATTCCTTTCCCTTGTACTTTAATTCATGATAAATGATTTTAACTGTGTTCTGTTCTATGGCTCGAGAGCACACCTTGGTTTTGAGTGCTTTACAGAATTTCATCCATTGGGTGAATTCTCAAGGATGGCACATGGAAGGCCCAAGTCCTTTTTCCCAGTGTGCAGATGAATCCTTCTGGGCCACCAAACAGAACAGAATATAATTCTTCCACGCGCTCTTCAAACCTGCCTTTCTTTTCCTCAGATGTGACCCCTCTGTTTTCTGATGGTTTTTGTTAGTTTCTTGAAATTGGTGCTTTTGGGTTTTTTTTTGGTGAATAGTGATGTCCTGTCTTCTAAAAGGGACAGTTTGATTCTTTGGATGTTTAAAGGTTGACTTCTAATAACTAAAAATAAACATTTTTTTTAAAAGTAGTATTTCAGAGCACTGTGTGTGGTTGGCTTTTAATCAACCCCTTATCTAAGCAGGCATTTATATAAGCCACAGTAATTTGGATTGGCCCTTTATGTAGAATAGTATCCTAACATTTAGCTGCTTAGTTATGATGTGCTCCACATTGTTATTGCAATAATTTCTAGAGTTGAATTATTTTCTATTTACATAATGTTGTTTTATTCAAATATATGCACAGGAGTTTCAGGGGAAAATAATTAGGCGAGACAGCATCAGACAAATAACTCCTTTTGAAAAAGAAAATGCAGTCTTTGGTGGGGGGATGGTGTATTCCCAACACTTCTGTGAGAATTTAGCCCATCTCATTTGCATTTGGCCACTGAGGTGAATCTTCAAATCTAATAATGCAAGCAAAGGAGGCTGGGTGTACCTTCGTGAGTACATCCAGAGCTGATCAGTGTCCAGCTCCTGTTTTTTAAAGCAAATCACTTCCCACCCCGTGGCTGTGGAATGTGTTATCAAGGCACCTTGTGGAGAAGTGTCTGACTCAAATTCCCATCTCGTGTTTCCAGAGCCTGACCCTGTCCTGCAGGGCAGCCGTGGTGCGGGGGGTGCAGGTGTCAGCTCAGCCCTGCTGGGAGCTCACCACACACTGCTTCCTTGGCTCTAACACTCTCATTTACTCACAAATCGTTCCTAGTGCAGCCACTGATGGCATTGCAGCAAGAGGTAAAAGAACTCTTTCATGCTTAGGCACTAGAGACAAGAAGTAATAGAAAATGAAGAAACAGATTTTAGAACACACTTTCCCTTTTCCACCTAAAATTGTGGATTTCAGAACCTATCCTGGGGAACAGGGAACAAATATCTATCAATTTCCCCCCTTGGAATTACCACCTAGGCATTTGGAGGGGGGACTTAATTTAATTTTTTACGTTGCAATTTTTAAAGGAAATTATCATGTTACAAGATACCATTTAATTTTATTATTATAAATAATCATAAGAATCATTCAAATATATAATAAGTGATTACAGCCTTCAGATTATTTGATTTTTCTCTACTGTTGATGTACATATCCTTTTGAAGGAAGTGCCAAGTAGATAGGAGAGTGGAGAAAAAGCAGGACAGAAAATCTTTCCATAATTAGGACACAATCCTGTATCAACAGGAACTTAATATTCCTATTTAACATTTCAATAATGATCCCATTTTATTTTGAACCCGCGGACTTAAAAGACAACTGTGAGAGCTGCTACCCTCACCCCTCATGTTATTTTAGGAACCTCTTATGTGTAATTTCTGTGATCAATAACGTCCCTGCACATACCCTGACGTGCAGCATAAAGGTGGCCTAGTTCTATTTCTGCATTTTAATGGCCTTTTGCAGAGTGACACCTCTACTCTTAAAGAACAATGATGAATGTATGTCTCAATAAATGGGAAAATCTTACTGCTTTGGAGAAGCAAATTTCAGTGGCTTTTTTAAAAAGACTTCCTCCTCCTGAACAGAGGTGGAAACTGTCCACCCAATTGCAATCTTTTTGCCAAAATGCAAATATTTTCTTCTAAGTAGTCTTTACTGAAAACAGTTATCAAAATAACTGCAGTAGGGCAGGCAGAGATCCCTGTTCTGTGCGAAAAAGGCTTCCTGGGCTACGTTTTCATGGGCACATGGCACAGGCGAGAATAACACTGAGCTGGCAGGAGGAGAAGGCTGGAAAAGCCTTCACCTGTCCAGTGGTGGAACTGGGATGGATTAGTCCTGTTAGGCTGAGCAGGTGAGCAGTGAGCTGAGGCCCTGCAGTGTCCTGTGTGGGGTGTGTGCACAGAACACTGCAGCCAGCAGAGCTGCAGGGACTCAGCCAGAGCAGCTCTGCTGGATCAGTGTCCAGAGAAATGACACCCACAGCTCCTCCTGCCAGGGAATCACACCTCTGTCAGCTTTCTCTCAGAGCCTTTTCTTCTTGTATTGTTTATTTCTCTTCTACATTAGCCCGAGTTAGACATTTTTCTGTGTCTTCCTCCTCCCTATAATGTGTGCAGGGAATGACTGCTTGGCTGTGGGGCATCTTCAGCCATCTCTGCTCTTGAGTTTAGGGCTGTGTGTGCTACATTTCCCTCAGAAACATCCGCATGCAGGTGTCTGTGCTGTGTCACAGAGGCAGGAGTAGGATACAGTTCTAGGAAAGTGTCTCTAGCCTAACGTTTTGCTTCCACTTTAGCAAAATGTGTCTACAGCAAAGAAAGTTGCCTCCATAAACCACTTGTTGGACAGTTTCTTTTCTTTTTTCTGAAATTAAAAATACTAATTCGTAAAGTCTCTATGCTAGTAGGTTATTCCTTTTGTGGCCTCTGTTTCCTTACTATTCTCTTCATTCTCTTTCTTCTTCATTACAGACTGGTACATTGTATAATTTTTAAGCTGAGGCAAAAGTATGAAAATGTAGATCTGATATTTTGAAAACTATCTTATTTAGTGTGAAGTTTTGATCAGTGCTCAGGCTTTACTTTGCTCTTGGTGGAACTGACACTTTTTGAGAATGGCAGAATCAGAGAAATTTAGAATATTTCCGAAGCTTTTTTTGAACGTGTTTTATGAACACCTACTTTAATGGAGTTAGGCCAATATTTATAAACTGAATTTCAGTAGTTCAGCACATCTTCAGTAGTGGTACCTCAGTGCTGCTCAATTTACAAATGTGTTGCTGATGAACTAAATTCACAGTGCCTTTTCCCTCCTCAGCACAGTGCACTGCCTGTGGTTATTTGCATTTCTCACTGCCAGTGTGCCCCAGCCTCACACAGAAACCCTGCACCCCAGTTAGCACATCTCACCCCATCCATCTCCTTGACCCTCCTGACCAGACCAACTTATCTATTTCCTTTCAGAGCTGTGTTTTATAATGTCACTAGGCAGTGACTGAGACCAACAACGCTTTTCACAAAAGCCATTGAATAAAAATGAGTTGTTAAATTAACTCTCAGTCCCTTGCAAATGATCACAGGTTGCTTTTGCTTTGAAGTCTTGAAGGTGGGGTGGTTGTTATCCCATGACAATTCCCTCAGCTCTTTTATTAAACCACAGGAAGTTTATTTCCAGTCTGGAATATAACCACTCTCACTGGTGCCTGTACTCGTGCAGGATTATTGCTCCTAAAGGAGGCAATGTACTAAGGACTGACTCCTGTGTCTTGGGGATTCTCCTTTGGTTATTTAGCTCCTTTGCATACAAGAAGCTGTTGCCTTGCAGTCCTTTACCTCTCAGCTGGGTAAGTTGGATGGGTTTACAGGATGTGAGGAACCTTTAAAACCGGACCTTTTCCCTCTTGATGAATTGATACTTAAACAGAAATACTGGTGTTGGGTTTCAGTAATTTGTTACAGTGCCACTACATCAAATTTAAGTTCCTCTAAGAACCCTAATTAGCTGATACAAAATGATGAATGCGGGACTGCTAATGATGCTAATTAACAGTGCTGTTGAACCCAAGTGCATCTTGGCATGAGAACACCACCCAGGACAGATTTTGAGTGTCTGCCCAAAGGTACCTGCCTGAAGTAAAATTTTGGAAGGCAGGCTGAATAGGGGACACAGTTTATATCCCTTTATAATACAACCTCTTCTGTCATGTCTGTCTCTTTATTAGCTGGACTGTTGTCACCCACTGGTCTTTCACACTGCAGCTCTTCATCTCAAAAACTTAAGTACAGGCCCAGAAGGAAAAGTAAAATTGATGCTTCTATTCTCAGACATTTCTAGCTATAACTCATTACTCTGCATACATTATTTTTAATGGATTGCAAGATGCCTCTTTAGCTTTCTCAGAATGTCTTCCAAGAACAAGGTTTTGTGGACTCCTGCCAGGCACACACACATATGATTTGTATACTGTCCTTTTATTGTTGGGAGCAAAACTGTCTTGGCAGCAGCTTTGCTACTCTTCCTTCTATCTTGTCTTGCTCTAAAGCTTGTAGAAGCCAAAGTCTTGACCTTCTCTGCCTTAGTGTCAAATACAGGCAGGTGCTCAGGGCCCCACTTCCTGGAAACTTTCACTCATGGCAGGTTAAATTACCAGTCCCTGAAAACTGAAATTCTGGGCACAACATTATCAACAGGGGCTAATTGTGGGGTCAGGTTTCCATCCCTGGGACTGTTATCTGCCTGAAGGGCTTTTGCTCCTGGGCAAGAACCTTCCTGCTCAGCTGACTGAAGCAATGAACTCTTTCAATGTTACATAGATTATTATGAACATTTTCCCATGCAGTCTTGTTTTTATTTATTTATTCCTGATGTGCTAAGAATGTGCCAGGCAGAAAAAGACACAGTCCGTGCCCTAAGGGGAGCCTGCTTGAAGCTCTGATATTTGCATGCCTGTGAACTTCCTCTGTGACCAAAGGCAATGTCCTTGTATTAATGTATTAATTCTGTCAGAGCTATTGCTTCTCACAGCATGGTACTGTAAATAATTTCTGTTTACAATAATGCATCATTACTCAAACTTCCCACAGAAATTCAGTATGCTGTAAGTGGTTTTCCCTTTGTATTTATTATAGTTTACCTCCAACGTTCATCAATGCTACCTCAGGAAAATTCTCTCTGTATTATATATTTACAGCCAGAAATACTGTGGTTAATAGTTCCTTTCCAGTATAATTACAGGTAAATTATATAGCAATCATTTAGTCTTCTCTTCTGTATCTTAATTATGGATTTTTGTGCCATGTTCTAATCTTTTATGTAGGATTTCTATGACCTGTTAAACAACAGACATGTTTCACCCCAGGATGGTTCTTGCTGATGTGCTACCTTTGCTTGATTGGTAGAGTAACCTGCCTCTCTTTCTCCATCTTTCCTAGGAGGAAACAAGTAGGTGTTTAGTTCAACACAAGCAGTGTTCAGTTGTGGACTCAGAGTCCACTCCCTTAATTCCCAACTCCACCACAGTGACTTTGTCTGCTCATGGGGAAGTCACCAGAAGACTTGCAGTGTTAACAGTACACCTAGATTGGTTTTTGGAAACACTTCCTGTACTTCTGCCAGTGGATTTTTTGCATTTTCAGTTGGAGAATTGTTATAACACAACAAAGTTGTTTTCATTTAAACTGTAGGTTTTGTACAGACTTTCTGGGAGTTTGTGTTAATTCATTGCACTGGCCTGGCAGAATGGATTCATGTATGCTTGGAAAACTAAGGATTAGTATGAAGCAGCTTAGTAGAAATGGTTTCATTTTCAACAGGAAAAAATGGTTGAAATGTATATGATGATATCCTACAGCCTTGTGTTACCAAATAGGTGGAAACAAAAATCAAGATAGACAAAACATTGTAATCAAGGAAATAGCAATAATATCTCCAATAGAGATGGATCTGCCATTCTAATACAGCACATCCAGCATGGAGCCTTTCCACATCCAGTACAATCCACACAAAATGTAGTTTTGTAGTCAGAAACTCAGATGTCTGTATTAGAACTTGTGATCTTAATGCACAGAAAGCATATGGACAAGTAACCCCTGTTTTATTTCAGCAGCAAGATCTTTTTGATTAAATTCTCTATCTGGCAGAATCACTTATATCCACAGAGAACCACTAATGTTTGGTTATCTCCTCTAGTGCTTACAGGAATTCACATCAAAAAGCCCCAAATAAACGGAAAAAAACCTTGAAATGGATTTTGTCTTTCGTTAAACACCAGTTGTCCTTGCAGTTCAGAGTGAGCAACTGAGTATGAAAGGTAGAGAGCATCATATACACAGACATGGGATCAGGTGTCAGAACAGCTTCCCTTCTGAACACTCTGACTTACACTGGGGTTAACAGATGCTCAGCAATCCTAATTTCTTTCAGAAAATTGTAGGAGAAAAAGGATTATTTACTTACATGCTGTACATGTTCCATTGCTTGTTCTGGATATTAATGATGCAATAGCCACACAGAACGTGGAAATTAAAAGTGTGTCCAGCTTCTCCCCATGTTTTTATTAGTTTTGTTCAAATGTTTGCAACTCAGGTGTGTTTCCAAGCCACAGCAAAATTCTGTGGTTTGCCTGCGATCAGCATAAGCTGGAGAAAGCTGTTCCACTCTGACACTACTGTCCCACAGATAAATACTGTAAGAATTCCTCCCAGTGCGTCAACAGTTATTGCATTTATTGAAATAGATTGTCAGATCTTTCTCTCTTCAGATTGGAGACAGGCCCAGAAGGCAGATAAATATGTGCTTAACTGCCAATTATGAATCTGTTTGGCCTTGGCAGGACTGAAAAATGTAATAGGACTTTTCTGTCTCTCTGTTTGAAATTCAATAAGAAAAGGAGAAAGATTTTTCTATTATGTTTTGGGTGGGTTTTTTCCTTATGGATGGATGAGCACCCTTTGCTTAGCTGGTTTTTTTTAACAAATAATAGAGGCTCAAAGGGCATTTCTGTAATTTATTATACATGCATCAGTGCACTTGACTAGAGATTGGTGAAAGAACCTGACCTTTATCATGATAAAGGCAATATAAGTGAGGAACAATTTCGATGTTGTAGGCACTCTGTCTTGTAGGTGTATTACGAGCATGTATTTGTTTTAGAACGATAACTGTTGTCACTTGCTGGCAAAGTTTCCTTAGAGAATAATCCTTGTTCATACTGATACTTGGACTTCCTCCTGTGCATTTAAAACAAAGACTTGAGAGATTTTGCTTAGCTAAAGACAGTTCTGCTTAAACGTGCCCAGGGGAGGGCAAGAAAGCTGCCAAAAGGGCTGGGAGGCATCCTGTGACAAGCAGATAAGGACTCGGGGCGGCTCTGCTTTGGAGGAGAGAAGGCTGAGGGAGGATCCCGAGGGGAGGACATGGAGAGGGAGGTGCTGATCCCTTCTCCCTGCTATCCAGTGAGGATGTGTGGGAATGGTTCAATGCTGCACCAGGGGAGTTTAGGCAGGTGATTAGGAAGTATTTCTTTACGAAGAGGGTGGTCAGACACTGGAATAACCTCCCTAGAGGGGTGGTTGATGCCACAGGGCTGTCAGTGTTTGAGGGCACGTGGACAATGCCTTTAACCTGCTTTAACTTGGTCAGGCAGTGCGATGATCACTGCACTTCCCTTCCAACTGGAACAGTCTGTTCTGTTCTGTTATTTTATGCTGGAAGTTGGGAAAGAGACAGTGAATTAAACAATTAAATTCTGTTTTTTTCAGAAGTATTTTTTTCTGTAAGTTAAATGACACATTCTGTGCTTCAGGATATTAAATATATATATTTAAAGTAAGAGGTTTTTCTGGGGAGTGAAGGTGCAAACAGGTGCTGTGGTTTGTAATGAGTGAGCTATTCTGCCAGGAGCAGGTTGCTGACTTTTTGTTCATTTTATACCAGTTTGCTTGGGGAGCCACATTGCTCAGCCTCTGATATAATTTTGTGTATGACACAATAACACAGACTATGTAAAAGGAGAGGAAAAAGCACCACTTTGTATTTTAAATCTGAACCTGTAAAATCCCAGCTGAGTGCAGGAGCACACGTGAGTGAGAGGAGTCTGTGCACACAGATACCTCAGCAGGACAGCTGTGTCTGGGACAGCCCAGCTCTGCTGCTTCTAAAGCCAAGCCAGCCTGTTCCCAGCCAGGCCAGATACTGCACATAACCATCTTGTGCCTTTGGGCACATCACTCATGTGGACTTCTAGACTAGTTGAAGGCAAGAAGGGGCAAGAGCAGGCTTTCACCTGTGTTATTTTATTTTCCATATGGGACCCATTTGATAAAAGTGCTCAAGCACAATGTATTAAACATCTAAAGCCATCCCACACAGTGGCACTGTGCAGGCACCATAGTTTTTTCTAGCTAAAGAGCACATATTCTCAGTCTAGTCCCTGATGGTGGATCATTTTCATTGTGTGTGGGGTTTGGAGAAAACCCCAGGTTCCAGCAATATGGTTTACAGGAACTGCTGTTTTCAGGATTCAGCCCTTTGCAGTTCAACCTTCAACCACGCAAGCTGATTATGCAGGGAAATAGCCAAGATTTGCATGAGGCACTGGAAAACATGTTATAAAATTTTAATATATCCTCCTCCAAACAGCTTTCGTTTGTACCTATTTTTAGGTGGAATTCAACTAAGAATTATCAGAGCCAATATCAACAGCACAGAATGATACAGCTGTACATAGCCATAAGAAACAGCACCTGTTAATAACCTAAACCATTACATCACTCCTGTATGCTGTTGGGATGACTGTTTCCAAGAGCAGAGTGGAGAGAGATGTGCTAAAGCTCTAAAGTTTGGGTAATTATTGTACATCAGCAGCAGTTCGCGTGAGCCAGGACAACCACCCACTCCTACACTCGGAGCTGTGTAAGACTAAACGGGCATGAATGTGTTGATATATTGTAGCCAGTGATTGTATATGTGTCTGCTTCACAGGAAATCTCTATTTTTACTGTGTAATTCACAGTACGTGAACACAGAATGTTCAATAATCATTGAACAAATTAAAAAAAAAAACAAACCAACAACAAACTTGTAGAAAGAATTAAAGATACACAGCTTGGAAAAGAATTAAGATAAAACAACTGATTGCTTGGGAAGGTCAGCCACCTTCTCAGGAAAAAGCCAGATGAATCCTTGATTCAGGGTGTAATATTTTTTCCTTTTTTTTAGGAATTTTTTTTATTGAAAGCACCAAAGCTAGAAGTGTTAATAAAATGTAATGATTCAGAGAAAATACAAAGAACTATAATTTATGTTTTATTAAATTATGAATTCACTTTTATTCCCCAAAACACTTGAAGCTAAAGGAGTCTGTGCACAGACCTGAAGCCCTGTAGTAAAACTTAAGGCCAATGGCTTAACTCTGTCTTGAATGAGTAGTTCAGATTTCAAAACAAAGTACAACTAGAACAGCCTCTTGAATGTCAACTAACTACAAATGTCATCCTCCTCATGCAAGAAAAATATTGAGTCTTAATTCTAGTTATGTAAAACTATATCAAATTCAGTGGTGAGTTCATGTTTTCCTGTGGTGGTATCAGTGAGAAGAAAAATAAGCAGAAATAAATGTCTGTGGGCAATTAAATTATAATTGCTACTGGCATTAATGACATTTATTATTCATGTGTTTTTCCCCCACTCCTAAATAGCATAGAATTATGAGTATTTTTTTTTCTTTAAGAAGAGTAAAATGTGGACTAAATATTTAAATATTTTAAATTTGTGTAAGTATGTTTTTCTCTTGTCCCAGGTCTCCAGAAACAGACTATTTCGCAAGTCTCTCAGAATGCAGTTGTTTATCTCTTGGTTGTTCTTAGTGTGAAATCCGCTGGGCTCTAATCCTGAGCACATTAAAGCCTGTGGCATCAGGCCTGCGTCCCAGCAATGGGATCGCTCACGAGAGTGGATTTGCCAGGGAGCCTGATGGAGAGAGGCCTCCAGCTTTCGTGGAATCCGAGGTTTGGAGCCTCAGCTAAAGCTGGTCAGAAATGCTTTAAGTGGAGAGTGCTGATTTGCACAGATCAAAGCAGCACCCAGGGGCAGCGTGGTTTTAACCAAAGGCTAATGAAGAACGGCCATGGTTTGGAAGATCTGTCGGGCTCTGGCAGCTGTTCCCGAGCCCCTCTGTT